>LQNS02277998.1:9251510-9271048 GCA_001587735.2 Parhyale hawaiensis
TTCGGTCTCAACCATTACAGATCAGAAGGCCCAGAGAAAGACTCACTGCTCCAAGGCATTTCGGTCTCAACCATTACAGATCAGAAGGCCCAGAGAAAGACTCACTGTCCCGAGGCATTTCGGTCTCAACCATTGCAGATCAGAAGGCCCAGAGAAAGACTCACTGCTCCAAGGCATTTCGGTCTCAACCATTACAGATCAGAAGGCCCAGAGAAAGACTCACTGTCCCAAGGCACTACCATAACCACTGGAGAGGCGAGTGCGTGCGTCAGCTCGAGGACAAGTTTTTCGATCGTCCGTCCGTCTCGCTGACACACTTTCCGGACCCGCGGACGACGCGCCGATCGAGTTAGAGCAGCATGTCAACGAACTGTTGTCTTTTGTTTCTTTCTAGACTCTTTTGCTCATTCGTGACTAAATTAAAACTATTACTGTGATAAAATTGAATGGCTAAGCTTAAGACTAGAAATTACATCTGAAGGTCTAGGAAGCACACTACAAGAACAGCATCCTAAAGAGCTGTGTTTTTTTTTTTTATCAGTTTTAGGGATCTGTTACATGAGCCGAATTCTGCGAAGTTGAAATTATTATCGTGAATGACTTTAAGAGCGGAAGTTACGTGCAGAAGATCCCGGAAATGTCCCTAAAAACGACAAGTGAGGGAGATGCTCTCTTTCTGTTTCAGGATTCTAGTACAGATTAGCACCCAGCACAGCACCATTGGCGTCAATGCATTGAGTAATTAAGCTTCATTGAGTGCTGGGATGTAATATTTGTAAGATCAAGCAAGTGCCCATAAATAATAGTGGAACAAACAGTAACGAGATAGTAACTATTGTTCTTTAGAATAGGTGGAAGGCGCAATATCCACTTACTCAGTTTAGCCGAACATTTACCCTTTCTCATTGGGAAGGCTTAATTCTTCTGCAGTAACCCCATTGAATCAGTTAAATTCATTCACTGAAAATTACAGCGCTACCGAAATTTTTGTTGTCCCTATAATAAAGACTCAACGCTTGAAAGAATACATGCGGTGTTCCTTCCTCTGAAAGTGACAACAGACAGATGCCAGTTCGTCCTTTTTGTCAACGATCAGCAGTTAGTTTTCTCACGGACAGCCTATCGGCCACAAGCTTGCTCCCTTAGCAGCCATTGTACCCACTGGAGAAGCCAATTCTTGCTTTGCCTGCCTGAGCAAGCGGCTGTGCCTTATCGCGTTTGCTTGGGAGCCGGATCAACAAACTACCTGTCAATATCAACTAACTACTTGGCAGTTCCCCTCGAGCCTGGGTTGTGCCGCCCTGGATTCATCCCAACGGATCCTCCACCAGTTCTGATATTTGATGCAAGGTACCTGCCTAGTGCACCGCAGGGTATCTGTACAAGCTTTCTGGAGGTAGCCAGTTGCTTGCGGATAGAGATCCCTAAGGCCGAACACGTGTGAAATTTAACTTTTGAATGGAAAAAAAGAATTATCAAATAGCGTGTGGTCTATGACCAGCTGAATAACACCTGTTTTTTTTTTTGCGAAAGCAAAGACGATCGTTATGACGACCCAACGGATCACGAGCGTCTAGTATTTGATTAAATACTGAATAAAAAGCAAACACGTATTCAAGTATATGTTACTTAATACAGCCTTCCTTACATACAAATGACCACTATAAATAACTGCATACATAGTAAACTAATGCGCAAAGTAATGCAGCAAATGCTGGTTCTTCCTGTTCAATGCATTGAAGTAAGCATTCGCTATGCTATCATTAACTCATTGCTTGAGACTGGTAACCGCATACCATGTTGTAAAATATTCGTCAAAGTGTGTTTTTCGGTGCCGTGCAGAACAATATCAAAGACGGGAATTCTAAAGCACACCAAAGTTGAAGCACTAGAAGTTGACAGTAGTTTGTGAGCTCGCTGTAAAGAAGGTTTCTAGAAACAGTTTCTGTAAATAATCCCTACAGTTTAAAGTCGAGCCTGCGAGCTGCTGGGCTGTTTGTTTATATTGTAGGTGTGGTTATTGGCCAAGCTGTTGAGGATATAATTTTGGAAATCACCGGGCCGAACTTTGGTACTAATTCGTAGGTCAAATGTCGGCAACATAAAATATTCAACAGCTCACTCCTAGTAGTTGGCATTGATTAATAAAGAATTTCGGGCGTGAAGTGTCAAATACGGGGACTTTTCATCACACAATAGCTGTATCTGACACTGGCTTAAGAAGTTGTCAAATCAAAACTTGCCAAAAACTAAACTATAATAACAACAATTCTGGGAGTAAAAGGTCATAACCATGAACTATATAGCAGCCCAGTCAGAGTAGTTGTTGGCATTAGCTAAGCTTCTGTAGCCATCATTTGGAAAGTTGCCCTTTTTGCCGTCTGGCCCATGGCCTGGCCCACCTCATGAGGAAGCCATATCTGGGACCGTCACCGTGCACCGCCGTCCAGATCTTTAGCGTTTTTGCCGCTGAACTTTCTTTCTAAGATCTTGTTAGGGAGCTTGCTTGATCCATATATGTTGTGTTTGGTCGCATCCCTGCTTCTGTTACGTATGTCATAGCAGCGCCTGCTTTCTCAAGTCACCGTCAGTTGTGATCAGCAGGTAGTGTCTCGTTACTTGTGGGTGGCATTCGTCTGCAATAATAATAATACTCAGGCGCTAAGAACTTGAAAACTGCCACCTGTTCATATAGACTCTAATTTAGATCTGCAACGCAAGATTAGCAAGGTCGTCTGAATTTTCTTTCATTCGTCGTCGGCATTCTCGTTAGCATATCATTATAGAGAACGTTGCTTCTTGACGATAGTGAACGGTCTGTTAAAATACAAGAAAGAGCACGTGAATGTGTCGTAGCTGGAAATTGTGTCCGAATCTAAATGTACATAATCGAATTTATGAAAAAATAAAGTTGAAAATATGCTAGTATGAAAAAATAATTCTAGAGGAGTATGCATATGTATATATGATATTAAACCGATAAATACAGTATTTCGTATTTTAAAAAATTTAACTCGTTGCGGCATGGAAAATATTTCGGTACTTCATAGTGAACAAGAGGAAGAGTTTGTGTGCTTTACATCAAGATAATATCTGCTACTTAATTTTTTTTATTCACTAGCCGGACGGTCCAGATGCTGTTTTTCAAAAACCTTTTGAGTGGGCTGCTCATTTCCAGAGTTTGTTTTGCAAAAAGCTGTTGTGGAGGCTGCTCATTTCTCATTAGTGGGTTGCTTCAGATTTTGTTTTTCTCCAATCATCGGCTGTTCAGATTATATTGTTCACCGCATAGCTTTCCTGACATTATTCATTAAGGAGCCGGAAAGTTTTTACTTCTCAGATGAACATAGTATAGAACTGAAAGTTATATTCTCGGTCACTTATCCGTGGCCAAGAGCAGCTTATACCTATGCTTGTCAGGGTGATGCATTGGAGCTTGCCACTGTCTTTGAGATTTAAGCAGAGCTTGACGTGCCTAATAACAGCAATTTCTTACATCTAAGTTCTCTCATACTGTAGACTTTTTTGGCGCCTTTATGGCCAGTTGTTCTGACCCATTTTTTTATGCTTTCAGTTATTACATAGAATAATTATATAATTTTTCAAATTTCTCATCCGGGCAGGACAGTACATTATTGTCGACTATTTTTTTTTTTTTTTCATTTATACGAGGTCCCGCAATCACACGGTAAGCAGCGCTGCAGTCAACATTTACCCGCCGTTACATTGTTACTCTCATCATCATTACAGTGAACGTGACCTGACATGATAGCTCACAAGTGTTACAGAGCACTTACACGTGAAGGAATAACTCAATTAGTAATTGGGGTACACTCTCGCGTTTCTACATAGTGCCGGGCCCACACTACATAATCGCACACTCAGCGTATGAGCAGACGATCACTTAGTGGGATACTCAAGCGCTGTCCAATCGGAACCATGCATGAGCTGAGCATCCCCTCATGAGTTGAGCGTACGATTGTATAGTGTGGGCTCGGCATTAGTCACCAAATTTGTGTGGCGGTTTTTGAAAGTTTTAAAAAGTGGCGCTTGGTGCCATAAGTTAGTTGGGACTTAATATAACGTTTCAGCTTCAAACAGCCCAAGGCACGCCTCAAATTGTTTGGTCTGAAAACTGCCAAAATGCCTTTGGCGGCGAGGCTTTAAAAAAGACTGCAATTTTGGATATGCAGGAAAAAGAAAATCGATGCCGTTTGGCAGCATCCAGCTTTGAATACGAGCATACCAAAGTGACACTAAGCCATCAAAAGTGTTTTCCTTGTGATCTTATGAAAGCAAAATGCTTCAAACTTTTGGATTCGATAGACGTTGTCACAAAATTCGACTTTTCTCTTGATAAAACTTCTTGTTGAAACCAAAAGCATAAAGCTTTATTGTTATTGTTTTATAAGGTCCTAAAGATAACTAGAGCACTTTGGGAGCGCATACCTCTGCCTAGCTAGGCAACGGTAACGAAAAATGCAAATTGGCTGTAAAACCATGATTCTCTTTGTATCAACACCAAAATCTAATTAGTTGTGTTTTTTGAGACTATTAACAGTTTCTGCGATTTTTTTTTTTTTAAGATCCGTTCATAACTTTTTGAGTTATACTGCTAACAAACATCATGACAAAAATAAGTCAAACATACAAAAGAGCCAACCGACCTGCATCAAAATTTCATCATTTATATCTCCTAACTTTACTAACAACTCCTGCCAATTTCATAAAGATTGATCGAATACTTTTTAAGTTATTGTGCAAACAATCACAAAATTAAACACCGCAACAAACAGACAAACGAACAACAGATCATCAAAAAATTTGGCCATTTACTCTTCGTAACAAACTTAACAACTCATGTAAATTTCATGAAAATCCGTCGATAACCTTTTGAGTTGTGGCACGGAGAAATGTAAGCAGACAAACAAGCACACAAACAAACGGTTGGACGGATATCCACCAAAAGTTAATTATCTGTTGCTGTTAAAATATCCAACAATCCCTAAAAATTCCGTAAAGATCCGTATATAACGTTTTCAGTAATCCTGGTGACATACTTAGCATAATTCTATAAAAATGCATTTGGGAAATTTGAAATATTCCCTAACTGAACAGCACAGGTGAATGTGAAAATTTTAATCGTCTAACAAACTCTCAATTATTTCTATCTGGAACGTACTATCATTATTATATTTCTTTCATATGACAAACTTAATTAAAACTCACAGAGCTGTACTTTTACCTGCTGCTTAAGCGACACAGCAGATCAGTGGGACACGTACTGCCCCCAAAAGAACATCGTAAAATACTTACGTGTTGACTGGCCTTTAAGTACAAATTATCGGACGAATAATACTATTTACAACATGGCCGATTTTTTTTTATTTTTTGCCTTCATGGATTACCTTCGCACTTACGAATGACCTAATTAGTTCCTTGCTTGCGAACAATAGGTGCTTGTTTTGAAAGCTTGGACGCACAGAAACCGGTCAGGAGCTAAGGGGCGTGAATGTTATTAGGGCAAGTTCACACAATAGCCAAAAACACTATTTTCCTCAGATTCAGGTCCAAATACGTTACTGTGTTCGTTTAAACAGCACTGAAGTGCAGAGCTCTCTGGGCCTTACAGTATTTCATATCAAATTATAAGACACATCAGAAACTCTACAGTTGGAGCTCACTAAATAAGCTAATTTTTACGCAGTTCTGCTTACGATCGAGGGCTTCTCAAAACATAAGGAATGTTGGCAGGGAGAACTGGTTCATTTAGCTGCCGTGTAAAGCCGCCTTTATATTTTGGCTTTCTGCCCATGAGAGTAATGAGAGTAACTGCTGTGTTAAACAAATGAACACAATAGGGGTGACAATAGGTATTTGTGCAAAATAAAGCACGCAGTTTTTGCAATACAGTTTACTGTTTTGGAAGATTTCACACCTCTTGATTAAAAGATGCTAATTTTAAAATTGTTTTCCTGTAATTTCAAAGACCACTGTGATAAATAAAAGTAGTGCTTTCGAAATGATTATTATAATTGCGATTATAGTACTCAGAAACAGATATAACGAATTGCTTCTGAGAATAAAAAATCAAAGAAGCCATAATTCTAGGCCCATGTACGGTATGTAGCAAATATGGATATTATTAAGTAGTTCATATCGCCTGTTTTCTAATTTTTTCCATCTTACCCGGGACCAACCTTGATGTAACCACATAAAGTCGCACGTTGACATCGAGTATTACCACGAAAGCGTGTACGCCGGAGTTGATTACTGAGATACACGGCGTACTGCAAATACTACGGAGTAATTTGCTTTCTGAAGGTAAATTATGCAGAGAATATCCCGAAACAAGCTATTAGGGAGTGCACCGGGCAAATCCCACCGGCGCTCTGCCAAACAGGACATGGCACATTTTATATAAAAAATCTCACGTTTTACAGATCAAGCCGCGTAGAAACGAGTTGGAAACGAGGCCCTGCGCCCTGGCTATTCCGTTACCTAGAGCCGTGCCACGAGCCGGTCTATAAGCAGCGAAGAGCTTCCTATTCTTCTTCTCATCCAACTTGTTTCTTGAAACAAGTCCGGAGCTGGTGTTGCTGCTGCCCAACTGGCGGCAACTGCAAGTCCGTAATTAATCGAATTTCTGTTGATCGCTGATAATTTTCTGAGCGGTATTTCAGAACTACACAGAGGAAAATATTTTCAATGACCAGTTTCTTGGATTTAAGACAAATCGTTTCTTGGAGCAGGTATGAAACTGATGTCGCAGCTCCCATTGTAGGCTCCATCAAGCCCATTTGGGCCGATTGTATTAGTTTAGGGGTATTAGTATTAATATGTATTAGTTTAGGGGTATTAGTATTAATATGTATTAGTTTAGGGGTATTAGTATTAATATGTATTAGTTAGGGGTGCTCGCCCCTCTTATCGATACGAGAGGAGATTTTAGGGGGTATTAAATCTTGGATGAGGCAATTCATATAAAATTAACGAAAATTAATTTGTTGCAAAAATTAAGTGTATATTTCAATTTTTTGTCATTGTACGAGTTTTCAACTTTGTAGGAAGTGCGAGACTATATTTATTAAAAGCCTTCTAGCGATGCCAGGTAGTGAAAAAGGTGGAAACCATTATAATTATCGATACCTGAGAGTTTTCTTCCTAGTACCTTGCAATTATTAAATAAGAATTTTCAGTACTTTTGTCAATTTCTTCAGTTGCTTTCAGATGTAGAAGTCTGGAACTAACGCTACTTCCCAGCTGGCGGCAACTTCAAGGCCGTCAAGACTCGAATGTTTCAGCAGACCGCTAATAATTCCTTTCGCAGTACCTTAGAAATAGCAACAGTCGCTTCACTTCAACAATGTTGTTCGGCAATACTCCTCCCTCTCACAAATCGCGTCTTGGAACAAGTTTGAAACTGGTGCTGCAATCCCACGATAATTTAAGTAACCTCTTCGCCAGATTCTTAATTACTGGGGCCCGGCGGAGGTCCACGTGACCTGGAAGCATGTGTCTTACCTAACTTGTTTTTAAAACAGGTCGTCTATAAAACTGGTGCTGCCACAAACGGGTAGCGTCTTTTAGTCTGTTAGACATCATATTTTACAGCTAACTACTGGCAATTTTCTACTCAATAGGGAGTGGGCCTATGCTTTAGTCAGGTCTTCAATGAACTGCATCCACTGGATATCCGTATGCATGAGATTTTTTCATTCAGTGTTGTTCATCACCATCTGTTGAGTTTGCATGCTGGAAAAGCCCTCTGGCACATCCCAACCGATGGTCATTTTGCCAATTACATGCGGTTCCCATGCCAGCTATGGTCCCCTCTGGATAATCTCTTTAGAAATTTATAGTGTTTTTAGCAATTCCGGACTCTTCCTCCTGTGTTGAATTTCTCTGACGATGAAGAATTTTGAGCGACATTCTGTAGAAAATGAGCAATGGGCTAAATTATTTCAGTTACTTGAACCGCAATAACCATAAAAAAAATTATAAATGGTTTCGTATGTCAAATTCTACTCTTCAGCCATCATTCTAACCGTCAGTTGCTGATCAGAACGCATAAGAAACGTGACTATTCAACATATTCATTAGTTTTTGATGATGAAAGTCCTCCGTTGCAAGGTTCATCTACAGTTAAGTCTGGCCGTCCGAGGAAGCAATAAACCGACTGAACATATGAGGCCATGATAAAACATTGTGTTCATAGCCCCAAAGACCCGTAGCAGTTTACAAAAATATTCAGTCATACTGTGCCCGAGTTTAATACAAAACTTGAAAGCTTACTGGGTCTTCGCCCGAAACTACTGTCACCTATTTTCAAATACATTGCACGCAGTAAAAAAAAGAAATTCACGAAACCTATCGCTTTGGACAATGTGTTGACTCTTGCGACCTTCAAACTAGCACTGATGGCGTATCAGATGTTAGCCTGCATCCCATCTAAACAAGAAGCCACCAGTATTACCAGATCTAACGCACCGCACCACTACCAATATCACAACTCCATTGACACACCTCGTACTGAAACTGGATTTTTAGAATAAATGTAGCCATTTGTTCTCTGTAAAGCTAATTATTTATAAGCATAATAGTGTTTTACTCGTTTATTTACCTAACAGGTTCCATCGATTATTTTTATCATTGTTACTGGTTTCACGGAAGGAAAATATATAATAGTTACAGCAAGAATAACGTCATAACACAATAAATAATCACCATCGCTAAACTGCGGCCATCTCCATCCAGGAACCCTCGAGAAAAGCGCACTACTTGGAACAGCGCACATCATTCGCAAAGTGCTCTGAGCCTTACGTTGCGTGATGCAATCCTGCGCTAGAGCGTGGAGCTCAACATCGCTCAACCGATCCACAATGGGATTGGGTAGTGAAATCTCTTCTATAATAATAATAATAATAATACCTATGAAAACTTTTATTAAGAATACATTAAGTTCACAAATTCGCCTGAACGTAGCGAATAAATAGAGTTATTAAGCAGGCGAAAGGGCACAGTCACATAAAGAGGAGGCCATACGCAGGTAAAATACATGAATGCACTCAACCTATATACCTGCAGTAATATTCGAGGACAAGCCGTCAACGATCTAAGATTACAAAGCCTCCAAACAACGGCAGAAACGTATCCGTATTTGTTGGAAAGATGGTAGCATAATGTTCATGGGTACAAAGAATAGAATAGAATTGTACCAGAAATCGATGTTATTTTATATATAACTTCAAGTCAGGCACGTGCAATGGGAAAATGCTCAGGGTAGATATTATTAAAACATTTGTCGGTATACAAGAAGCTAATAAATTGAAGAATGTGACGGCATTTTAATCATATTAAGCATCTTAATAATTTTAGATTAAATTCAAACTTTATCAAAGTTGAAAAAGGTAACTAACTTATATATTTCAATCAAGGTCGGCACTGCCTGTCTCTGGCGGCACGTACCTGAGATATATATATTTGACTGTCTCATTAAAACATTGACGGCATTGGATTTAATTAATAATAATAATAATTAACTTTTATTAACAACACAATGGGTTCACAAAATTATTTAGCCTTTTCGTTTCAAACTTCCCAGGCTTACGGATGGCTTCTTTGAGCCCTGTCTAATTAACGAATTGCACCCCATGTACCTACAGGGATATATTTATATATATATATAATGACTGTAACATATATATATATGTTTGCAATATAGCAAGTTTTGGCCTGTTATCAGTCGTATATGGCATGAGGAAACTAATCAATTCGCGACCCTTATAATACCTAATATGATGTGCTGTTTCATAGTTCGGGTCATCATTTTTGAGGGGTCCTCCCACCAGTTGGATGAGTAACGAACGCAGTGCTTGATTATACAGAATTTCCTGCTCCGTTATTCGATCTCGTTTGACAAGCAGCCTCATTGCTGTAATCTTGCCGGGTTCTTCTTCGTGCCAAAGAAAAGTTGTAATATGGAATTTGCTATTCATAATTATTGCAGTTAATCGTACCGGCTACGGACGACGTGACCGCATGAGCTCAACACGTTTGTCCAAATTATAAGATCTCTTTGACTGTAGTATGCGATGCGAGGAAAAAAATATAAGTTTGCTGATTTTGAAGCATTGCCACCTGCATGATAGAAACTTGGGCAACTGTGACATTATTATTAAGCTTAAGCTATTTGCTAGGAGCAGAGACTTTCAAGTTGCAGTACCAACTAGGTTAAGGTGTTTCAGTTTATTAAGGTATCTAACGAAATTAATTCCAAATATGTCATCTTTCGTCTCAATACATATTAGCGCATCTTAACTTGCTAAAATATCTAGTTCTCTTCCCTACCTGGCGTGCGGTAAACGAGATATCGTAACGGGAAGTTCAACATTTTTAGAAACTATACCGCAATTATCTGATATAAGCATCAAACACGTATAGATATTCGACAATGGACACAGCCATCACCAGCCAGTTTGAGCTGCTCAAATTGCGGCCAACTGGATGCCCAAAGTTTGCAGATAAGAGATCACAAAAATATATCCGTCGTGCACACATAAATGGATTCAAACATTCCCCGGTTGTCAGCCAGTTCGAGCGCCTCGAATGGTGTCGAAGTGGACTTGCCATTTTGGTTCAGGGAACTCGATCTTGATTTTTCCCGTTAGGTTACACGATTTATTGTGGGGTGTAGACAGATTTTTTTCCCCCTGTCCGTCTTGTACCTGGCCACTGAATGAAACAGTAGTGCTGATTGATGTCCCCAAAGTGGATCAGTCTCAGAGCACCGGTTTTTTGTGCTGGTATAGGCTGGGAATGTACATGTTTTTTACCTCGTCTTGCCCTAGTGTTGCCCAGCTGCATTCTGGAATTTACCATTTTTAATCTTGCTTTTATTGTTGCTCCTGTTGACTGTATTTCAAAATTGAGTTGAGCGCACGGTTTTTCAGAAGTAGAGAGCAAAAATGGTGCCGTTATCTCAAATAATAATTACTGCCAGATAGCCATCGAACTGGACGATATGGAATTTTCCTTATAAGCTTGTCGCTATCATTCGCACTTCTGTCTGTGCTTTATTTAAAAACAGAATCTTCAAGGCCCAGTATCTTCTAGGGAGAATATTAGTTGTTTCGACGATATTTGTGAAAAACATCAAAGTCTACGCATTTATTTTTTGGACGCGTTCACGCTTCCAACTGTCCGAATGATTTGCATACGTCGTAATTAACACAAATGTGAACACAACAAATCATTATTACAACGTCAACCGCCAAATCAGTTTCCTCGGCAAGTGTCACTAGGCAGGTTACAGATATTGTTTTTTAAATTGGAGTGAAATAAAACTTAGAAAACAGTGCACTTTTCTGCTGTTTCTACGTCCCTAAACGGACGACTGGATGAGTGAAAAACGTTCAAAAGACTAACATGTAGACCCTGTGCTCGTATTGACTTTATTTAATACCAGGCTATGTAACTTTGCTACAATTGTTCCTTGCCCTATGGTATTCCTTCCAAGTAGGCTAAGTAACCTTTGCAGCGAAGTAGCACCGCTATTAACAGCGAGAGTTAAAACATTATTCTTTCTGTTGGTGTAAGCAATTTGTCCCGTTAAAGAAACTCTGATAATCTTGCTTGTTTGCGTATTTACTTGCTTGCTTGTATGTCACCGTGCCCAGAATCTTTACTATAAAATAGGCAGCAATTTGAGCGATGAAAATTCATGAGTGAACCAGCAAGTATCGTGCAGTCGGTCACTAGTTAAATAACGCCTGCTTTTTGCTAAAGCACAGAATTAATGAGACTATATTAATACGCAATGCGCCCGAGATCCGCTGCATAAAAATGTGTACGTTAAGCATGAACGTGATGCAGAAAATTTAACTGGATCACGCCATACATCTATACTTCTCGTGGCTTTCAGGCGGAGTATTGAATATTCCTTTGAGAAGCAATAAAGAAGAGGGTGACGGTGACTCAACGGGTCCCTGGCAGTCTCAGGGAGTAATAATAACGGGAGAATGGGACCAAGCAGCCGCAGCACACGCCCAACATTATGTGAATAAAATTAGTGTATCATCAATATTGAAGTGCTCTATCTATCCTTGTCTTACAGAACATAGTACTAGTACTTACTGACTGCGTCTTATAGGTCACATATAAAGGGTGGGCCATAAGTAAGGTACCTTTTAAAAAAAACTTATGTCATTAAAACTAACAAAAGGTAAAGCGATTTAGTTTTCGGCAAATGAAAGAGGGGATTTTAAAGTTTTATATTAGAATAATGCAGCACATTTAAGAATGGAAAACAATATCCTTTAAATGACCTCCATTATTGGCCATACAATCGCGAGCTCCTGCAACGGTGCTGTTCATTACTTTCTCTAACGTCACTGCAGAAATGTTGTTGATCTCCTGGCTGATGTTTCTTTTCAGCTGCTGCAAGGTCTCAGACATATCAATGTAGACTCTTGCTTTTAAGTATCTCCAGAGAAAGAAATGAGGAGACTTAAATCTGGAGATCGGGGTGGCCACAATGTGTCGCCAAAATGAAAAATCAATTTGTTTGGGAAAATTGTCTTCAACATACAGATTGTTGCTCCTGCTGTATGCGCTGTAGCTCCATCTTGTTGGAAAAATGTATATTCTGTGTTGCTGTCTTCAATTTCAGGTTGTTGTTGTTGTTGTTGTAGTTACGAAGAGAGAGGCTCCGGAGGGGGTCGAGAAATTTGCGGAAGGTATGAAAAAGAAGGAAGAGAACACAGGAAGTCAAGTACAGATAAAATACTGTCCCATAGAGAGGTGGGATGGGCAGGACATTAGAATATGTGGTTCACAGTGTGAGGGCCACTGTGGCATTTGGGGCAGGAGTCTGAGTCTGCTTGCCCGACCATGTGGCGGTAAGACATCAGGGCAGATCAAAAGACTGAACGTAGTTGAGATAGGGTAGAGCGGGCCGCCCATGAAAGAGTGGCTTCCTCAGGCGAGATATCCGGTGGAACGGCGCCCAAGACCCCGCTTACAGGGAGAGACGGTCTAGTGAAGCTCGCACGGCAGACCGATGGAGGAAGGAGGTAGCTGCACGGTACTCTTCAGATGGCATGATATTGTCTGTTAGCAAGTGGTTGATCCTTCAATATCAGGTAACAAATATTCTTGAATAATCTGTCTATAGCGGTCTCCAGTAACACAAATTGCATCACCGTTAGCTGAAGATAAAGTAACAGTATGGTGTGGCATCACGTCTTCGAGGACTATTGGACCATATTTTTTTGAAATTGCTAACGGTGATGTAATTTGTGTAAATGGAGACCGCTATAGACAGATGATTCAAGAATATATGTTACCTGAAATTCAAGATAGAAGCACAGAAAAAACGTTTTTCCAGCAAGATGGAGCTACAGCGCATACAGCAGGCGCAACAATTCATATGTTGAAGACAATTTTCCGAAACAGATTAATTTTTTGTTTTGGCGACATATTGTGGCCACCCCGACCTCCAGATCTAAACGCTCCTGATGTCTTTCTCTGCTATACTTAAAGGCAAGAGTCTACGCTGATATGCCTGAAGCCTTGCAGCAGCTGAAAAGAAACATCAGCCAGGAGATCAACAACATTTCAACAGCGCCGTTAGAGAAAGTAATGAACAGCACCGTTGCAAGAGCTCGCGATTGCTTGGCCGATAATGGAAGTCATATAAAGGATATTGTTTTCCATACTTAAATGCGTTGAATTATATTAATATAAAACTTTAAAATTTCCTCTTTTATTTGCAAAAAAAAACCAGTTCGTTTTACCTTTTGTTAGTTTTAATGTTATTATTTTTAAAAAGGTACTTTACTTATCGCCCACTCTTTATATACTAAAAAAATAATACGCAGGAAAACCAGCAGCGATCGCTTCGGCTGCTTGATCCAGAAAATAAAACATAATTTCACGCGCGTTCTTTTTTTTCGTACGTCTGTCTTGTTCTTCCGTTATCATTAATCCCTGGGTAGCGTAGTGTATTATAAAAATAACCGGACGTGAGCACCTGTTTTGCAGGCACAAAATGGCTACAGGAGCAGCGATTTACAGCCATGCAGCCTTTTTTTCTTTTCTTTGCTCGTGTGACTGAATCGCAGGGCCGCAATTAGGGCTGCAAGAAATTGGGCCGCAAGAAATCGGGCCGCAAGACTTTGGGCCGCAATTTTTTTTTTTCTTTTTCTCAAGCAATGACATTGATCCAGAGAAAATCAGGTTACGGAAATTCGCAGCAACTCTGCACCTATGAAAAAATACTGTACAAACAAGCGAGATGCGTATTTTATAGAGACATAGAAAACCTTCCTGAGAATATGACTACTGCAGCAAATTTAATCACAAATAGTTATACTGGAACGGCTAAGAGTAGTATCCCCCAAAAAATACATACATTTTAAGCAGTTTTATGATGTTAAGGCGAGCTCGATAGGCCCCTCCAACAGAGATAATCTAATCGCATACTTTAACATTTTCGACATTTCAGTCCCGCCCGAGCTTTGGACTTGCCGCTTTAGCTAAAGCCTTTGGTGGTAACTGCATACCGGTTGCGCTTGAGATGGTCATAAAAGCAATGCTGCGGAGCAGGATTTTTTATTTTTTTATTTTGGCATTTCGAGCTTGGCAACTTTTATTTCCAACAACTTAAGGCTTCCCGTTTCGCACTTTGCGCCGGAAACTGGATCTATCCAAAGCAGTCTATCCATTGCTGAGGTTGTGGACAAGGTAACTGACCAAGCCGTAAATTTATGTAGGACAGCGAAGCAGCCGAGCTGCTGGTCTGCAGATCGCAAGTAGCCGCCGCCCCATCCGCCCGCTGATTGTCTGCAGCCAGCAACGGCTTGTATGATGAATTAACTTTGCAGAGTTTGATTTATTTTTCGCTTGGACGAGCTGGATAAAATCTGCGTAGTAGCTCAAGTTCGTTATTGACTCTTGTGCTTAGTCTTGCATGGGCTCTGGTGCTCAAATTTAATACAGATATACATATGTATAAGGCACACAGCGTGAGAAGCTTAAATTTAATACAAATATTTATAAATGTACCAGGCACACGACGTGAGAAAGGTCTCACGCTGGTTAGGCAGTGTCAAGAGATTTACCAATGTATGATAAAGAAATGGCAATATTGACTGAGTTAGTGCAATTAAATTAAACTTAAATTAACCACCATAATTATACTAGGTTATATTCTTATTCTGTCCTAGAAATAAAAATGCAACTATTTATAGCTGCCTTCCGAGAACAAAGACACCCACCATTCAGCGCAACGCCAAATAGAAGACAAAATGGTCAACAGGCAGACAAGCAAACAAACATTTTTACGGATTTTACCAATATTTAATCATCGGTTCCTCGTGACGTTCCTAACGGCTCATGTAAATATTGTGAAGATCCGTCCATTACTCTTCGAGTTATGTCGCTAACAGACAAACAAAGAGTGAGAGAGAGAGACAGATAGACACACCTCGGCAAAGTAGGAACTCCTTGGCGCGAGTAACTACTTGTATGCTTCATTTAGAGTGTAAGCACTACCTCCCTATACAGCACGCTCCCGATTGATGTATATATATTTATTATTTACACACACATATATATATATATGCACGTATGTGCGTGTGTGCATCAGTGGCCCACTATATAACTACTTACCTCTGGAGTAGCTCACGGAAAGTAGAGAGGTAAAGTTGCCTAGACAGCCCACCCCACTAGGAAACCCATACGCACTGGTTCGTGCAGTAGGTATATGCCCACTTGGGCCTAGAAGTGTGTACGGCTGCAGTCGACTACAGATTTTCCAGGCCATGGCGTCACATTGATGAAATACCCGACAGACTGCGCCCCCCCCCCCCGACCCGAAGGCCAGTGCCCTCCCAGTGACTACGAGTGCAGGAATCGCTGACGCTACATATTCCCGAGCGTCGGACTTTCCTTCCCTGGCGTGGGCTCGAACTCCCGACGTCTCGATAATCAGCGGAGTCAGCAACCTCAGCACCGAGCAACGATACCGCAGAAGCAGCACAACCCTGTTCTAACTGGCATTTGTGCCTGTTAGTATTATTATTCACCCACCCAATATATGTAAATACCACCATGATCAATTTCCAGTCCCATTGTCCCTCGCAATTGTACCGTGGAAGGGGCATTGCTGGTCTGGAGAACATCAGGTCACGCGGACCGGTTCCGGCACGGCCCAGAAAAGCAGGCGGGGATCTTCCTATAAGGTAAGGGAAAGTTGTCACGGTTCCAAATACACGTTTTTCATGCAATGGAAATAACTGTATTGCATCAGGAAAGTTTGCAAAGCCGATGCAATCTACTTTGAAAACAACTGTGTTGCATAAGGAAAGTTTGCAAAGCAGATGTATTCTTCTTTGAAAACAACTGTGTTGCATTAGGAAAGTTTGCAAAGCAGATGTATTCTTCTTTGAAAATAAGTATATCGTACCAAGGAAATTTGCTTCAGAAAGAAGTACAATTGCCGTCGGAAAATTTTCACCTCAAATGCACTTAGCTTCAGGAATATAGAACTGTGTTACATTAGGTTCCACATTTTTAACTTACCATTACTCCAAAAGTCCAAAGTGGGTGGGCACATGCGGCCACTTGCGTTCACTAGTACTAAACCACATGAATTAAAAAGGCCGAAAGTTTTCGGCTTTTTTTGCGCAATTTAATCGTCGGGTTGCAAGTGGACGAGCGCGTCCACCTTAGCCAAGTACACTAATCCCACTTCTCGTGATTAAGACGTTACGCATATTATGTTGGATTAAAGCTGAGGACTACTAGCGAATAACATGAATAATTTATGATAGAAATGACTATTATATTACTCGCTCAGATATGCCTGCGAAGATTATAAATACATATAGCAGCAGCTTATCCGATAATTTCAATCAAATTTTTGCTTAAAGAAGTATAAACTTGACTTGTGCACCAATTTATAGTGAACGTAAAAAACTTTCACGTTCAACACTGATTAAATTACCATTTTCTATGAATTTTTATGTAACCCTCTTAGAGGTGAAATAGATAACATAATCAAGTAACTATCCCTGACACCTCTCCAGCTGCACCACTTTTCTCTATCTGGCACATTAGAGTGCGGTGCTGCCGCCTTGACAGTTACATCCAGTTTTTTCGCTTTGGTGACAATAGGGTGTTTTTTTTAGCTATTTGAATTACGGGGAGAGTTGCAGCTTGAGCACAGCGCTACATTATTACAAATCGTAGTCTATAACTGACGCAAATCGCACTATATACAGCAGATTTTCTTCCTTAGATTACAGTTGGACTAGTGTCTTGTCCCCTCGTTGCATAGAAGCAAATCATGCCATAGCACAATTTTTCTTTAGATTACAGGTATTACAGTAGCTAGAACACGTGCGCACTGCTACATTGGTGCAAAACATAACACAGTGAAAAGTACGCTCAGACTCTGGAATGCTCTGGTTAAGCATTACCCTTATTGGAAAAAAAACGAAGAGTTTACCCAGTACAAAAATAAGGCAAATGATTAAATTTTTCGTTGGGAGACTCACATCACAGTCACGTGCATCAATATTGAGTACTTAACTGAAAAAAAAAAGAGTTCCGGTTAGTATGACTTCAAATTACGCCACTGTTTCCTGTACCGAACTTGACCCGTATCGCAAGAAGTTAATCATTCAATCCATTGAATGGTATTTTAATTATCTATTATTGCCCTTTTCATAGGAATGAAACTAATCTATTAAGCGATGCACGCGGTATACGGTACACTATACATAGAAGGATTAGCAAATTACCTTTCAATTTATTTAATATATATAAGAATTCCAGTAATATATCACGTGTTGTCTTAAGTCAATTACTAAATACAGTATTACTGCTATTTCAGGGAGTGAAGATGTATGAGGTCTAGAAAATATTTCAACAACCGAAATTAAAAATGAACCAGTTTGATTAAAAACTAAAAAAAAAAAGACATAAAGAACTATTTTACTAGTCGATAAAGACTGCAAAATGTGTTGAACGGCTAGCTGAATTTTTCTTTAAAAATTGTTCTATAGTTGGCAGTTCTTAGGATTTCTTGTGCAGCCTTGTATTTAAAGCAAATCATGAACTAGGAAAGGAAAGCATTTAATGATAATCCAACGATACTATAGAATATTAAGAAATGCCGCACGACTTTTTTAACCATAGCTGATCGCATGAAGCCGAACAACAAAATGTTGCTTTCAGACGGGGAGAAATTCGTTTGAACAGTTGAAAATAGATCTCGCTACTTTAATTTTTTGTGTTGTACGTCTGTATCTTAATTCTCAACTACGGCTGTACTCAAAATTTTGTTGCTTCCTAATTCTAATTTCTATAGGAAATAATTGAATTTGTTTGATAATAACATACATCAGGATTACGTATGGAAAAATTTCAATCATGTATGTGAGACATGCAATGAATTTCCTTTTTTTAATAACTTACAACCTTATAAATATGTCCAATACATGTATTGACGCATTGCTTCCATCTCTATGAATCAAACAATATAATAAACACCGTCGTGTGTTTAGTTGTTTGTATGTTTATATATTTGTATGTTTCGTGTCCCCCTCTCAAAGAAATAGATAGGCGAAAAATAGGCCAGGTTGCAGATTTTGTAATCAGGTTGCGTTTCCATGGAGATCGATGACCAGATTGTATTTTGAAGATGGCGAAAGTGGAATCCTTCTTCCTTTATATTCCAATGCACTTCTTGCTTGAAACAGTTCTTGACATCGAAACAATAGAACTATTTTGAGCTTCTCCTAGCGTGGTTATGAAATCTGAATTTTTATAACTGTTTTCATTCATCGAAACATATTTCTGTTCGCCTCTTTGAAAACTGAGAGATAGAAAATGGGCCATCTTGCAGATGACGGCAGCTATTCCACTACATCGAGGGCCACGTGCTCACTTTAGACTCTGTCTTTGAATTACTATTGAGTTTCAATTCACAACTGCACATACATTTTGCCATCGATGCATCTTACTTGATTCAACCGTTATCCTGCGCTTCGGTGTTCCAACTCGTAGCAAGTCCATTCCTAATAGTGTGGGCATATTATCTATATATTAATACGCTAGTACCTACCTACCTACGTACCTACGTACTTACGTACCTTTTGTGTCACGCTCTTCATCATTAATAGATACTGTAGAAGGAAATTGGAGCTTTATTGAGTTCTGGAAGCTGACGTATCTGTGATACGGCTGGTGACTAATCTCTCGGCCACAGGACAGGTCTTTTGAATTGTTTATATGCTCGAAGTTTCTAAGGAAAAATCTTTGAGAACCTGCATCGTGGTTTGCTGCCAAACAATTCCACGGGTCTAGTTAAACAGAAAAACTGATAAATATATCCCACGGGTCCACTTAGACAAGGGCAGCTTCAGTAATTATTATCAGCAAAAAGGCTGGTCGTATAAGATATCATACATCGAATCTCGGTGTTGTTTGTGATGTTGATGGAGAATTGCCATTGTACAATGCGAAAGTTT
>LQNS02277998.1:9273464-9299086 GCA_001587735.2 Parhyale hawaiensis
CAGATTTCAAAAGGCGAAAAAAAAAAAGTTGAGTACCTTGGAATCTTTTTCTTCAGTATTAGATAGGGGAAAAATGAGGAAGCCAGCGGGGGTTTTCCTGAAGGGCTAACTTACTGCCGGCATTCATCGCACACGTGCACCAGTCATTTAATAACCCAATATGCCGTCATTTACAATGACGGCTCGGGACACTAGTTATATAATAAAACACAGTTGTTGGTAGGCTTTTTGCTCTCTTGCTCCCTCCTTTGCTTGCTTGCTCCAATGTTGGTCCGTCTCTCCATCACGCAGTTAAGAGTTTAATAGGAGAAAATTCATGTACTGAAAAACAAGCTGAGATACCATACAACTCCAGCGCTTGGAGTACCGGTCACAAACATAGCACTGGATCTCCGGCATCTGGATCCCGGGCTCTGGAAACCCAGCCTCTGGATCTTTAGCCTCTGGATCTCCGCTTTCATTACTGAATGATATCGTAGTAGTTGAATCTTCACGTTGAGCAGCCGCATTTTATACTGAATTTACATCGCAGCCAAATTTCGACGCTGGAGGTTCAACAATCAGTTGGTATTCACAACACGGTGTGAGCCCTGGGCATTCCAGCTTAACGTTTGATCAATTCCAAGCTGATATCCACGCCTTATCTTGCAAGGGGGATAATTTGCTATCGCAAAACTCATGGTTGTACCAAGGAGCTTGTATATTGAAGCTCCTTGGGTTGTACAGTACAACTAATGGAAGATCAGGCCTGCAGGGATGAGACCTATAATAAAGCAAAACCTATTCTGGGAACCGGAACAATAAGAAGCTCAATCACAAAATCTTTGCCGTCATTTTGACGACTGGGCCCTCTAGTTAATATTATAGATGACTAACATTTTTAGCCCATATTCTATTTTCGCCTTCTCACCATGTACGGTATCGATCATGTCCATAATATATGATAAGTCGAGCCGACTATACATGTAGCACCAAATAAAGCGCAGGATGAAGAAAGTGTCAATTTGTCGGAGCAGGAAAGTCATACAGAACTTTGTCACCGCAGAGATGCAAGCCCAGTCCGAGGTATTTATGGAGCAAATTCTACAAGTTCTTAATTTGGCTGCGGCATGCGCATTGTGCCAGTTAGTTCCTGCGTTGTGTTGCTCGGCATTTTCTTAATGTATGTTGTGAGTGCTCCCAAGAATGTGCGACCGGAGGGGCATGTTAATTTTCTCGCGAGTAGGTTCTGTAATTGCCGCCCAGTAAACAAAAGCATTACCTTTTGTTAGCAAATAGAATACGAAATATTTATCTTTAGAATATTGTTAGCAAGCACCAGGCACTGGATATATTGTAGCCCCACTGGATACCAAATAAATGTTGTATATCATTGAAGTAAGAAGAACGTTTAGTAAATTTATTTTACGGCGTTCGGTAACTGTATACTATGTAGTATGTATGGCAAATCTACAAATAGGCCTACCTTAGCTGCAGGCGACTTGACAACCGTTAAATTCACGCAAATACCGAACTTGTGATCGATAGAAAAATTCAGAGAAATTCTTCACGTGTTTCATCTCTTTATACTTATATTGCAGTAACCTATTTCATAAACAGGCTCGCCACAGCAGTCAATGTAAAGTAAATTTTAGAAACTAAATGCTTAATTGAGGAAGCTACAATGAAGCAAAAATAAGATTCTAATCATAGTCAAATGTTCAAATATTTGTACGGGCATTGTACTTTTAGCGAGGTGTGTATAACGAGGCTTCTTCCCCTGAGTAGCGAGTCCACATTTTTATTTTTTCTTCTGTTGCTTAGTAATATCAGGAAGTTTAATGTAATAATGTATTAAACCTCCTTGGTGCAGTAGAATCTGAGTGGCGCTTCGAGGAAAGGGGAAAAGAATAGTGATTATCACGTTGCTCTCAACTGCCAGGGCGCTCACCCACTATGTAACTGAGTATCACTTTTTTTACTAGTGAGTTGCGCGTAGAAGCTGTTGTAAAAAACATAGTGCAATGGTGTCGAGTCAGTGCTCTAGGCAGGAGCTGGGAGTTTACCAATTACATATATCTTGCTGCTCATACGTTTTAACTGCGGCGCATGCACCCAATGCAATAAATGGATACCAGTCTTAGTTTTTCTGTCTTATGTGTAAATAATCTGTAAAAATTGCAAGGCAGTAAGATGATTAAAGCAGGTATATTTCGCCAACGATGTGGTCATGTCGCTCCTCCAGCTGCCACCCATCAGAAGAAATTCCACATCATGACAACACCCACACATGTGGTGCTGTGCGTAACGTTCCCTGGACTTCTTTGAAGATCCTCGTATTATTCAAGGTAAAGTAGGTGGTAATCAAAATAAGCAGTGAGCAGCTCTTGCTAATAGCGCTCTGGTGCTCATTTCTACTTCTTTATGAAGTATAATAATAATCCAGCTCTCTGACAGTTGGCTAGATAAACAGAGTCTCGTGTTTGTGAGTGTGTTGTTTTAGGTATGCAAAACGATGACTCGTGAAAGTAATTCGGGTAAATAAATATGGTGCTGCAGAGGACGTCTGTTCTTAGCAGACAAGCCTGCAATCTAAATCTGAATTATTTCAGTTCGATCAACGGTTATGTGCGAGTAACAGGTTACTATTAGAAGTGAAACTGCATGATCTTAGCATCAGTTCTAATTTGGTCATCAGTTTATATAGCAAATAAAATAGACAGCCACCGCTGGATCCCGTGTCATGGTAGCGATTTCGGATTAATTAAAGTTTCCCCCCCCCCCCCCATCAGTGAGGGAGAGACGTTCTTCCCCTACTCAGAGTTGGGGGAGGGAGAGAGAGAGGATGATCAAGAGATTCGTAATTTCTTATTGTTAATGTTTTCTTTGTCTTAAACTTTTCCTTTTTTAGGCAAACGGCCAAAAAACCTTTCCAAATAGTTGAGAGCATTACAGTCAACGGCCCTACGGACCTTTCATTGCTGGAAATACTCAAATATTATTTTTTCCCGCGTCCTAAGGCCGTCAATTCCAATCACTCCTTAATTAATTCCAAAGTCTTTTTTTTTTAATGGATATAGGGCAGGACTCATATATTCCGACCTGCATACGGCGCTGTCCGCAAATCTTGAAAAAGAAGCCTCGGGGGTTTAACCGCATCATATAAAAAGAAATTGTCCCCACTTTTTTTATATACCTTTCGATATTTTTAAATTGTGTGACAATTTATCAGTAGTATTCTATTGGTGTATCCATAAATTGCTTTCTCAAAATTACGTTTGTTTATTTTCTAGCACTGAAGATGGAATTTTTATGGTTCTGAAACGCTTGCTTTTTATAAAAAAAAAATGAAAATTTTACCCGTGGTTTTCTCATTTTTAGTAAATTTTAGATTCCCTAGTAATTGCCCTATTGGTGAAATTGTAAATGATCGCACCCACTGCTCTTTTTGAGAGTGCTGTTTGTGCTGTACAGTTTTATCTACTGTATAATTATACAAAGCTAATTCTGCACAGTTTCTGGCAGAGCATTGGAAAGAGACAGATTGAAAAAAATGCAGGTTTGCGGTAGAATTGTGCAGTCCAATTTTTAGAGACGGAAACAATATGTTGCTTTTTCGTAATTAAAATCTGATAACGGTATATTGAAATAGTTAACTGAAAATGATCTCCGAAGATACCCTATTATGTGAAAGAATAGTATACAGCTGAATAAGATGAATAAGACTATATTGCTCATGACGACAAGGTCAAACTATCGGCACTGGGAGAACAACTCCAGCATATCGTTTCTTTTATACAAATGTTTGACTTGGCATCAAGAGTTAATCCAAACTATTTACGCTTCCCGCTTACTTCTTTTGCCGCTTATGCAGCGGTTATTATAAAAAAATTGGCGATATCTGATCCCAGTATTAGCATCCAAATTAGTAATTATCAACATTTTTATTCAAGAAGTCCGTGCCCCTTAGATAAATTCTCAATGGTGTCACGAGACGCTGCCACTCTACGCATAATCTTCAACTGCTGCATCGAGTGGAAAAATTATACAAATAAAATACACTGGACACACCACCTCTGCCCGTTCTATGTATATCAAGGCTTGCCTCTCACGGGACCGGATGATGTGCCTGTTTAACATATGAACATACAATGATGCATGATACGATATATGCAATAATACAATACGCAAATAATGTAACTAAAATAGAATGGACACACCTCTTCCATTCGTGTATCGAGGTCGCGCCTCACGCAACGTGAAGATGAGCCAGTATGGCGGACCTCCTTCGGGCAGGGCTTAACGGGAACCCAGGGAGTAAAAAACTATAAGAACTGGCTTTTCCTGCTATTTCCCCGTAGCGTGCGTGACATATATTTTGTTCCTCTAAATATGGTTTTGTGTTTACTGGCACTGGCAGATAGGCGCACAGTTGTGGTATCTAACTTGGCATCACCTGTTCTTTACATCCCGCCTCTTCTCGATGAACTTTGGTATCTTAGTGCATCGGGAAAAATAATAGCAAGCTAGTGAATGAGTTAACATTGTGAAAGTTTACAATTGTTATGTTGTTTGCGAGTATCTATATTACTATCTATGATAAGATAATATTACAGAAATGGACTCATCATGCTAAAGAATCTTCAATCATTATTTCATGTGTATGTCTCAATAGTATCGTTTCTAATGAGGCCTATAGATACAATGTTATCTTCATTTGAAACCAAGCACTTTCATGGTGAGATACACGCAGTTGAAAAAATCTTGGAAACCTTAAAATTATAAAAGTACCTATGAGCCACGTACCCCGGTCTTGACTAGAAAATTCTACGAACTTCGGGACGAATTTCTACAAATATAGAAATTTTTTGGACTAATATATTAAAAGAATAGAAATGATTTAGTTTGAACGCCAGCAAGTAGAAGTTATCTGAAAATATTATCTTACTAATCAATATGTAAGTTATTATTGTTAAAATTTCAATGAATATTCGTATCTTTCCCTTTTTTTCAAATACTGATGCATTCATATGTTACACCTTTACACCTTTATGTACAGCAAACAAATATATTTAATTACAGTGTGCTGCCAAAAAGTATCACATACTTATCAGGCAAATAAAAAGGATTTGTAAACTCCTAATAATGATATGTAAACTCCTAGACAATAATATAAGCAGATATAAACTTTATACATTTATGCATTTCAAAATTTTACTTAGCATTTATTGTTTTTTTTGTTTCGCATTTAATCTCAGTCTGCATCAGAGTGGCATATAAAGATATGAGTTTCCTGGAAGAGCATTTTCCTATTTCTTACACTTGGGAGGATTTCCTATACTTTATGCGACGGGTTTCTTTTATTTGCTTGTATCGACTGCATCTTACTTAAAAAAAAAACAGAACTGTTCCCTTTTCCAAACACGAATTTCACGTACTTAATGTCGTACGTTTCTTCTCCCAACTCTGATTTTATCGAGCACAGGTGTGCTGTCGTGACACTGGGACCGGGACGAAGACTCGATGCGGCCAATACAACGGACTCGAGAAAAGAAACAAAATGATGAGAAGAAAGAAGTAACAGGTGTGCTTTGTATTGGCTTTGTATGCCTGTAAGGCGCAGGTTTTTCATCTAACTAATAACTCAGTCGACATGCATTTCGTCGAAAGACGCGCATTGCAGAAGCAAGTACAGCATCCAATGTGTTGAAATGAAATCATGAAATAGAACAGCTTTTCTTTTATTATGGAAGGGACATTCATATGACAAAGTAAATTTTAATGACACCATAATATTTTTTGAGTGGAAATTTGCAAAAAAATTTTAAAGCATTAGTGGACAATTAACGCACTCCTTTTAGGAAATTGTAGTTTGTAGGTGTTGAGGTTAGCGTGACGTAATCATTGTTTAACAGGATTTATTAATGTCTACAGATGCTTTTTCTCTGCCCTATATTTGATCCTTTCTCTTTTTATCTGCAAATCACATGTTCAATTCCTGGAAAATAACGCAGTATAAAACACGACAACACCCTCACCCAGGTTAGCAAACAGTCATCATACTGTAGGGTCTCGTCCAGTTTACTACACTGCACTATCGTATGTCAAGTTGCGTATTTTGCAACTTGGACATTAGCATACAAGTCAGAACGGAGAACTTTCCAATCATGCAGAAGATCAAGACAAGGCTTTCCGTCCAGTCCATAGCGAGTCCATCCAGCATGGCACACTTCTAGGATAGCTTTTGCTGGCACACAATGTTCCCGAGAACAAAAAACAATAGATAAATATTATGATTGGGCTCGGCATATGCGCGCAGACCCCAAGGCAATAGACAGATGTTTGCACAGCTTGTGATCCTTGCTTGTATAAACGCAAGCTTTGTAATGCCAGAAGCCATTTTAAAAAATATGCTCTTCGTATTTCTGGCGTACAAGGTGAATTGTGTCAACCCCGAGGGATACGTATGCCTCTAATGAGATTCTTACAAGCAGTCTGTGAGGAATAGTAGTATTTCTCTTGGTTTTCAAAGCGTTAGAAACGGTAAAGCGCAGCTCATCCTCATGCGTTTTTATTTTATATAAATCTTGAATTGTGTAAATTCTCAGAAGAGAAGGTTTTTGAGAAAATTAAGAAGAGGAAGGATGACTTCATGGAAGGTACTAGAACCACAATATGACCCACTGAAGCCGTTACCTCCCTTTTACTTGGAAAAGGGAAGAGTTTCATTCTGGCATACGGTGAAACAAGGCATTAGAATATATAGGTTATTACAACTGCATCACTTGGTATTTTCTTGGTATAATTGTGTCTTGAGGTATCTTCATGCATGATCGGCATTTTATTGTATCTTTATCGTTGGTGTTTCATCAGAACTCATTTGTTGTTATTCTATGGTTTCTTCATGGTTAGCTTGATCTGTCATGTCATGGGTAGCATCTTGTGGTTATTTAACCAACTAAATTTACCCTTAAACTAGAGGACTCTGAGAGAGCATACCTCCAACAAGCAAGGCGAAGATAATGAAAAAGCTAAATTGAATTCTGAAATAATGATTTCCTATGTATTGACACCAAAATCAAATAATTTGTTCCTTTTGACGGCAATAACAGCTTATGTAATTTTGTTGAAGCTTCCTAAAAACTTTTCGAGTTATGCCGCTAAGAAACCTTCTAACAAACATTAGACAAACACCCAAACAGACCTACCGACCATCACCAAAATTTAATCACATATGTATATAAGCAATTCTAATAATTTCTGTAAATTTCATAAAAATATTTTCATAACATTTGAAGTTATTTTGCTAGCAAGCACAAAATCAAATACAGACAAACAAACGAATAAACAAATAGTCACGGAAATTTGTTCATTTACTCATCGTAATATACCTTACAAATCATGCAACATTCATAAAAAAATCCGTCCATAACTTTTTGCGTTATATCATTAAGAAAAAGGAGGCAAACAAACAAACAATCGGACGAACGGATCTTCAGGAAAAGTTAATCATCTGTTCCTCCTAACGTACCTAACAATCCCTGTAAATTTCGTTGAAATCCTTCCATAACTTTGTGAGTTATCTTGGTGACTGATAAACAGCCAGATACACAAAGCAATAAACTCGAAGAAAACATAACATCGTCGGCGGTGGCGATAATAACTTGACGAAACTCATTAGAAAATATTCTCTAAAGATTTGGAAGACGGCAAAGTAATTTCATATGGGAGCAGGGCTTGCAATGTATGCTCGAAATTACGAGCCAAGTTACACTTTATGTCCGTCTACCACTGCATTGTCTAAAGTTTGATTCACACGATATTCTTTTAACCTACGTTCATTCGTCATGACCAGACAATGTTTTCTAGAGTCCCTAAAATACTCGCTATGTTTTAGCCATCAAGTCAGTTTTCTCACAAGCTGTCAGATATTTCTCCAAATTTGAATGAATTAAACCTCAGAAAACCATACACATTTCTTCCATTTTAACAATAGGAATGCAGTGCAAAAGACTGACGTGTAAACCGGCCTCTATAGGACGTCTTTTGTGTGCTAGCTACGATATCATCGAGCCGGAATTCAGCTCCCTGTGACGATCTTCTCTTTGCTGACCCTATCTCAATTATTGTTTCCTCTTTCTCACTGCAACACAATGGCTGGTAGATTTGCATAAGGGAACCTTTGAGGCTTGAAGAATTTACTGGACCGAAAATTATTTATTGTTCGTCTGTATAAATGGTATAGAATCTGAAAAAATACCACCTTCAGGCTCTTTCACCGACAGACCAATGTATTTACGCAGATAAGCTACATATTCTACCTCAAATGGTTTTAGAAGTTGTCAATCGAGGTAATTCGATATTTGTCATTGATTGGTTCAATAAAAGGATGAAATTCACGAAAGGCAAAAGGTAAATGAAATACACGAAGTAAATTTACTTAACTGATAAGATATAATTTGTCTCTAATTACACTAACACTAACTAGTTGAAATATATTCCTAAAAGTCAGTGAAAATATAAAAAAGATATGTGTCAATAGTTGCAATAATAATATCGATTTGTTTCATCAACAATTATTAGGAAGGGGAAATACTTAATAATTATATTCAAAGTATCCAAGCAAGTCATTTAACAATGGTAGCCTCAGTCACCACCTACGCTAACGAGGCAAACTTTTACATATTCCTGTTTTCTAAAATATCCTGGGGAAAAAATATTTTCTTCTGCAATTATGGAATTATCCTACTAAAACTATTTTCTAAAAACGTAGATTATTTTTTCCAAATCAGTAATTTTTTTCCATGCTTACCTCAGTTAGCCACCCTATACTTAAACTAACTCTGAAATTCTACTATATTTGTATAGTCTGCCAATCTTATCTCTTCATAAAATTGCAATCCACTAGGTTCTACTTAGACCCTATTTTCTATAGTGTGTTAACAGCGATATAAAAAATACACTATACAATATCCTACTTTCTTTCTTCGCCAGTAGCTGTGCAGGCATAATATATTGTAAGCTTACTTATAATCATCCACGCTTCTACCTCAGTCAGCCACGGAGAGCATACACTGGAAAGCTCCATGGTATCGAGGCATCCAGGTCATAGCTACGTCTGCTCAAACGCACTTAACGGAAAAGGAGTTTTTATCGTTGACACATTCTCATCATGCTCTTCTGGAGCAGTCGTTAAATAACGCACATGAAAAACTACGGTGATCAGATGCTGCGAAGACTTCGGTCTGTGTAACACCTTCGGAACACAGTTGTGTGAGGCCAGGCGCACCTGGGCAGGTATTTTCATTTTATTTTTTTTTAGCCAAATGAAGTTAACTTTCGAAACGGATTCATCGAGACCATCTAGCTCGGCTCATGTAGAAAATTTCGATGGATAATTTCAGAATTACAGTAGCCCTGTTGACATTTTTAAACAAACTGCCCCTAAATTGCTCGGTGTCCACAATGAATAAGGTTTTAAGTTTTATTATTCCTACAAGACATAAATGTTAATTTATAAAAGCACTCTGAAACTGTAAACTTCCGCCAAACAATTCAATGCTAGTGAAAACTTCAGAATGATCCAGAATTCAAGACTTCGATCGGATTATCGCCAAAATGAAATCATCTGTTTTTCTCGATGTTTATAACATTTTCCGTAAATTTCATGAATATTCTTCAATATTTTTTCTAATAATGTTGTCAACAGACAGAAAAACAGACGGGCAAAGAGACCAATGAACTGGCCAATTATCGCTATAATTTAGTCCTCTTTTCTTTGCAACATCGCCAACATTTCTTGTAAATTTCCTAAAGATCCGTGGGTAGCTTTTTTGAGTTGTGCTGCTTACAGACAGCAGACATCACCAAAATAGAATAATCTGTTTCTCGTAACACTCCTAAGTGTCCTATTCATATCATGAAGACCCATCTATATAAGGTTTTAAATTATGTTATTTACAGTGAACCAGATAAGCAAACAACAGACAAACCCTAGCAAAAACTCAATCTGATTGACTGAGGAAATTGATCGTTTTATGCCCGGAATTAGCTCGAATTTTCATTGGAACACTTTTGCTTCTAAAGGCTTTACTTAAATGAGAACATACTGAGGTAACAGAAAGGGTTAATTTAGGCAGTTGTAGGTTGTTGTGAATTTTATGAATATAAGGTACAACGTCAAACGGCCGGTACACGCGTATCGTGCAACCATTATAGCCCGTTTTCATGATAATCTTGTACCCTACATTTATACTTCGCAGTGTTTGACTATTTTTCTGTAAAGGAAAAATGCACCACTTTCTTATTCTAGTTCACTCCAAACTTGAACAGACATGCAAAGCTGTACTAATGCTAGTTAGTTCATAAGGAAACTGGCTTGCTTGACGGCTAGCATTTTAGTGCACCTTCTAGTGTACACACAGTTATGATTGCAACGACAAGACGTTTTGAAGTGCGAACATGAATGAAAAGACGAACGTGTGAACGTTCCGGCCTTTACAGCGGCAGATCGAGCTGCTATCGCTTGGCATATGCTATGACGTAAACAAATACGAATTTGGGCGTTGCAGTGCTATAGACTGTGTATGTTATGGAGGTATAACGGTAAACTATGCATGTGACAGAAGCAAGGCTGTTGTTTCACGTCTAATCGTATGGGATCGAACAGTGCCCGTGTATCCAATTTGTTAGTTTTAATTTGATGTGATTACTTGTTATGGAGACTTAACGTTTAACAGTACATAACCTATCACTATTTCAGAACAAAAGCTGTGGTCTCTGGCTGTAATCTGGCATAAACATGCAAACAATGCTGTTCATTTAATGCAATGTATTACGTTCATAGGGTTCATTCATTTGGTGTAGGGGGTAGGATCCCATCAATTATTCATGATTTAGTTTCTGAGTTTTGTTGTGGCAACAAAATCCTTTTAGAATTAATTATCATTCTGTTCATCAGACGTATCGTGTTTTGGAACTTCTCGGGATTTTTCCAGTACATAATTTTTCCCAGCTAAATATATTCCTTTGACAATACAGCTGTCTTCGTCGTGGGGGCATATGTACGCGAGGTTAAACTGGACTCATATACCGTAATAAGTAACACAGGAGCCTGCGGGAGTGTAGCTGCACATCTCATGGCAGGAACAAACAATGCCATTCATCAACAGCAGGCCTACATGGGGTCGTGTAGCGCATCATGCGCAGGTAAATTTATTGTTCTCTGGATACCCTGCAGGTATGTGGCTGTCATTATGTAGAGAACAGCAACTACAGATGAGCCATTGAGTTCCGCTGCCAACTCACAATACATTGTTAAATAGAAGAAATAGTACGTGTGCAGCGTATGGAGAGGGTATTTTTTTGTAATATCGTACTGGAAAATGTGAACTTATACATATAGGTTTATTTCTGAGGAGAAAATTACCAACTAAGCTAACCAATACGACTGCTTCGTTTCCACTAAGTTTGTGACGTCACTTTGGTACATACCAATCAGTGGCCTAGATTGAAGACACACTTCATGTAATTTACTACTTGATCACGTGAACCATCTAAGCACTGCTATTGGTTCATGATGACGCCATTGCTCGTGACGTCACTGCTTCACACTGGTGGCACCCTAGTGAAATGACTAGTTTAAGAGTACCATGACCAACCATGTTCGATATTGATGCTATCATGCTACCCATATATATATACGTGGAGCAGTGACAAGACTCTCTCACCTAATGGCAAGGAAAAACTAATCGAAAGCTTCCTTATTGGCCACAATTACTCGATCACCTCTGCAATTCTAATTTGAGAATAAATCGTGGCTGAGTGGCAAAAATTTCTGACTCGTTCGATGATCGAGGTATTGGATGCTGGATCCCAAGTTATGGAGGAAAAGTCTTGATGCCCGGTAATGTAGCGTCAACATTTCTATCATCCATAGCCACTGGGGTCACTGGCCTTAGAGTTGAGGTGTAGTTGTCGGTTGATCCTTCCGCCTATAACTCAATGCGACGCCATAGCCAAGACCTCCTAAAGTACAGGCCTGAGTCTACGTTACCAAGTTAGACCGACCGGTACAGTCCCTCGACAAATTTATTATACCCAACCTGATATTTTTAGTGCCTACTCTGCATTTTTTTTTTTTTTGCTAATCTGGATAGAAAACGCAGTTTATCGTAATTTGCAACATTTACAAAAGTTGAAGCCAAGTTTTTCCTCCAGATATGCCCGAAATATGCCAAGTAGTTTCGAAAAATATCAGGCTGCGTCTAATAATTTGTTCAGGGACTGTACGTGATCGGACCACTTTTTAGACACAGACTCAGGCCTGTGCTTCAGGAAGTTTTGCCATAGCTCGAACCAACTGTGGTCGGCTGCAGCCGTACACTCCTCTGAGGCCTGATTGGGCATTTGTCTGCTACACGAACCAGGGCATGTGTGTGTTCTAGCGCAGGTGTGATATGAAGCCGACATTGCTTTTAGCTTAAAAAAATCATTTAAGAAAAAAATTCAGCTATTAATATTAGACAACTGGTTACTGTGCCCTTTATTTTTATAAGACGCAGCACTCAGAGATTTTTGTTCCTTAATACAGGCATGCATGGAGAGAAAATTGCCGATGGGCAATGGGTTGGCAGGTGTGGACAGAGTTCACGTGTATTCAAAGTAATACGATATACGATAATCACAAAATAAATGTTAATACTCGTATCTAGAAATCCACCCGTCAGTAACTCAAGGAGTAAAGTTGCAAGTACCTTCATCCGAATCACTTACTTTTCGGAGAAATAAAAACCGCCAACCCTCTTGGGACATTAGGTCTCTCCTTATAGATTGCCCTTAAATGGATTCATTGGCTACACAAAGTGTTATACTCATAATAAATGTCTTGAGATGGCATTATATCAAATACTGAAGAATACGAAGAGAGGCACAAAGTAGAAATTTGGTTACCCACGACGTACTTTACGCCGTCCTCAGCTCATCGGGTGGGAGGGTCGAAGATGGTCGAATGAAAACGCAATTTTCTCTCAGCATAATTGATATTCAACATATTCTAAATAAATTTTCTCAATGGTTAATTCAAAACAGATTGCCCATGGGGATAAAACTAAGCTGATGTTATTCACTCCACGTTCTCGTCCTGACTTACCGATGATTCATTTCAACGGTAAAGAATTGGAATGGGTGCCTCAGTTTCGATATCTTGGTTTGATTCTTGATGATAAACTTAGTTTCGAAGCCCACATTGAGGAGTTAGGCCCAAAGCTCAGTAGCGTTCATGGTATAATATATGCAGTGTCTAATTATGTCAATCGTGATTCATTGAAACAAATTTATTATTCATTAGCTTATTCCTTGTTAATAAAAAAAATATCATCTGGAGTACAGTCCCTCATTGTTACATTCGTAAATTAAAGTTGTGCAAAATAATATAATAAGGCAAATACTTCGCGTTAAACGAGATCGAAATAATATACCGTTGATGAATCGTAGTGATATGTACTGCGATTTACTAATGTTGCAATTTCAAGATGTGTATAACTATTTGCTTCTTACGTTTTTCCGATAGCTCATACATAACCATCCTCTTTCTGATCTTTCAACAATATTACGGATCACTCATACCTCATCAAAACTACAAGATGAGACGCTCCATTCTCAATCTTCCAAATGTGCATCTTGATGTAGAGAAACATTCAACGATCTTCCAAACAGTATCACTTGTCAATCGAATTCCAACACACTTATTAGATCCTATATCTAATGACGCCTTTAAAAAGCGGTATAAAGATTATGTTATGCAATTGCACTAGTCTTATTACTACTTGTTACCCAAAAAAGTTTCACAACTTTTCTATGGATTATGCAGATATATTACTGTACGTATATAGAACTCAGAAAGTTCTCATTACTGTAATGTTTTATCTGTGAGTTATGAACCTATCAAACCTAAACAATCTTCGACCCTCCCACCTGATGAGCTGAGGACAGCGACACGTACGTCGTGGGTAACTCCATTTCTACTTTGTGCTTCTCTTCGAATTCTTTAATAATAATAATGGATTCAATATAAATGATAGAAAAAAGATACTTGCAAAGACCGACTATCAGTAGGCCAAGAGTAAAGTGAGACTAAAGGCTGGTTCACACGCCAGTAGTTTCTAAACTGCATGTTCTACTGAGCGTCCGAAATAGTCCAGGCTCTCGGGGGGGGGTGCTGTGTACATTTCTCTTTCGCGGCTTTACCATGTATTTTCTTATTCCATATGATGACATTGAAAAAAAGTCGGGTAAAACGTTACTGGGACATTTTTGAGGGGGGGGGGGGCATGGGGGCCCAAAATTATCACTTGTGGACTAATTGTTCTGAAACTTGCCCAGCATATGTATTTTTGAAAAAACAACATATTTTGTTGATACATCTTTTTTTATTTAGGCCTTAGTTTTTGAGATACTGGGGTTTATACATAAATATTTATGTATAGTTTGGAAATTTCCACCGAATAGAACTCAATGAGTTTTCATACTTGAATAAAAACAATGACAGTTTTGGAATCCTTGAAACATTTCTAACAAAACTATAGAGCTAGATTATCCAATTTTACCCTCGTAATACTTTTTTATCACAGCTCAAAACCGAATTCCCTAATTGCTGTTATCTCTGTATTTTAGTTAGGAGATCCCAACGAAATTGAAAATGAAGAATCTAGCTGTGCTAAAAAATATTATGAAGGCAAAAATTGATAATCTAGCTCTATTGTTTTGTTATTAATGTTTCAAGGATTCCAAAACTGTCATTGTTATTATTCTAGCATGAAAACTCATTCAGTTCTATTCATTTGAAATTTTCAAAATATACATATATATTTATATATAAACTCCATTATCTCAAAAACTAAGGCCTGAATAAAAAAAGTTGGGGGAACAAAATATGTTTCTTTTTCAAAAATACATATGCCGAGCAAGCTTTAGAACAACCAGTTCACAATTGATCATTTCTGTCCCCCTCCTCACCCCCCTCTTCAAAAATGTACCAGTTGCGAAAGTTCTACCCAACTTTTTTAATGTCCTCATCAGATGGAATAGGAAAATACATGGTAGAGCCGTGAAAAAGAAATGTACACAGACACCCCCCTAGAGCCTGGACTAAAAGCTTAATTTGTAGTGTCCTTCTAGTCACAGCTGTGCTTCTATCAAACGATGTAACTAATATGCCTATCGATTGTTACGTCATCTATCTTAGCAAGTGTATTCTCTTGTTCTGATATCACTTCAAATTTAAAATGAATTACAACTCAGAAAATTGTGTAATAATAGGCTATTTTCTTAAACGGCCACATCAGTTTCTTCGGATAGAACGTAGGTATGAAGACAAAGCTATCATGAGCACCCGCCTTTACAAATGACGTCCCCAGTTCATGTATATGTTAAAATTCAATCAAGCGAGAAACATTCCAGCTATCCTCGAAAGAGAAACCGTTTCTGATAGCGCAGTTTGTTATCTATCGATGTAATGCCATTGCTGGGCAACACTTTCACGCCGTGAAAACTCGCAATCTCTCTTTTTATGCTTTCTTCATTCATCAGAAGATGAATTTTCTTGGACACATAACAGCGGTGCCGTTATAATATGTAACCTACGTGAGATTCATCCATACGTGTAGGTACCTACTTTAGCTGGACCTAACCTAACTTGACCTGTTTTCAACTATCCTAACCTATTCTAGCCTAACTTAACCTAACACATAGTCCAAGGTAAATCGTATTTAGATACTGGATATCAGCTGATCACATTTGCTTTGCTGCACTATATATATATTTTTTCTTTTGCTTTATCAGTCATACACCACTCTGTTGATGTCAACGCTTCACACTCCGAGATAGAGAACAGCTAATTCGCTTGGCTTGATCGTAACAAGAAATTCAATCGTGGAGGTCTTGATTTGTCACTTTTGTTAAGAGTATAAGGCGTTAATTAGCCTACGAATTAGTTACACTTGAGACAGCCGGTTGAGTTTTACTTCGTATCAAGAACAACCGAGTTGTGATTGACAGTTATAATTGGTAAGAAAAGGGGTATTCTCCCTTCTCCTTTGTTTTCTAATTTTGTTACGCCAAGTGATATTATACAAAAACGACTGTAAATCATATAAATATACATAAACTTTTTTGTGTTGGGTTGTGTTACTATTTGTCTTCTAATGTGACTCTATTGGAGACGAATGAAAAAATGAGCTGGTGGTTAAAAAAAGCAGTAGCGAAAATACTGAACATATTTTTTTGGCGTCGCCTAGTCTTTTCATCCTAAATTGATTTACAAAAAGCAGTCTGTTGACTTTCCGTAGAGGTATTTATTCTTTAGAATGGCATCAGTCTAACTTCGACAGTCTCCTCTCGATCGCCTCTCTACAATGAAGTCGATTTTTACAAGATTCGAGCTGTTGATTTTCTAGCTCACTCTGTACCATCGCCAGGGGCAGGATCGCTTCATTAGGTGGTCGCGACCTCGTGCCTAACCAAACCCTCGGCCGGAATCTTCCTCACACCCCGAAGCTCAAAAATGAATCAGCGCCTTTGTGTTTGGTGGCGGATCCCATTCAGTCGGCGGCACAATTTGCCGATCCTAATGGGCATCGAGCACTTTATGGATCGGCAGAGGAGCACCGCCGATCCTCTCAGCCCTGACGGTTATCTGCCCGTATCCATAGGCTAAATCTTCCTGCGCTACACATTACGGCATGTCTTATACGGTTAAGCCGTCGCATTAAAGTAAGTCTCCTGGTAATGGTCTTCGTTAATTGAGTTAGTTGCTGACATGAGTCCAATTACTAATAGCATATCTTTTATCCGTCTAGAACCTCATTTGGCTCGCTGGTGTTTTGCTAGTAGATATCAGCGTTTGAGATGTTTGATTATTACATCGAAAAGTACGAGCTATTTACGCAACGAAGACGATCAATAGCCTAGCGCTTGAATATACCCGGCCCACACTATACAGTCGCACATTCAAGTTACTGAGCGGATGTTCATCTCGCACGTGGTTCATGCTACCGAACCTATGCTACCGATAAACCTCTATTGTGTATCGGGAAGAACATTCAAGCTGAACATCCGCATGATACGCTCATAAGCTGAGCGTACAGTGTTGCCACATTATAGGATCCTGTGTCGATGAACAAGTTGAGTTCTCTTCAGAGTACCTGATAATTTATGGAGTAAAAATACAGCTGTACGCTGAAGTTTACGCTCTAAATAAACCGGCGTCAAGATAATAGCGCCAGTATCATTTGAGTTGATGCGCCTTCATTTTTATCAAATGGTGCCAACGTCATTTTCAATGGCACCAACGTCCGTTTATCGATGGTGCCAACGTCTGTTTATCGATGGTGCCAACGTCCTTTTTATCGATGGTGCCAACGTCCTTTTTATCGATGGCCCCAGCGTGCTTTTATATCAATTCCGCAAACTTTATGAATGTTTATGTCACCTGCTTCATTTGCATTATATTTATAAATCCTATGGATGCTTGTATCCTTCGAAAGACACAACACACAGTTTCTTACAGTTAATAGTTGTTTTAAGAATACAAATTTGACTCCTAACATGAACCAGTATTAGTTTACAAATCTGATTTTTTTTTCTATTTTGTACGAACTTTGTCACGACCTTTTAATCTATGGTACGAGTATATAACCCAATTTTTGTGAAGATCAGCACATCTTGTACTGAAATTACATACCCACTACTGCCCAAAGATACATAATTTCTCCTGTGAATAACTCCCAAGTAGTATTTCATATCGTAAAAAAAAAAAATGACATTAGTCCTTTATTTCTAAACGCAGCGCATTTATTGCACATGAAGAAATGCCGCAATATGGTTTCGGCTTTTTATCTGGCATTCCTCAATTGGACAGCAGCAGTTGCAGCGGCCTTTCCAGATTTCGTGGTCGATGGTTCACATCTCTATAAGTTAATGTTATTTTATGCCTTAATGAGATTAGTTGTCAAGAATATTTAACAAAATAATTTAGCACAGAAATGGTTAGTAGCCTAAAGCCCAATACGCTCAGTTTTCTCCCCCTCATTTGGCGATCGTTGTAAACAGCGCTCATACTCTCCGCTACTAAACTTTCCTGTGGATGTTAACCCGAAAACTTTGATAAAACGGTACCCGTAACTGCACGCTCTTTAGTACGCACAGTTCCAGCAAATCTCAGATCAAGATTAAGACTTGGAGGAGGCTCTGTTTTTGTATGAGTCAGCAAAAATTCGTGAGCTCATCAGCCCGGTGAGGGCGGCGCGAGTATATGCCTCAGGGAGGTAAGAACAACGCTCGAAGAATTCTCGGATGCAGCTTTATGTGAACTATGTGGGCTCTTCTCATCTCAGCTGTGGATGTAGGGCACGACAGACCTTTTCCACTCTCTACGTGGAATATCTGAAGCCTAATACATTAGTATAAGAAATATCTGTAGAGATGCGAGTATAGTTTGTGTCGTAGCCAGAACTCTATCAACCGTTAGGCGAAATAAGGGCGCGCATGTAGACCTGCACGAGAAAGGGGACAGCTTTTTTTGAACGTGAATACGTAAGTGAAAGCATGGAAAATATCCACTGTTTTTTTTTTCTTCCTTCCAGTTTTGCTTGAGTTCGATGGATAAATTTTTGTGGTTCACTATGTTTAACAATTTATTACTCACATATACGGGGCACCAAAGTCTCAAGTGCTGATATAGGACCTCTTAAGGGCTTAATCCGACAGTGGCTTCATCTCAAATTCAGGAATAATACTATATGCGTGTCTGTAAATAAGGCTAGGCACCTATTCTAGTTGAACCGAACCTATCATAACATAACCTATCCTCATTTCCTTAATAATGGAGGCTTCTGGATCATTCTGGGTTTTACTTACCTATTCTTCACTAACATGATCTATGCTAATTTAACACATTCTCTGAGGTAGGCCAAAACCGTTTTAGTTTACTATTCAGTGTCTGAAAATGAACATGACTGTTTTAATGTAATAAATTTGTGTAAATATTTTAAGAAATGTATGTAGACGCTGCTTTCCAAGAGTAATTGTAGTTGCTTTGCAGCTGCTTATATAAATGTGTCAACCGTGGTACATTTCCATGAAAACAAGTTACTGGAACTGACTATTGGTTAAAGTTGAATTGCAATTTGCAAGCACAATTCTGAATTTAACGCTCCGGCCAGTACGTTTTTCTGTCAATAACTTCCCCCTATTTACTCATTCGCTATAATTCTAACCACTTTATCTATCATCTTCTCTAACATTATTGCTACACTTTTTTTGCTAGCTCTCAGGCTATAATAGGAAGTGTACTCTAATCATTTCCTGCATTCCTATTTCACACTCAATCTTTCCTGTCCCACAACCAGTTGTACCTCTAGGCTTATACGCATATTTTCTCCATTCGCGCCCGACCAACAGTAATTTGATCTCTCTTAGAATCATGCAAACCGTTACCGAAGGACCAGTTTTTCCTATGGCTCTTCTTCCTCTTCAGCAAGTTTTTCCAGTTGCTTTCCAGTTGCGAGATCCATCTGCTGGCGTATGAATGTTACAGCGCCGCGGTGTTATGTTGTGATCTACTTGCTGCTGTGCAGGCCCTGTACATGTAGGATGCTGTCATGTAGGTAATATTTCATATGATGGTAGTAGCAAAATAGGATCTATACAAGTCACCTTAAGAAAAAAAATAATAGTAAAATATAAGAGATATTCACTCACCTCTAACTGAGCTGGCCCACATCTTCTAATCTTATCATGGTTGACAAAGGCCACTTTATTTATATAATGTGCCTATATAACTCACAAAATGTGTAGCTTTTTAAAAAAAAATTTGCTTTAACTGGAGCTACCTATTGTTGAAGCTCAAACTGTACTTTGCAGCTCCTTATATAAATGTGTCAACCGTGGTGCATTTCTATGTAAACAAGTTACTGCTGCTGACTATTGATTAAAATTAAATTGTTTTTTGAAAGCACAATTCTGAATTTAACGCTCCAGTACGTGTTTCTGTCAATAACTTCACCCTATTTACTCATTCGCCATACTTCTAACTATCTATCATCTTCTCTAACAATTCTCAATCTACATACAGTGAAATCTGCTGCGTAAAATAATTTTAATAATTTAATAAGTACCCTACCTTATGGTTCAAATGAAGTATGAGAAAGACATAATGTTTTGTTTTAATGTATTAAGTAATCTATTTAGTATACGTCAGGCCATCCAATGGATTGAAAAGCTGGGCACAGTTTTTTATTCGACCTTTCCTTTTTTTGCAACCCAAATAATGCAAGATTGTTTTAATTTTTGAATTTTGCCCATGGTCAGAGACAATTCAGCAGACTTTAGGTCGTAAAATTTGCGTCTCAACCTTCGCCCCTCTTAATAAAAAACCAGAAAATTGCAAAATTGTGATATGATTTTACGGCCTTTTAACTTTCTCAGAAAAGTATATCATTATTTTAATATCTTAAAAGGCCACAGGGCACCTGACCGGGCTGCCAGCAGTGGACTTCGCACCCTTAAACTAGGGCTGGTGGGTTGGAAAATCTTATACCAAGTAATCTGATACCAAGTAATCTAATACCAAGGAATCTAATAATAAGTAATACTAAGTAAGTGAAGGCTGTGAATAGGCCGCACCCATTTCTGACGGACAAAGTTATCTCATAGCTAGGTTATCCATTCAAATTGATCACGTAATCCATAATACGCCCAGTCAAAGAGAAACCTACAGGGCAAGCGTGAGTGTCCTCTTTACTGAGCCTTAAGTCACTTCACTGTGATAGCCAATTAAATTAGCATCAATAACAGCTACAGCCAATATAGCATGGTTCATACTCAATAGGGGTAAATAAGTGCAGTTACTAAAATGTAAAGTCAACTTGACTGCATGTCCCATGGCGTGAAAGATTGACGGCTCATGTGCCAGCTGCGACCCCCTCGGCCAAACCTCGTTTTTGGTTAGTGTCAGTACCCCCAGAAATGAAAACTCCGCAGGGTGCGAGCATCGTAAGACTTCACCAGTATGGTGGAGTGGCGAACTCGGAACCTGCAGAATTAATGCAAGCCCAGCACTCTGGTACACCACCGATGCTGATATCAACAGGGGGATTTAAGACTTTCTTTTGTTATCAACTTAGGACCGACCATAAAACGGTCTCTCTTTGGCAAGTATTGCAATGCGTAGTATATAATTTCATAGGTATTCACATATCACTACGCTTATCTAAGCGTCACAATAAAACTTTGTAAATAGAAAACTACTAAACATGTGCCACAAATTGATCAAAAAAGCTTTTTTTTCTTGTATTTACCGCTAATCCGGTGCTCTTGGGACTTTCAAGCCAAGCGCAGACGAGCGACATCTTCACTTATTTTTCGACGGGACAATTTTGTGGGTAGATCCAACTTGCAGCGACATGTTTATGCACACGTGGCAGGTAAATAAGAGCTTCCGGTGACAATGTTTTACGGCAAAATTATCACAAGTTGCCTAAAAAACACAAATGGTAAATATTAATTCAATGAGTCTTATTTTTGTTTACAAGCCAGTTTTTATTCACTGCGCAATATGGGCGTAGTGCTCTCCAACTGAAGATTTTGTACGATCTTGTAGCTTGTAAACGAAGCCTTGACATGAACGTCTTTGACATGTAATCTGAAGACAAATCATTTTATACTTTTGACATTGCAGTTGGAATAGTCACCATTTAAAAAAAATCTTAAAGAAAAAAGAAAAACGGTGGCGTTACGTACGTAGTAGTGAATAGATTACAGTGTAAATTGAACGACAAATTGCTTTTAATTGCTCGAAAGCTGAGAAAAAGATTGGCCTGGATCCATCCTACTGAATACACCCTTGGGGTAACTTTTTCGCCGAGTCTCGTAGGGTATTTGTTGGCGTAATGCCACTCTCGGCAATTTTCGCTTCTCTTCTGCATTGGGCTTCAGAAACACAATCTTGCTCCGTAGTCTGGATTTTTTAGCGTGTTCAATGTAATCGCATTGATTTTAACTCTTGCAACGTATTTCATAGCGACAAAGCCAAAGCTTCTGACTGGAGTTCCGTACAAGCTAAGCCTAGGAGGCTTAATTTCTGCACGTAATCGAATATGCTTCCAGTGGTCACTCTTCCGAATGCTCGTACTTACAAAGCAGCCAAAAAACCGGAAGATGCAACATTTTGTAGTACGCATAACGTGACGTAGCAACGGAATGGCGATAGGCCAGCAAGTGTACAATCAGAAATTCTCATGACGTTTCTATCACGTCGAAAGTAAACTTAATTTCTGCATATAATGTTGTTTGGGATAAGCTATACAACACATGCAGCCATCTCATTGATTAAACTCAGGTGGATCAAGTAACTTAATGGAACCATCAGTTTGAATGGGTCAAAAGTCTAATGGGTCATCAAACATCTAATGAGTCAACCATTGCAACTACCACTGCACAGCATCACTGCACTCAGAGCTGCATCATGTCAACATAAATTGCTCCCATTAACTGCAGGCCTGGAGCGCTGAGCTAACCAGCTAGAAGTGATGATGACGATGATTGCCTAACGGCGGGGTAGGCAACGGATCTTTCTTGCGCACATAAATGTTCGTAACGCGTTAACAGCGCTGCAGAATTGAAGATAATATTATGTCGGCTGCCTACAGATGAACGTGTATGACAATGCTAGTCCTAGGAGAAAACAAACTTTGATTTGGATGGCTTAGGCTTAACCCTTTACCGAACGGTTGAAAAACGCTCTGGTAGCAATAGCAATATGGAAATTCAGGAACTATATACAGTCACTTGCCCGGTAAAGGTTTAAATAAAGTACATTGCAATGTGCAACCGGTTGTGCATATAAGGGATCACATTTTTTCCCAATGTTACTTTCTGTGGAAGCTGTGCTACGACGCAAAAAGATACCTGACCTCAGTGCATGGCCTGCCCTGCACGCCGAAGGTAATTCTCTGCTCGTAGCATTGTTTTATCGCCCTATATATAGACGGTAATTTTAACTAGGTACCATTTTCTATTTCTTTTTCTCAAAATTATATCGCTGTTTCTCTTTCTGGAACGTCTCTCTCCATTGTTCTCCGACGATCAAGAGTTTGGGCACTAGTTTTTTATTGCTCTTTGGACTTGAAACACAATCAAATTGCCATGACCAACTAGAAATATTTGCTTGGAATATAAAAAGTAAATAGGTAATATAAAATGCTCCACTTCATGAACAAGCACGTGTCCCAACAAATTAGGACTAAATTTGACCCTGGTCTTGTTTCAAGAATACGGTAATAGAAAAAATATTTTAAGGTAACTGCATCAAAGATGCGCGTATGTTAGCAGGAATTACCTAACATATACATTGCCCCTAAATCAGTTCTATCGTCGAATTTGATCTCCTTCCAACTGACTCCTTGAAATTGCCAGAGATCAACAATCGTCAATTTCTTAGGAGTCGATTTGAAATTCGTAAAAAACATGAAGTTGATTGTGCAACGTTGCAAAAGGAAGTGCGATCAATTCGACACAGAATGCACAAGCCTTAAATTTCAGCACCAATTGGCCCAATGCTCCTTCAATAATATTGCGACTCTCCTCCATAGGTGTTGTGGTAAGCAGTACTCGTTTTGTGCCATAGCTGTAGTTATCATGGTAGATACACAGTTAATGTAACGTAGATCGTGTATTTGTACTTTTTCTCTCGTTTTCATTCTACTTTCTACCATTGCGTTCGGCCACATAATGAAAAAAGCACAAAATTTCTTGCAAATTTTAGAGCTTCACTGTCGCTTGGTACAATTCCATGCTATGTTTATAAAATAAAAGGAATTAATATTTAGAATGCAAAGTCTTCACTCACGAAGAGACACACACATACCTGAGGAGAGAGTGGTTCATTTCCCGAGTTGGGCAGCCTCTGCTGGAAATGTTTTGTTACACAGCGAACGTATACTTTCCGCGATAAATTCACCTTAAAAGACATTCCAAGTAATATTTTCAATTACACAGTGTGCCATATCCCTATCGGAAAAGGAAAGGCAATTATGCGATGTCTCCCGGATAATATAAAAAAACGCTTAATCGCACGTACCTGCAAGTCGTCTAAGAATTGGCCAAGCATTGCTATAAAAATAATTAAAAAGATCATGTGTGATGGACTCAGCTGCTCGCTAGTCGCCTAATCCGATATGCCTCAACTTGTCTGGAACTTCAGTGGCGAGCACTCGAGTCACAATTCTGGATTGATTTCTGCCGATAGACGCAAACCGATCACGCTTGAGACGGGTGAAGCTCACTTTTACAGAGTCATTGTTGAGCTCTCAGTGGTTTCAAGTTTAGTTGGTTTACGATTAAATACCAAATCTTAGTCCAAAATTGCAAATCGAATTTTTTATTGCTGAAGAACTGGACAAGGAAAAGCTAATGTGGTTGAATGTTCTCGAAACGAAGTCAGTGACTTGAACATACGTAACGTATGATTTTGGAAGAATGAGTTCCAGAAGAAACATTGGCCTTAAATTAATGTTTTATCTTTACTACTGTTCCTCATTTGTATCTGAACCGGTTAAACACCTGAAATATATCAGTATTAATAGCCCAATAATAACAATTTCATATATCTCACGCTATCAGTGAGATCCCCGTCTTGAAATCCATAGGGTGTGTTTCTAGGTAAACAAACTTTAAAAAATCGTATTGTATGTGCCCAAGTTGTTCTAACATATTTCTCGACTCATATCTATTTCCTCATGCCTGTAAGTTATTTCTGGATGAACAAGTTCCTTAATGTAGTTTACCATTGATCATATATTATAAAAAACCGAGCTGTTCAAAACACTCCCCTGTCTATATTTCTCACATCTTTGGCTAGCAAAAATTTTTTACAGAAATCAACTGTTGAATTCATATTGCTTTAGTTTGGGCTCTTCTAAACAGTCCCCAGTTTCAATTTCTCACAGCATTTCTAAACACACTTTAGTCGAACTTTCTCACTATACTTATTGGTGTAGCAAAACTTTCTAGGAATATGAACTACAGAACTGCCGCATTAGCATAGGCTGTTCTAAGCAATTCCCAGTCTAAATCTCTCACAGCTTTGATTGGTAAAAAGTTGGAGGAAAATGAACTCCTGAATTCATAGTGCATTAGCAGAGGCTGTTCTAAATAATCCCATCTAAATTCTTGGGCGGAGTTCCAACACCACGAGCAGGTACGGTCGCCCCAGGCGCTGGTTACGGTCGACGTGCGGGGCATCAGGACGAAGATGCTCCGGTGCCCTCCCGAGTTTTTTGCTTCGCCCCACAAAAGGAAGTCCAACATTGCAATAAAAGGCCTGTCGAGAAATTGGGTCAGTCCAGAATAATGGAACTTTAAATTCCAGCGATGCTGCGATATGGGTTGTCAGGACGCTCTGTAAACATAAAAGAATACCTCAGTTAAATTCCTTTAGGAAGGTCGCACTGGAAAATGATAGCAGTCTTTCTTCTAATAATAATCCCATTTATTTCTCATCTGGAGACTGCGTCCAACAAGGTTAGGACACAGTATCCTGAGGTTTTCATGCTTAGTACTAACATAGGAATAATACTAAAAAGTAA
>LQNS02277998.1:9299547-9327786 GCA_001587735.2 Parhyale hawaiensis
CCAACACCACGAGCAGGTACGGTCGCCCCAGGCGCTGGTTACGGTCGACGTGCGGGGCATCAGGACGAAGATGCTCCGGTGCCCTCCCGAGTTTTTTGCTTCGCCCCACAAAAGGAAGTCCAACATTGCAATACAAGGCCTGTCGAGAAATTGGGTCAGTCCAGAATAATGGAACTTTAAATTCCAGCGATGCTGCGATATGGGTTGTCAGGACGCTCTGTAAACATAAAAGAATATCTCAGTTAAATTCCTTTAGGAAGGTCGCACTGGAAAATGCTAGCAGTCTTTCTTGTTAGCTGATTTGTGTACTTTACTTTCACCAGGATATCAATTAGAGCGGTCGTAGCTCGACTTGGTGACCCTATTGGATAACAGGATGTAAAGTCATTTTGCAATTACTATTGTAGTAAAACATAGTGGTTTATTATCAAACATCATTGAAATATTTATCTCGACAGAGCAATGACAAGCAAGCATATGCAGGGGACCCCTGTGCTGTGTAGTACCGCTACTATACATAGATCTTTATCAGTGATCTAAAGCAAGCTATTTGAATAATATCTAGCTACATACTATAATATGATGCTGCACTGTAATCCCATACTTAGCCTGAAGTAGAAAATATATCATTAAGACTGAGTAATGCGGTATAGCATTCAAGTTTTTATTTTGCATTATTGCCCAATTTTCGTACTAAAGATATATTTCACTAACCCGTTAAATAAAGTTTATAATGCTCCGTGCTGACATTTTCATTTAAACAGAGCTGAGCGGGTTTTGTATACAATTTCTATTCCTGTGATATCGGTCCTGCAAGACATAATTTTAATACTTGCAGCCAGAGGATCGCTGACCATCTGCGGGCGGCAAGTTTTGAACCATGATCTACCGTACCTTTCTTTTAGCAAAAACATTCATGTAAAGGCGTGTGTAGGCGAGCGACATCTTCCCTGATTGCGACGGAACAAAATTTCTGGAATGTCGAGCTTGCCGCCACATTTCAATGCGTGAACGCAGCCTACAAGTGTTCGGTAAATATTATTACAGTTCAATAATATTTTAGGGTTAAAATTATTGACTACTGGGATCTGTGGAGATTCCATGGATGCTTAAATGCTTAGTTCGTCTGAACTAGTATCCGCCGCTTAACCCTGTCTACCGTTATGCATTCTGTCTACCTTACACCTCTTCTAACCTCTCCTAGCATTCTGATATCACCTGGGAATCTCGTGTTTGTTCTGTTAGCAAGGAATTCGCACATGTGTCTTGATAAAGATATTGAGGTGCGACGGTGCTTCTTCCATCGTTCTTCTAAGTATTTGCACACTTTTTCTAAGCTCTAATTCTCACATTATGCAGTACTTTCGCCCTTCATAATTTTACATGTTCCAGTTTTTTGTTCAGCGTAACCGATTTTTTTTTTTCAAGCTTACCGGTCCCGTGAATATTGATCAGTAGCCCATACTTTTTCCGTTTTGTTTCATGAGATAGCTATACAACAAAGTACAACAGACTCGGCCAATTCTTCACTCACAGCAGCGTAACCTTCTATTCTCAAGAAGTCATTGTATTTTTTTAGACATTATGCATTCATTTCAAAAAACACTTTAGAGCCAAGATGTTCAACGCTACTCTTCAGTTCTCCCTTACCGTATCTTAACCTCGCATCTGTCCCTAGTAACTAAGAATGTCATCCGCCACTAGCAAAGCGAACATAATATGTTGAAGAAAAAATGGAAAGCAGTAGATATGATACGGTTGAAATGATCTTCATGTCTCCGCTTCGAGACTGATTGATTTTTTTTTTCAAGAAGCAAAAATAAGACAGCTATGGTTCACATCCCTCCAGCAAATATCAGAGCTCCTTGCAAGTTGAATTTCCCCCATCAAATAGTGAAAAGTGTAACGTGCAGACACATGGACGAAACCTCAGAAAGAATAATATTATAGAGAATTGCACAAATAAGAAATGTAATCATATAATGCATTTCAGCGCCACTTTACAAGCCATTTTTTTTTCCTTGTAGCTTCTGAACGAAACTTTGCATCCACAAGAAGATTTGAGGCATTTTCAATTGGACGCCGAAATTAAGCCTTCGAGGCTTGAATTATCTGAATCTTGAGACATGTGCCCTGGCTCCGACTAATTCGGTCATCAGCCAACTTCTTCCCAAATCTAGTAGAGCATTTGTGGGCGAATTGCCACTCTCGGCAAATTTTTTTCCTCGTGAGCATTGGAATTAAGAGGTGCTACTTCAAAAGTTCCCAGATTATCTGTGTAGCTCGTGAAGTTTGGATCTGGTTCTATTTTTTTAAGCAAAATTGAAGGTATTCCTTCGGCATAATGTATAACCTCGTGACTGCTTTTCACTGCCTATGATTGCTCACCTCAGTGAACTATCAAGGCCGGTGCCCACTTAACAACTTTCGTTGGCGCTAGCAACCTAGAACCAACTCAGCTAATCCGACAACGTAGCCGTAGTCGTGACTTCAGCGTGAGGTCTGTGAAAATCCTCCTCAAATTCTTGAAGTATTAATCGTTGTAAATTCAAACTGTTTACAATAAGGGGCGATAGTTAATGGTTTACCAGTTACACACGCTATGGTTGAAAAGTTGCAATAGTGACTGAGACTTTCAACAAACTTTTATGCAGTTAGATTTTGCGCAAGCTGAAGCCGTGCCTCGACAGCGGAAACGGATTAGTTGAGTTGGCTCTAGGCTGATATCGCCAACGAAAGTCGTGGACACTGGACTTTAGAGCTTGGCTCAGCGCCATTACAACTGTCTGTAACCATAACTTTTTGGCTAAGATATTTTGTCCATCAAGCTTGAATTAATTTTTAAGTTCCTGTTTTAATTGCACACACTTCGCTCAGTATGAAGAATTCCAAGCTTGTTAACATGGGCTTTTCACAACGGCGCCGATGCAGAGTTCCGGACTTGAACATAGGTGTTCGCCAAAAAGGTTTAATATATGGGAGAGAGACTCCTGAATGCAGAATTTGGGTTTGGGGAAGTGTTTTTGCTTTCAGTTGCAGGACTGATGTGGAAGAAGGACTGATCTGTACCAGTGATAAAGTGAATTCTGCAGCTGATAACAAAAATCTCCAGAGTGGAGGCTATTTAAACTAGTTCTCGAAGCCTCCTAAAAAACGAAATCAACAACAACAAGTATAAGGAAGAAGGGGGCGGGTAGCAACGGCTGGGGAAATCGGAATCTGAAGGTTCCGACATGGATGAGACCTGGGGTGTGTTGCGATCAGACGCCGGTGTTACCCTCACAGTGTTACCCGATGTCACCCTGTGTAGCGGTGAATCCAACGTGCGATCTCAGCGACCCCTAGAAGTGTTGCGGAATTTGCAGAAAACTTGCACCTGAACATTTCTCGCGGAGCCTTATTATGGCTGAATTTTAGGATAAACAGTTGAAAAAATATGCAAAAGTGCTTCAATGGCAGGAATTCAAGCAATATATGGCAGTCATATATCTTTTAATACCAATTATTAAGCATAAAAGTCAGTGTTTGTAAACAAAGGCAGTATGACCAAACTCATAACCCAACAATTTTGGAGAGTTGTCGTCGGTGTAACCCGGTGTTACCTAACTTGTGTCGCACTGGAGGCCGGTGTAGCACGGGCGGCACCGAAGGCCTGATTACAACACGTCTGTGGCTGACTCGCTGATTGGTTGCACTTATATCTGAGAGCCTGTGATTGAACGTAAAAGATAGCCGGGAGCTTGTGATTGATGGGAAGGGAGCAGCCTTCGGAAAAGAAGAAAAATTCCCTGGCTACATTTAGTATACCTCTAAACCTCCTTGGCGTCTGCATCAGCTGCGTCACCGTGGGGATTGGAGGGGCACGGGCGCAAATTCTGTATCGGCAATGGGAAAAGCTCAAATAGAAGAGGTCTATGGGCCCCCGGGGCTTCATAAGTGGGAAGCCTAATTTAAACAGAGTAAATAAATTCAATTAAGTAGGAGGAGATGTGCTTCATCATAACCAACTAAGATTAGTGCCTGTCAGGTAAGCTCCAGAACGATTTTTGCAAAGCCCCTGAGTAGGTGATTCTCGAGAGAAAAAAAAGGGGTGCATGACAAAGGAAACTACACTCGGTTAGGTGAAGTCTTCCTGGTAGGGCTAATATAAGTTCGATACGCATATACAGGTTCGCAAGGTTGCTATCCACTATCAAGTAGGCCTAGGGGAAAGAGCCCAAATGCCGTGACTTTAAGCCTGTGCATCCATTAAGGAACCTACACTAATAATACAAACAGTTGATGCAAAACAAATTTTGTTTAAACTTTCCAGTCAAACTGTTTACTATGTTATTCAAATGGTTCAAACACTCTTAAGTGCAGAAAAAATATCAATTCCTTGTAATATGAGAAGTTGTGAAAAGGAGCCAAAGCCGTGCCCGTGACGGCCTTACCTCCGTGAGGTCACGGCCTAAGGAGTTTGATGTTATTTCATATGCTTGAGGAGAGCGTCACGGGAATTGGGGGGGGAGGGGAGGTGACGGCTTGAGGTGCCTTTACCCTAGATTCAAATAATTTTATCAATCTGTTAAAAAATGCAATTCCTACTGGTTAGCAAAGCTCGTAATGGTGAAATTCGTGTAAAACAGCGATATCTACGAGAGCAGTGGTATTCTATTTTTTGGAAACCAATTTCGTATTATTTGGTTTTAGGCTATGCGTGTCTAAAAAAAATTATCTTAATCGATGTATTTTTCGATGTAGAATCCAAATCTAAAGTCCGTTTTTAGCGGTAGGACCTAGTTTTCTAGTTACTATCCCTAAGGGGGGTGGGGGTATATTCCCGTGATTTATGGTCCGATCGTTATGAAACTCCCACAGTATGTGTAAAATTGAATTTTATTAACAATTTATACATAGCAATGGTTTGATTTTTGCAATATTTTTCGAATNAGTTTTCTAGTTACTACCCCTAAGGGGGGTGGGGGTATATTCCCGTGATTTATGGTCCGATCGTTATGAAACTCCCACAGTATGTGTAAAATTGAATTTTATTAACAATTTATACATAGCAATGGTTTGATTTTCGCAATATTTTTCGAATTAGAGCATGGTTTAGGTTAGGTTGGGTTAAAAACCTATTTAAAAGCTTGATCATTACACCCTACCATCGCCGGGTATTTTCTTCCATAGGAAAACAATGGGAACTTCAAACTCATATGTCTTGAAAACTAATGGCGACCGCCAGATTTTAACTTCAATTTTGTATTCTACATCAAAAACAACATTGATTAAAAACGAAAAAAAATTAAAATACACGCTTATACCAAATTTTACCACGAATTTAGAATGATGTTAAAAACTAAAATATTACCAAACTTCCCGACTTTATCTTCAAAGAGATAAAACGATGAGCTGGACAGGCTTTGATTAGTAAAAATAATGCTGCGATCTACAAAGCAATTGTCAGCATTGCAATAGGTTAGAGGTTCAGGTTATAGTCTCCAGAGCGCTAATACCCTCGACGGTGATGCGCCGCAACGGAACAAGTGAACAAGGTTAGTCTCTAGGGAAAGACACGGTTCATTCCGTCATTTTATTCGGTAAATTTTTATCTTAGGTCCGGCAGAGATTTTCGGTATTGTGACCCCTTGTCTAGTTAAAAGGAGCCATTTTAAGACGTTTTTCAGGAATGACATTTCGGAATAACATTTTTTGGGCAAACACTTCGTTTTCGATCTAGAGCGCAAGTAAGTTCCCATTGTATTTCTATAGAAGAAAATAACCGGCGTTATTATCGGCTAGGCTTGTTAGCGGCCCCATAGGAACCTAAGCGAACTTACCTAACCTAACCTTACCAAACCTTACCTAACCTTACCAAACCTAATCTAATCTAACCTAACCTTACCTAACCTTACCTAACCTTACCTAACCTTACCTAACCTTACCTAACCTTACCTAACCTTACCTAACCTTACCTAACCTTACCTAACCTTACGTAACCTTACCTAACCTTACCTAACCTTACCTAACCTTACCTTACCTTACCTTACCTTACCTTACCTTACCTTACCTAACCTTACCTTACCTAACCTTACCTAACCTTACCTAACCTTAAACAACCTTACCTAAGCCAACCATACCTAACATTACGTAGCCTAAAATAGGTTAGTTAGGCTTCTTGGGGTCGGTGGTTATTTTATCTCCCATAGGAAAACAATAAGAACTTCCTTGCGCTTTATCTCAACAACGAAAAGTTTGCCAACAAATGTTATTCATAAAAAATGTTTTAAAATGGCTTCTTTCAACTAAACAACGCTTCAAAATACCGGAAATCCCTCCCGGACCTAATGTAAAACAATACCTTTTATTCATTTCACATAATAGTATCCGATTCTATATTTAGCAATATCCACTTTTTATCCATTACAGGTTTATTTCAACGCAGGACCTATTATATTAAATCGACAAAGTTCAAAATGACGGAGCAGCAGAGTTGCCAGACTCCAGATCAGTAAGTTTAATTTATTTTTATTTTCCTGTTAGTTAATCTTATAACGTCCAGCTTCAGAACCGACATAACAAACTACGTTATTCCAATTATAGTCTGACCATTTTATCAAGGCAGTTCGGTCATGGACAAATTACTCTGTAGCTGTGCCCATTCTAGGGTATTTTTGAGAATTTTCTATACACAGGTTGTGGGCGGGGCTAAAATATGGGCCGAACAAAATCTCAGATATACCCATAGAATTGATAACGCTATAGAGGAATTTAACCTCGACCGAACTGCCTTCATATAATGGTCGGACTATAGAAACCGACTTTTTGGTCCTTATCAGATCAACTCTTATAAGAAAAACTACATTTTGTGTTTTCGTGGAAATAGGCTTTGAAGAATCAGGTACCCTAAATTGGCCGTCAAAAGCAGCGGTTGAATCGTCGAGGGCTTGCTTAGCGAGCCTCCCTCTTAGGCTCGATATCCAACTAGCTAGGTATAATTTCCCGGCTGTCACTACTCAATTCACCTAAACTTCTTTCTGGTGACTACTAGTTGCTACTTTACTGATTTTTGGTGTTTTTATGTTAGATTTCACTGTTTAATCCGGTAAATAAACTTTCTTTTCTCGCAGAAATCACGCAATTTGGAACGTTGCTTATACGCCACATCATGCGAGAAAAGATTAATTTATTACGCTCCTATTTGACGAATTCATTACTGTGAAATTTTATTCACGAGCATCTTTGCGTCACCAGAAAGACAAAATTGCGTTAATGTTGCAACTCATGAACGTACCTATTAGTTTGCTTCATAATTACATTACAGTGTAATTTTATTCATCAACATCATTACGCCAACATACTTGAAATCTCCAGCAGTCACTAGTGCATTCTGCTTCAGACTTTCTGATCCTCCATCGTGTTTCAGAGAAATTCAAAGAAGCTATTCCTATCAAGCTTTACAGTCGACCTTATTTCCCGCCTTTACCCTTCTCATAGTGCCTGCATGTGTTCTTTGGCTACGAGACTTCCTTAACCTAATGTATATACAGTATGTTATACCTTTGATTATGCAAATAAAATTTTTTTACTTATTTTTCAAGATAAGTGGCAAACATTTAAAACGTTTGTAGTAGGTAAGTTCGTGCACAGGTATGTTGTAACTATAAAAACAATTAGAGAAAAATAAAACTGAACCATTTCCCACGTTTTGGCAATATTTGCTAATCGCACGGGATTCTGCTCTTACCCCAGATTATGCAACATCACTTTCTAGTCAACATGGACAAAAAAAGTGGTCTAACCAATGAAAAAATGATCAAAGTGACCTCTTTATTGGCTTCTGGTAAGACAACACTCGCAGTTTCCAAGGAATTACAGCGTGATCACCGAACAATTAAGGCTTATGCAGTTGAAGGTAAAGTCAACCGGAAAACTCCGGATCGAGCCTTTACGAGGAAATTGACTGCTCGGGATATGAGACATTTGAAGGTTTCTATGGCTAGAAAACAACTTTCTACAAGTAAGGCGATATTTGAGGACACTGGAGCCCCAATACTAAGCAGAAAGACAAGATGTGAGGTTCTGCAGAAGCTGAAAAAGGCAATTAAACTACCCCTTCCAACAAAAACTCATAAAGAAAATAGGGTTAAATGGGCTGAAGAGAACATGAAAACTGATATCTCCAATGTCATATTTACTGATGAATGCAGAGCCACTCTTGATGATCCAGATGGATGGACGTCTGGATGATGGGTCCTCCATGACCGACCTCAACAGACACGGCTTAAGCGTCAACAAGGTGGTGGTGGTGTAATGTTTTGGGTCGGGATAGTAGGTGACACCCTTATTGGTCCATTTGAAGTGGCAGAAGGAGTTAAACTGAATGCAGAAAGGTACTTCCAGTTTCTTGAAGCCAACTTGATTACTTGGCTTGATGAGCAGACTATCGCTCGCAGATCTAAATTGATATTTCGGTACGATAACGCTCCCTCACACCGAGCACGGTACAATGCTAACTGGCTTGCGGATGGAGGATTTAAATCAAAAAGGATTATGACCTGGACAGCGAATACTCTCGATTTAAATCCCATTGAGAACCTCTGGGCAATTATTGGAAATAAGGTCTGTGAAGGTGGTCGGCAGTAAAAACAGCTGCAGATACTATTCTACCATCTCAAATATCAAACCTGAGAAAGTCTGTTGATAATTGCCTTATAAAAATCATGAAAAATGGAGGTTGCCATGTTCAAAATAAACTTATTTTTATCACTACTGAACACTTATTTCAGTGTTTATTGAAATTTTTTGGTTATAATTTCTTGGTTTTGGATGTTTAATAAAAATATTCCTGTTCACTTTTATTTATTTCCTCTTTATGGCGTTTTTATTAACTTGTTGCATAATCTGAGGTAACAGTAAGAAACTCATAAATAAGCAAATTTTATTATAAACTTAACAAATGGCTAAATATTTATTTTGCAAGTGCTGTTTATATTTGCAACATAGCCGTACATTTAGTTAATATTGATATATCAATGTTAAACACATATCTTGAGAAAGAAAGTAAGAAAATTGTATTTGCATAATCTAAGGAAACATAGACTATAACTATTGAAAAGAATATAATTTGTACAGGAAATACGGCGCAGCGCAGGCAGAGTATCACCGGCGTCTGAAGGAGGCACTCAAGCTGATCGTCACCAGCAAGAGTTTCCATGACAAGCTGCTGGAAGACCCTTGCTCCTTCCAGGGCCAGGATGAGACCCTCCACAAGAGCATTCCTGACCTGGCATACGAGTACAGGAATTTTCTACGCGGAGTCGATGACAGTGAACAGTTAGAATTTTACAGCTACGGCACACAAGGTCTCGACTGCAACACAAATGGATTATTTTTTAAAGTGTTTTTCGATATTAGCTCGATTGTTGTAAACGTGTATGAGGTCATCACTTTGCAATTCATGCACTACGCTGCGATGTATGCTTTGAAAATTGCCCGTTGCTTCTTCGAAAAGAAAATGTGAGTACCTAGTGTAATATTTTCTTGAAAGAGGTGGGATAAAATTCTCTTCATAAGTACATCTTTCTTCCATACGCATCAATTGGTGGATTTTTTTTACGTAATTCACCTTTAAGGCAGAGACACAGAAGAATCATGTGCTCTCCGTGCGGGGTACACAGCGTGTTGTTGCATAGTAGCATACACAACCCCCTCAAGGGGGCATATAATAGGCAAAAGGGTTATAGTTAGGTTCATCCATTCTATATGTTATGGGTAACAGGGGCAACAAAGAGGCGGCCCTCTAGGTTACCTATGTTTATTAGCTAGGCTTCGAGACGTACGTCTGTCTTGCGTGCCCACTGTGCTTCCTTCCGATTTCACATTTTTACTGATCTCACTTGCCTTTGTTCTACTTCCTCTTTCCCGACCAGCTATTCCCAGGAACGTTAATCCTATATGAGACCAACTGCTTGCATGAGTTCCACGTTTCTGTCGACATACTATGTATCACTTATTTCTTCCTCTATTAGATCGCCATTGCTGTGAAAACGGAGCCTTAAACTACTCAAAATAATAATAGTATATGCAACTGAGCGTTTACCAAAATCAGGACTGAATTAACTACCAGGCGCAGCAAACACGTGAGTTCACCCGTCATTTACCTCAACGTGTTCACTTATCCACTTGTCCTTGTCTAAATGTGTTACTGTGTTCTAAAAATCTATAGCCGAAAATTGTACTGTTTTATACGATTTACTTTACTCTGAATTTGAAAATATATCCTTAACTTGCCAAGTGACACCTGCAGACGAAAGTAAATTTGACGGCTAACATTTTAATAGCTTTTTGAGTAAAATTGACGGCTAACATTTTAATAGCTTTTTGAGTAAATTTGACGGCTAACATTTTAATAGCTTTTTGAGTAAATTTGACGGCTAACATATTAATAGCTTTTTGAGTAAATTTGACGGCTAACATTTTAATAGCCTTTTTAGTAAATTTGACGGCTAAAGTTATAATAACTTTTTGAGTAAATTTGACGGCTAACATTTTAATAAGTTTTTGTGTCGTGCACAAAGTTTGTACTGACAACGACGTTGCAACACGTTTGGACGAGTGGATGAGTGAACGCGTTAATATGAATGATGCGTGAACTCTGCTTTAGCATCAAGAGAAGGTGGGCAACACAGATTCATCATTCATGCAGATTCATCACTCATCATCGTAAATTGCAACAGTGATAGTCCCAATTTTTTTCATCTAAGTGCTCATTCCCTCAGTTGAGTCCTAGGATGATGAGACTTTACAAGGTTAACGCACGGGGAAGGGGCCAAGCTGCAGTGCACCATGGGTAATGAGGCCTATGACGTCACGAAATTCAAGTACGTTAATACGTAGCTATTCTACATTGTTTCTTCTTCAATTCAATTGGGCCTCCAGAGTGCTACATGTCCTAGAATCGTTATAGTTGCACAAAAGTATGCATCAAAGTATCTACGAACTTTTTTTTTAACTTTCTGAGGGATAAAATTTTAAAAGAACGTTCGGTAAAAGGCTGTTAAAAGAGCACATGAATTCAACCCGGCAAATGCCCGCATGTAGAAGCACTTTTGAAGTCAAGTTTATCGTCTTTGATATGTAATAAAGTGAGTTTTATCGAGAGTAATATGGCATTCTGGAGATGGAAATATATGGTTGAAAACCTTCATGTTTTCGATTTATTCTTGTTTTCTGCCAATGACTTACTATCTTTTATAATTTCAAACCGCTGCAACAAAAAATTGTTCAGTTGCGTATGATTAAACGGCGAGATAGAGGAACTTTTTATCAAGATTTGCTTGGAAAACGTTAATACATCAAAGAAACAAATTACTTTTCTTCCGGCGAAGAAATAGTCAAGCAAAAGTCTGTACATAATACGCAGAAGCCATACTATTGTTCGGTAAACTTATGGCGATGATACACGCTAGCCAAAAGAACGAGTATCGTCCGAACGTTATGTTGATCTCTTGTAAACACCGCTTTCAGATTGCCTAGAAATGGTGTAAAAATTTTTATCGCCAGTTCATTTACAATGCAAGTGTCATTAGTTAAGTTTCGAACATCTCATTATATCGAGAGGGATTTAAAACTCGAAATTCTTTGCAAGTCGGTGTTATTTGAGTGGGTACATCAACGCATTCGAACGACAAGATGACCATACTCGTTCTTTTGACTAGCGCAGGAAGCAAAGAATGCAACGCTCTTTGCTCCCTGGACTTGCGTGTGTCATCAGCATTAAAGAAAAACATCAGATACTATATGCTGCGCACGTTAGAGTAGTAAGTGTTGCGGCCGACTCGTGTTAACTAACTTGGAAAAAGATTATTACCTAACCGTATTCCCCACACCTAAACTGTCTTGCGGAACGATGTTGTAGAAACTGGCGAATGTCAAATCCATCATTTTTCCAATGATGTATTTTTTGCGAGTAGGAGAGGAGGATATGTTAACGACGCGTACGCGACGGCACAGCTTAGGTCCACATTTTACAGACGCTGTCCGATCGGGTGCTTGCCTGTTATGAAAAAAACAGCCTAAATAGTACCAAATTTGTGGCCTTCCTAAAATTAAAAAAGTTCGTAGACGCTTTGATACATATTTTTAAGCAACTTTAAAGATGCCCCAATGAAATTATGAAAAAACAGTGTGAAATAGCCATTTATTAACGTACTAGGTTTCTATGACGTCACAAGCCCATGTCTCACGGTGCATTGCAGCTTGGCCCCTCCCCGTTCGTTTCTCATCATCATGGGTTGAGACGTATTAAAAATCCCGTCAGAACAGCCCTTTCCCTGCCACAATATGTTTGGGCATCATGCACCCTAGGGTCCCGAGTGCCTTCTCCGCAGGGGATGTTGCATCTGGCCGCAGTTCCTACTGACAAGGTTAGTTTTGTAAAGTTAGGTAGGTTCTTTACTTTTCCATATATGTTCCTCGAAGTGGGCTGTGGATCGAGACAGCCGACCTAGTTGGTGGGACTTCTCTACTCTCTCTCGTGTGGAAGGCCTCGAATGGGGCCGTCCACCCGAGTGTCCTTCCCTGTTCTTTGCGCCTTTTTCCCGCCAGTAGTAGCGCACTGATCCAATCGAGATTTTCCGGCAGGAATACCGAGATCAAATATTCCTACTGCGCTATGTAGAAAGAACGAGTCTGCACCGTACGGAGCACTCATCGAGTGGATACGGTGGTAAAACTGTGACTATAATAACAATAATCCCGTCAGAACAATCATGGAACAAGGCTGGGTGGATACCATATCTCTCTAGGTATAGAGCAGGGGTTCCTTATACCTGAGGGGCCAGATGACCTATTTGGCAGTGTGAAATCTTGGATTATTTCCGTTAACATAATCCATTATCTTTTACAATTGTAGTATAAATATAATTCCTTAACTTCACCTGGGTTATTAATTCTGTAAGAAGTGTGAGAAGAGAATATATTTACAGTATTATAGGGGTATCAGGCAATGCATAGCACAGGTTGGGAACAAAGTTCTTAAGCAGACTTCACACGTTATACATCTCAAAGCGTTCAGTGAGGTGAACGAACACGATCTGTGCGTCAACTTTTCCGATCGCTGTCTACGAGTAGAAGCTTCTCTTGTTCAAGTGAATGGCGCCACACCTTCAAGAAGCTATGACATAGTTTCTTTACATTTTTGCTTAAATTTTGAGTCTGTTTTAAATCATATTCATATCTCATAACTTTATAGCCTGATTCCAAGTGGAACAGCCTATTTCTAAATAGAATATTTATTATTATTATACATAGTCAAATTTTCCCGCCATATCAGATACGAAGACTATATAACAGCGATACAGTTAAAAAAAAAGAAAGAGTATGAAATCTAAGGAGAGTAAGTATTTCAAGAAGTGGCAGTAAAAGAGTTTCGTCAGAGGGTTTTCATTAGACTATAAAAATTTTTGGAGTGTTGGAGACGTTTCGCTAAAGTTAGAGTGAATCAAATAGGTGGAGGGCGTATAAGAAACGTTGAAGGGGCCCTTGATAGTTTGCAATTTCTTCACACAAGATATCAGAGATTACGTCAGGTCGGCGATCTAACACAGACAGCCGCAGGGCGCCAGGGTCCGGACATTCAAGCAATATATGCTTGACTGAGAGGGGCACAACGCAATTGTTACAGTAAGGTGGAACATAGACGAGTGAGTCAACCGAGTGTGGCCGACACGAAGTCGTGCTAGTATGATTTCCCACCGTCTATTCGAGCAACAGGAATTTGGAAAAGGTCCGGGAGATTCTTTGATTTCTCTAAGTTTGTTTTCAGTGAGGGAGCGCCACCGGAGCAGTCACTCCGTTCGCTGTAATTTCTTATAGTACCATTTATAGTCCGTTCGCGGTAGTGGGAGGGGGTGATGTTCATCATGGAGGGCAGACTGAGCTGCTTGGTCGGCAAAATAGAATATTTCTAGCCTGATAAACCGTAGAAGTGAAATCAGTACAAAGCAACAATGAGTTGGGTTATCAAACCAAACATGACGTCCATGTCCATCGACAGTTTCAGGTTTTATAGCGTTGTGCCGGATTTTAGTGATTCTGATCATTAAAGTGACGATATAAATAAATTCGTATGTATCGATTTGTTGATGGTCTGTGAGAACGCTACGGGGGATAAATTCAGTATCTATAGGTTTTGATTAGTGAACGTGACTGCCGCAGGGCCTTGAGAAAACGGACATGCTTCATCCTTCAGAGGACAAAGTGTACCTGGCCACCAGCTTTTTAGTTTTTCGTATTTTAGTCCTCAAATTGAAATTTTATCCAAGTAGATGATTTAGTTACGTTTGAAAAGTATTAGCGGCGTTAATTTTTGTTCGTGAAAAGATTCCGTTTCACCCTTCAATGCCTACTCTACGCATAAGTTGAATATATATTACATGTAGTGCTATTCCTGCGAAGAGTGATGTTGAGTTGGGGCATTGAGGCTTAAAATGACTGTCAATGCAGGGTGTTCTGTTGCGACGAAAATTAATCAAGATAAGACGCCAAAGTGGTAAAATAAAACTTTTCAAGGGATGACTGACAGTAGCACTATTTTTTTTTGTAAATTTACATATAATTAGAGTTGTGAAGTATAAACTGAAGCAGACTCGAATGAATAACGTACTGCGTAGCGCTATTCTTGTGAAAATTTATTATGAATTGCGATATCGAAGTCTTGAATTGATACTTTTTAAATTGAGAGCTTAGTATATATAGTCCTATTGACATAGAAATGTACTGGATATGACCCTTGCATCCCGGTGCAGGTTGCTGTTCTCATGTGCGTTGATCCTGCCTAGGAATGCATTCGTGCGTGCATGGCTTCCATAGATCCATCGACCCTCCGTGTACCTCTTATTTCTTCCTCTCTTAGGTCGCCTCTGCTGGAAGACGAAACGGTAATGCTTCGTAACATTGCTGGACTATTTCGTTGGTTGTTCTTTAACGCTATTTCTACCATGTCTTTTTCAATGTTCAGTTCATGAGGAGTTGAACTATCCAATATATGATAATAACAATAATAATCCACGTGCAGGTACAAGGAATCGCTTGGCTGCTGTCGCCTTGCGCTGGAAGTGGCCATCCGCCTGCAAGCGTCAATGTTCTCCATGAAATCGCACGACATCCTCCTGCTCCTCATTTGTACCGTAGCTCTGCAGGGCCTGGAGCACGTTGATTTCAACCAACCGACTAAGAAATGCCCTCGGTTTAGCTTAATTTACACAGAAAATCTAGAGTGGCTATCTTCGCACCCTTGGTTGACCGTGTACTACACCTGGGAATCAAGTGAGAATACGGTTACATTTAACACAGGGTTTGGTCCGTTCCTGTCAACACGATCAAACATTGGGTTGAATTTCCGTTTTTTTTCAGTTGCTAATAACGAACACATTCTGCGAGCAGCTCCGAGTTGGAGATTTAAGCCTACGAACGGGTTGATAAACACAAACCCGAAGTTCACTGGCAATAGCAAAAAATACTCAATATTTTGTTCTATGAACAGCGTCATTGGTTAGGTTCGCCCATCCTATGTTATGGGGAGTAGCGCCCCCAGGGGGTTTGAGTAGGTTACCTTAGCCATTAGCTTGGCCTTCGGGACGTCTGTCTTTCGTGCCCACTTTGCTTCCTTCCACTTTCATACTCCNTCGTGTGTGGATGTTTGGAATGGTCTTGATGGCTCTGTCTTTGCTGGTGCTGGTATTGGCAGCTTTAAACGATCTGTACACAGAGCTATTCTGTGATCTCTGATCTTCTTTTTTCCATTCTTTTGTTTTCTCCACCCGCTGGGCTGGTGGCGGGGGGGTTTGTTAACCTCATGGAGTTTCTCCGTTCCTACGTCGCCAGCCTGGTGTGATTTAATAATAATAATAATTGCTGGACTATTTCGTTGGCTGTTCTTTAACGCTAATCCTACCCGGTCTTTCTCAATGTTCACTTCATGAGGAGTTGAACTATCCAATATTTGATAATAAAAATAATAATCCACGTGCAGGTACAAGGAATCGCTTGGCTGCTGCCGCCTTGCACTGGAGGTGGCCATCCGCCTGCAAGCGTCAATGTTCTCCATGAAATCGCACGACATCCTCCTGCTCCTCATTTGTACTGTTGCTCTGCAGGGCCTGGAACACGTTGATTTCAACCAACCGACGAAGAAATGCCGTCGGTTTAGCTTTATTTACTTAGAAAATCTAGAGTGGCTATCTTCGCACCCTTGGTTGACCGTGTACTACACCTGGGAATCAAGTAAGAATACAGTTACATTTAACTACAGGGTTTGGTCCATTCCCGTCAGCACGATCAAACATTGGGTTGAATTTCCGTTTTTTTTCAGTTGCTAATAACGAACACATTCTGCGAGCAGCTCCGAGTTGGAGATTTAAGCCTACGAAAGGGTTGATAAACACAAACCCGAAGATCACGGCAATAGCAAAAAATACTCAATATTTTGTTCTATGAGTAACGTCATTGTCATATATGCTCATAGCTTTACTCCAGTGTTTAGTAAGAAAACCTCTTCATTGTTTGTTAAGACTTAAAATTAATCCGTGTAGTGAATTTTTAAAAGTGTTTGGTTTCAACTTTTGGAGAACTAGGGGCATTTTGAAATTTTTTGTACCCATCAGTATCGGCTGTTGAGACTCTTTTTCGTCTATATTAATTTTATTTAAACTTTCACGAGCTAGAACAACGCAAAATATACATATCAACGCAATAAAATCGCTTGTAATGAAGTAAATTTTGGAAAGTCCATATGTGATCGGAACAATTATGAAGTCACTTTTCTGTCAAGTACTACCAATTCACAGGGAGTTGCCAATGAGTGATTATTAGCTCTAAATTGAAATAAAAAAATTCCCACTTATCCATTGCTTAGCTTCTATGAATGAAATTAATTTCTACGGTAGTGAAATGCAAATAGAAGCTGCTAAATGGAATGGAATACTAATTTTGATTATTGTATTTCTTTCCAAGGCCATTTGCTAGTTTTTGAGTGCATGGTACAGCTTAGCTGGCGATAGTTCCTTTCGTGTATTGTTCTATGCAGATTTATTAGAATATTTTACCATCCCCCTTAAAAAAAATGATTGTTATGATTGTTTGTAGATAAAGATCTTGAAATGCCTTTCACATGTTAAGGACATTGGGAGAAGTGTTTTTGACTGCCTAGTTTCCCCTGCTGTCTGAACGCCCAACACGCTTTCTTCTACGTTAGTTGTTCATTGTTCCGAGATTTTAACGCACTTTCCTGCATGGTAATGTTTTTGTTCCACGATTTTCGTGCTTGTGCTTGATGAATTGACTGAACGGGTGTGTGTAAGTGGCATAAGTTAGATTTTTCTAACCTGTGCTTTGGGGAGTCTCGCTCCTAATTCTGAGGCCACAGCATGCAGTTGCACGCTCAACTGAAGAGTGGGCAATCAGCTTAAATGTCGTTCAAAGTGAGCACTTGTCAAGGGTATCTTGGATGCGGACTTCCACTGTGCAGTCAAGCCCTGCAGAAGGCATAGAATGGACCATAGAATAAGGTTACTTAGCTTCGCCCAGGAAGCAAAGAGTGTAAAGTTACGTTTATTGCTTCATGGTTTCGCTCATTCCATGTTATGGGAGCGGCGACCCAAGAGGTTCCTATTTACAGTTTTTTCTCTTACTAATAGCTTGGGCTTCGAAACGCCTGTATCTGTGCCCACTTTGCTTCCTTCCAATTCAGTGATCTTACTGATACTACTTTTCTCGCCATCAGGGGTATATTCTGGCGGGCATTTTCCCTGCCACAAGATATTTGGGCATCACACACCCAAGGGTCCCTAGTGCCTTTTCCGCAGGAGATGTTGCAGCTTGTCGCAGTTCCTGCTGACGAGGTTAGTTATCTAAAGTTAGGTAGGTTCCCTAATTTTCTTTCCTGTCCCGCGAGATGGGCCACCGATCAAGGTGACCGACTTTTTCTACGGGGCTCTTACCCTCGCCAGTACGGAGGGGCCGTCCGCAAGGGTGCTTCTGTCTTCTTTACTTTTCTTTTCGTTCTTCATCTCTTGCCGCCTGAGCACAACGTTGTGGTGCCGGCTGTAAGCCGATCAAATCATCTTATATCGCTATTGATCGTCTTAATTCGGAAATAGCGGGACAATGCCAATATAATAATAATCTATCAACGTACTTCTGGTTTCTTCTTGTTGGATCACAGCTGTGATGGAAACGGAGACTCGAACTATTCGCCATAATGATAATGCGCAGTCCAGACGACGTAGAAGCTAAACCAAGCTCCTTATACTGTCTGGGGGCCTTGGTTGGCGGCATGCGGTTTTAAAGGCGGACCCAGCACGATACTAAACATCTGTGAAATTTCCTCGTCTTTCTTCTTTTGTCAGCATAGCTCTCTCTTGTTTTTTAATTCCAAGAATTTTCCTTTTCTCGAAGCAGGGCCGTAGATTTGTTTGTTACAGTTTTTCAAAAGACACGAAATGTCATTTTACACAGCCTTACCCGTCTCAGTAGCTAAAATCGCAAAGCAGTATCTTGGGCGGCCAAAAATTCTGTAGGGTGCGCAGATTGATAAAATTTAGCATAGTGTAACAATATGTGTTGATGATGGGAATGAGAGCGGCATAACGGCCGCTTCACACAATGGTGTTTTGATCCTCGTACGATGCACTACAGCAGCGACTGAATGCGTTGCTATGTCCGCGTATTACTAAAAGAAAAATATGCACGAATTTCTAAGTTTTTATCGACTCCAAATCTGAAGAAATATTCGAGACAAAAAAGCAACCCTTACTAAGCTCACTGGCGTGACCGCTAGCATTTTGTGTATTATAAATTATTGTGCAGACAGAGTTGTGTTTAGAAAAACACACCAAAAGATTCAATCACAGAATTTTCTGTATTGGGACCAAAAGACTGTTTTGTGAGCCCGTATTTAAGTCGATATAACCATGCATTCGGGGCAAATGGCCATCGGGTCATTTTAATGCAAAAAATTATTTGGGCCTCACACATTCATTTTTTAGCTTAGAAAAGCAATACAAGCACTGGAATAACCACAAATAAATACTCTAGGAGTTCATGCACTCATCTCTTGTCCATAGCGATTCTAACTCCAATCGCCATTTGCCCCGAATGATTGTACAGTGTAGATTGAGCTCCTACTCTAAAGATGTACAGCAGGAGTTCTCCTATCGCGCAATCTCTATTTGCGTCGCTCCAATTTCCTCGTTAATTCTTGACCAAATTTCTGCTAACTCACACTCATTGCAAGGATCCTAATCTGCTGATTTAGGAACTTTTTTCACTGTATGTATTCATGCCTCTAGAAAAAAATATTATTGATTATTTTATGCACTATTTTTTATCATTGCTTTTGATAGAAGGCAGGTTTTTGGCACCCATCCCCAAAGTTCACGAAGGAGAGGAAGGGGTGTTCCATTGCGTGATGAAGCTGCTGAAATCGCGGTCTCTACACAAGCGGCACCAAAGTACGGCTTGGACAAGCTTGTGTGTGCGAGTTGTATCTGCCAGAACCATGGAGCTACATCGACGAGTCAGAAGTAAGTTATCCTACCTTAGTGGTTCCCAACATTTTTACTGCCTGCAGCACCCTTAGAACGTTGCTCTACCCTTGCGGTTCCCATCCTTTACTCTGCCCAGCACCCCTATGTAGTACGGTGCTCTATACCAAATGATTCCCAACTTTTTTCATGTCTTTCATCCTTAGTACGTTGTTCTACCGTGGTGGTGCCCATCCTTTTTTCTATCTAGTATCCCTAGCACGTTGCCCTATTCCAGTGGTTTCCAGCTTTTTTTTTTACATTTGGCTCTCCTACTGCGTTCGTACCAAACCCCTGTTGTTCCAAAATTTAGGGCCTACCCCTAGCTATCAAAGATCTTTATGTAATTCAACCTAGGGTTCTGTGCTAGACGGCGGACTGCATTCATGAAGTCAGCCCAGAATATTATTCTAATGGTAGTTCTAATTTAGAGAGTCATGTTTAATTTTGAAGTGGCTATGCAAATATCTTGGTGAATACGATACTGAGCTACAACTATACGATCTTCACAATTCTGGTCCTTCGCTAAAATATATCCGTGTATGATAGCGCAATCCTTAATTTATAATAATAAACTTCTGCCAAACTTAATAAGTCATTGGAGTTGTTACTTTTTCTGCTTTTGGTGGAGTTTCAGGCGCTCATCTCAAGCTCACTGTCCTTCAGACAGCTTGATACGCTGATGATAGGAGTTGATGGAACTGTCCCTGTCCATAATCGTCACCCGCGAACAAAATGAGAGAGGTGATAATGTTTCGTCTATTTGACTGTATATAAATATATATACTGTATGTATGTATGTCTTTCCACTAAAGAATTGCCAGAAGGAATCGAGCTATTATTACAATTTCTTGCTGACGGACATTCAGGTGCGTTGACCTAAATGGGAAAACTGCTGTGCTGACTCAGTACTTTTATTCTACCCTTTTCAGTGAGTGTGAGCCCCACTCAACCGCTGTCAAAGCATCAGGAGTTCTTAATTCAGATGGTCTCTGAATGTCTGAACTATTGCGCCAGCTGCTTAAATTTTGTGGATAACTACAAACCGGAAACTGTTTTCTTGATGCTCCGAGCCAAGCACAAGGCCGTGTTCGCTAAAGCAGTGTATGGGGAGCGAGCGGAGCAACATTTCGCTGTAAGTAACGAAATGAATAAATTAAAGATTTTTTATTTCTCTAGCCTTAACTAGGCCTTCGGGACATCTTTCCGTCGTGGCCGCTTCGCTTCTTTCCATTTTTATGTTTTTATACTCTTGCCTAAGAAGCATTTGAGCTGAGAGGGACTATTTGTCACTTGCCTCAGTACTTACCTGTTTTTACTATATTGACTGGCTTATACCCTGTCCGTGACTGATAAACTGATTGAACCTGAGCATCTTTTCTTCACTTCTCAACTTTGATACCTTCACGGACGAATTGATAATAATTGTAGATTGCTTTTAGAATGACCTCTTAGACTTGATGTGACCGGGCGCACCGCGCTGCGTTTTTTGGGGTTCCAGCTCGGGTTTGGCGCTCGGTCATTTCAATGGGTGAGCAACTGGCACCCCAAACCTGCTGCTCTCTCATTATTGGCAATGATTTTTTTAACATTCTTTTCTCTTCACTAATTTTCGTAGTTTCTAACTTTTACTTGCTAGACTAAACCACCTTTTGTATGTTGTATTACGAGATTAGTTTGAATGACTATTTGTTATATGAACTTGTATTTATTAGGTCAAGAAGCGTATATGCTTAGAGCGACCTGTATGACTAGTTATCTTTCTATACATTGTGACTGTACCTGTCTTACGAATTTTTGTGACAAATAAATTTCTATGGAGTTTCGATGGAGTTTCTTCTGTTTTTATTTGTTTTTCCCGAGTTGTGCTCATACGTGTTAATCCTGAGTGGAAACACCTTCGTTAACGGGTTCCACGTTATTATTGACATATTGTATGCCCCTTATTTGTTTCGCTGTATCGCTTATGTTGTGGAAGCGGAGGGCCCACGCGGGGGGGTATAGGTTTATAGAATGATGCTGTCGATAACTGCGAGTATGTTTTTGGCAAGATGCGTTTAGATTAGGCCATTAGCTAGGCCTTCGGGACGACTATATTTTGGGCCCCCTTTGCTTCCTGCCGCTTACATACTCTTGTTGAGGATATGTCCTCTGTTCTTTCACTTCTTTCCCGACTCTCTGTTCCCATACACGTAAGTCCTGGGTAGGAACACCTTCGTCCAAGGATTTCACAATTCTATCTACATACTCCAGTTTTTGCATCCCTTCGTTCGTTCTCAACGAGTTTTCGTGTTGAGGAAACGGAACTTAAACTTCTCAATAAAACAAACAAATAATACTTTTGGATCATTTTGAAGAAGTATTTTCACTTTCGGTATGTTTTTTCTTCATTTCATGCAGTCCTATTCCTTGCAATCGTCCGTCATTCAAGTTTAGGCTTGTGCCTTCAACAAGATGTTGCTTCTCATTTTTCACAGTTTTGCTTTCTTAGGTACATTTCTCGTACAGAATTTTTCTAGAAATCCTTGAGTAACTGCTCGTTAGCTTCTGAATCTCATCCATGCAGTAACTATTAAAATTAGCACGCAGCGTATTGGGTAGGTGAAAATAGATAATAACGAGTAGAACATCATTATTTAATATACGCTATAAGTATCCTCCACGCAATATACAGTATAACAACACACTTTTTATCAATACAAGTACAGTTAACTGTAATAAGTTCAGTTGCCCTTTTTAGCAGGGGGTTAATATTTGTATGCGTTTATTTATATAATAACATTATCCATAGAATTGCAAAGAGGTGCTCTCCGATGTGGCTGACAACGAAACCTTCCCTGCAGCGTGGAGACGGACGGCTTATTACGAGCGGGCTCTGCTTACCGTCAACGACAGCATCTGCTCCATGTCACGTAAGCTTACCGTAAGTTCCATGCTGCTGTGCTGTACACAAAAGTGCACAAGCTTTTTATTCATCGAACTAGTACCAATTTCCGAGAGCGCAGACCTACGCCCTACAACACACTGTAAAGAGACAGAATTGTATGCAAACAAACAAACGTTCAGACAGATCAATACCATAACTTAATCATCTGTTCCTCGCGATATTCATATGCCTAACAGTTCCCGTAAATTTCATCAAGATGTGCCTATACCTTTCTGAGTTACACTGCCTTAACGGCAGACAAACCCCGGCGAAGAGATGCCTCCTTGGCGGAGGCAAAATCATCCAGTAGAGTCAAAATGAGTTAATATTGGATGATGTATCACATGTGTTACCAGTCATTTTCATGATACTAGGAGTACAAGTATTTGCGATGTTACCCTTCGTGTACCAATTTCAGTGGCTGATTTCTAGAGCGCTGCGCTTGCACACTGAAGTTCGTGCGTTCTTATTATTAGTAGAACTTCACGCTCGAGCTCCCAAGGACAGGTAATACTACCCAAACGAAGCACCTTGCAACACCGGGAAGCCCGAAACTCTATTAAATGAAATCCAGTAAAACGCCATTAACAACTGACTTGAACGCCTGCAAGCCAACACGAACGAAAGCCAATGCCGGCAGTAATTCTAAACCTTAACCGACCTGGACACGAAGCACCGACCGAACTGATTAGTTCGACATCCAACATCCTCCAAAGTGAAAGAGTGCGCGCCGCACGCAGCACGAGTCTCTCTCACAAAAACCATGAAGGCAGGGAGAGAAGAATACAACCAATGCCTCTCATTATTGTACACCTTATAAAACACACAGAGCTCAGCCACATTTCCCCTATGGGACAGGTTCACCAGATTATTATCAGCGCACAGCCTGCTAGCTAAATTAACAAGTCAGTCCAACAGACGCAAATGAGTGTCAGGAGTTGAAGCCCAGACCCGTGAGCAATACTCCAACACAGGCAGTAAAAAAAGCATAAAAACATCTGCGAACAACCTCACTGTCACCAAACACAGAATTCACTTTACGCAGGAGCCCAATCTTAGTGGAAGCACGTGACAGTTCGCTCTCCCACCAGGCTTGTGAAGTCTTGCAGTACTTGTGTAGCAGCGTCAGCGTTTCTGAACTTCACCTTCCACTGCAACGGCACTGACCTAATCAGAATGGTCAGGGTTGCTACATGAGCCTACAGCCTCTTAGCACCATATTGCTCTGATAGCTAATTTATGGTCGACTGCAACCTTGCACTTCTCTCAGGTTTCGCGGCCTCGAGCCCGTGCACGTCAATTTCCTAGTAGGTGCCATGTGGTGAAATTGGCTTCACCTTCATTAATTAGTCAACTTGTATCTGGCGCGAGTGGTGTACGGTAACAGTTACATCCATGCATGATACTAAGCATGTGCACCTGTGTAAGGTTATTATTTATCGAAGATGTATTTTCGTTTAGTTGTACTCGCCCCAGACTATCTTAACGATCTCTCCAAGATGGCACCCCTAAAAATCTTTTACTGCTGTGTACTCGTTTTTTTATCTGGCTTCTCTTTTCTTCTTAATTATATGTCTCTAAAATTCTATGTTTTTCTGATGTCGCCTATTTTTAGCCTTGACATTAACATGAAGTGTTAGTTGAGTCATAATTTACCAATGTGTGAACCTATTGATTCCATAGAGCGTTGTACAGAATCCAGGTGGTGAAGTAGGATAGTGCTAGAAATTTGCTCCCTAATCTGTGAGGCTAATTGGGATAATGTTTTACATTAATTAACTAAACAAGTATTGTAGTAGTATTATTGTATGAAAACTTTCATACTACAGATACATATGCTTTTCTTTCTTTCTCTCTACACCACTGCATTTTGTACAAGTCCCGTGGTAACAATAAAGTGTTATATAATGAGATTGCGTGAATTTTAATTTCACTTACAATGTTTAATATTGGCACCATGTTAACGACCTCCTTTCAATAACCTGGTCTAGAACAATTGTTCCCCGCCTTTTCTATGTTTGGCACCAATAAAAAAACTCATGCTGTGTGCTCAAACCTCTAAAATATTAATAACTGAATATGATGCCAAAGAACTTGAATTATATCAATTTATAGCCCAAATTAAAGTTTATTTTTGAATGACGTTGAAACAATCTAAGGTTTCGCGACCCTTGACTTGAAAGGTCATCTTGCAACCCCCCCCCCTCCTCCTCCCCCCTGGAATGGACCACCCACGGTTGGGAACTCTTGCTCTAGAACAATTGATTTTGCTGTCTCCTGTCTAGGAGTTCCAATGTCCTGTCATATGCAACTTGGAAAGCATTGTCTAATTGCCCTTTATTTTTTATTCTATGCATAAGATTGAACCAATTGTACTAATGTCAAGATCCAGAATACCTCCACATGTTGGAGAAATACATGGTTTCTATTCTATACCTACATATATACGTTCTCAGTAAGTTCTACGACACTATGCTCTCAGAGAATTGTCTATATATACTGTAACAATAAAGTTCAATCAAACTCATTCAGATACTAGAAGTGATGACTAAAGTTTGTGGCTAATAAACATAGCCCTCATCTCCTAGAACACTCAGTAAGAATGAAATAGGCTGAGAATTAGAGACTTTATCGAGAGATTTTTTTGTGTGACGAAATCTAATATAGTTTGGTTTTTGTTTTACCCCCGCAGCCAAAAAAAGTTTAGCTGAACATCGCTTTTCGGTTTCTTTTCATTCTTCTTTCCGAACTTGCTGTTCTTATGCGCTTTGATTCGGCGTGGGCATTGGGAACACCCTCGTGCGTGGGTTCCACATTTTTGTCGACAAATTATGTGCACCTTATTTCTGCTTTTATTACCTAGATCCCTTTTGCAATGGTGTCACAGGCTCAAACTGTTCAATATAATGTTTTGTAGAACCACTTGATTACACTGGGTAAAGATTTCTCTTTCTGTATGTTGTGTACTTAGCCTAATTCGAAACTAGTCCAGAAGAGGCAGAAAGTATGCTAATCACTGATCTAATTTGATCCAATACAACAGACGGAGGAGAAACTTGCCGCTTTGGAACGAGTGCAGAGTTTGCAAAACAGCGAGTCTTTGGAGGCTCCTGAGGATGATACCAATGAGCTGCAGGACAAGCTGACTGCCATATGTGCCCTCACCATCCGGCACTGGCTCAAGGCGCAGAGGTTAGTCAATTTTCTGGTGTGCTTTCTTTAATTAACTTTAAATGCTTACCAACGTTCAATATCGTGAGACATTTCAAACGCTGTCGTGAAGCGCAACAGTACTCCCAATATCGTGAGACATATTAGAGGCTGTTGTGAGACGCAGCAGTACTCCCAATATCGTGAGACATATCAGAGGCTGTCGTGAGACGCAGCAGTACTCCCAATATCGTGAGACATATCAGAGGCTGTCGTGAGACGCAGCAGTACTCTCAATATCGTGAGACATATCAGAGGCTGTCGTGAGACGCAGCAGTACTCTCAATATCGTGAGACATCTCAGACGCTGTCGTGAGACGCAGCAGTACTCTCAATATCGTGAGACATATCAGACGCTGTCGTGAGACGCAGCAGTACTCCCAATATCGTGAGACACATCAGAGGCTGTCGTGAGACGCAGCAGTACTCTCAATATCATGAGACATCTCAGACGCTGTCGTGAGACGCAGCAGTACTCCCAATATCGTGAGACATATCAGAGGCTGTCGTGAGACGCAGCAGAACTCCCAATATCGTGAGATATTTCAGAGGCTGTCGTGAGACGCAGCAGTACTCCCAATATCGTGAGACACTTCTCCCGCCACAGTTAGATATCTCTTTAACAACATTGAAAATCGCGAGATGCAGGTTCGTCTACCACGTATGGGGAGAACGCTGTTAGCCTCTCAATCAGAAAACGAACACAGAAAACGGACTACAGAAAACTTTGAATGGCTACCTGACTTACAGTTGAGGTGCTACGGTGGCCCCATCTATGCATGATTTAAACTATACTTTCTGGTAGAAATTAGTTCGAGTAATATAATTACCTCCGCCAAAGAGGTTATATTTTCGTCAGCTTTGTCTGTCTGTTACCAAGATAATTCAAAAGTTATGGACCGATTTTGAAGAAATTTACAGAGATTGTTCCGTATGTTGCGAGGAACAGATGATTAACTTTTGGTGAAGATCCGTCCATCTGTTTGTTTGGTTGTCTGTCTCATTTTTCTCAATGCCACAACTCTATAAATTATAGGCGTATTTATATGAAACCTACATGAGTTGCTAGGTATATCACGAAGAGTAAATAACCAAATTTTGAAACGATCCGTTTGTTTGTCACTATTTGTTTATTTTATGCTTGTTAGCACAATAACTAAAAAAAAATAATGAATGAATATCAGTGAAACTCAATAAGCTATGAACAGATCTGAAAAAAAAAAAAAATTACTGAAACTGTTAACACTGTTGAAGGGCATAAACGAGTAGATTTTGGTGTAGATCCAAAGAAAATCGTGGTCTCAGAACCAATTTATTATTATTATTTTTTGCTTGGCGGAGGTATGCGCTCTCAGAGTGCTCTAGTTTAATATTTGTGATTCATGTTACAATAATAATTGTAAAGTTGTCTTGCTGTTACCTGGTTAGTTTCTTCACAGAGCAGAAACTGTGTGATTTGGAACGTATACTGCAATACATAATAAGCAAAAAAAAACTTACAGAAATATAAATAGTCGAGTTGTCGAAGTGTTAGAAACGTACTCATTTTACCAATGAGCTGTCCATTCTAGTATGGACGTACACCAACAATCTTATATTTGTCACGATAATATATTTGTAAAATGCATGTGAGGGCAAATAGATGAAGCAGATTCTTGAAAAACTTTTAAATACTTGAAGTCTGAGCAACTTACAAGAGAAATGGCTAGGTGTAGTATGTATCTGCCTTGCAAAATAAGCCTTAAAGTATAGTATAGTATAGCATAGTAGGTATAGCACTAGATAAAACTGAGCCCTAGGATCCCCCTGGTCGGTAAAAGTTTAAATTTATGCAAGCTAGACCCTGCAATCCCATTAAACTGTAGAGGTTTAATGTTTAAACGAATGCTAACTTGATCCTGTTGATCTAATTGGACAGTAGAAATTTGATTCATCGTAAGTTGTATCGTGCGATCGAATTAGATTAGATTAGATAGGCGGCAGTAGACGAACCAAAAGGCCCATTCCCAAAGAGACACCGGGAGTGACGCCCCGGCCCTCTGAGCTATTGCCATTATGTTAGTAGGATGTAGAGGACTGGGGAAACGAGAGGAAAAAAAATGGAAGATGAAAGAGAAAGAAAAAAATAAAAGAAAAATGAAAAAGAAGGGGAGAAGAATCTCCGCCAAAGAGATGGTCATGAATACCCGCAAGTATGATCGATAGTCGCTGATATGCGGAGCTTAAATATAAAGATGGAGCGGAAGTGAGAAGAAGTCAGCATAAAATGGCCTGGGAAGCTTTGGCCGTTAAGTGCTGGTGACTCGTAGAGGAGTAGTTCTTAGCTGTGGAGGATGTCTCTCCCAATGTATGTCAAGACGATTTTTAAACGAGTTGAGCGACTCCGCACCAACAACGTCGGAAGGGAGTCTATTCCAAATGCTGACCATGAAATAGGGAAAGAACTGCTGACTTAAGGTTGTTCTTCGAGCTTTATGCTTGAGTTTTTGACCGCTGTTTCGCAAGCGATCATTAAGGTCTCTTTCAAAGAGTCCC
>LQNS02277998.1:9332010-9378318 GCA_001587735.2 Parhyale hawaiensis
GACGATTTTTAAACGAGTTGAGCGACTCCGCACCAACAACGTCGGAAGGGAGTCTATTCCAAATGCTGACTATGAAATAGGGAAAGAACTGCTGACTTAAGGTTGTTCTTCGAGTTTTATGCTTGAGTTTTTGACCGTTGTTTCGCATGCGATCATTAAGGTCTCTTTCAAAGAGTCCCTTTATGGGTACGTCGTTGAAGCCATTCAAGTACTTGAATGTTTCTATTAGTTGTCCCTTGAGTCGTCTTTGCTCGAGAGAGATCAGACCCAGTTCTTTTAGGCGACGTTCATACGACTTGTTTCTCAGTTGAGGTATCAATTTCGTTACTCTGCGTTGGACTCTTTCCATATTATCGATATCTTTACAGAGATGTGGCGACCAGCATTGAACAGCAAATTGCAAGTGTGGCCTCACTAATGCCTTGTACAAGGGAACGATGACGTCCTTGGACTTGTATTCGAAATTTCTGGTGATGCATCCGAGTACTCTGCATGCCATTTTCACACGCTTGTCAACTTGCTGGCTGTGTTGTAGTTTGTTTGTAATAGTGATTCCTAAGTCACGTTGTTGGGTGACAGTAGCCAATTCCGTCTCATTCATTTTCAATGGGGTGGAAGAGTTCACCAGCCCTACGTGCATTACTGAGCATTTGTCGACAATAAAGTTCATCTGCCACGTTGCGCTCCCTTCCATGAGGTGGTCAAGGTCTTGTTGGAGCTCTGTTTTTTTCGTTGTAGGATGACATAGTTTTGTATCATCCGCAGATTTACTGATTTTACTACGGATGTTAAGATCGAGATCATTGATGTAAATTAGGCGGTGACAGATAAATTATCGTAAAATCTAACCAAACAGGTAAGTGAAGATTCCTTAAAATAACGCCCTAGCGGGTCGATTTACAGGATCTTCTACAGCTCCTCAAAATTTGAGAAGTTCCGAAGTACCCTGCAGAAGAACATCGCACTGTCCGAGTCGCTGTGTGCCAGGCCTGGTGTTGCCACCGCCTGCTTATCGTTTTTCTCATCTCGCCTCTTGCGCTACGACAACCAAGAAACAGGTGAGGGTATTGCCTCCGCCGAAGGGGTTATGTTATTGTCGGCGTTTGTCTGTTAATAACATAACTCAAAAGGTTATGGACGGAGCTTCATGAAATTTTTACAGGTCCTAGGAAGGTCACGAGGGCACAATGACTAAGCTATGGTGATCATCCGTCAGTCCGTTTGTCTGTTTACTATTCTGTCTTTTAGCTTGCTTCTGCTTGGTGGAAGTCGGCCCTGTCGGAGTGCAATTTTAGTTAAATTGCTGGCGTTTTGACGCTACCATGAATGGAATAGAATCCCTTCACTTAGTGATGCTTTCAATATAACAAATACTAATGGGTTGTAGTAAGTACTAACACTTAAAATTGAATGCCTCTGCTCAGTGGTAAAAATGCTAGTGATATTGATTGGTTTTACCTACTTCGAGGTACATATACTAATATTGATTGGTTGATTGCAGGTAGTATTCAGCTGTAAACACCCTTCCTGATTAATTACAGATCCAGATGATGATAATTAACGTTATGAAACTACTTTGCCAAGTCAACGCCTCCACTGAATGGAGACTGAGATAGGTGGCTCAATGTGTCGTTAATAGACTGCATGCGTTCATGGTCATCAAAAAGATGGAAGCGAAAAACTTCTGTCCATATGCGTTTTTCATCATCTTTTTTACTGAAATATATTTTGGCCACCGCAAATTTATTATTATTATTTTTTTTTTTTGGTGTATCATCGATCTGCAGCTAGTATGAAAGTAAGTAATGATCGGTATACTGTGAATTCCTTATGAAAATGCATTATATGCTCATCAACGTGGCTAAGGAAAGTTACCGATAAGATTAAGTTATAGCAGAAACCACTGTATGTCAGTTCCTGTTGACTTCCTCCATTTTCTTTGTCGTTGCTTTCTTCACTTAATTCCACCTCTAGCGAATCTTTTTATTCTATTGAGAAGTTACTTTATGTCCAACATGATCCGTTATATGATTGACCCTATAATCCATTTATTGCATTATTTATTTCGTCATTCAATTATCATCTATTATATAATTCACTAGATATTACGTTGATATTACTCCATCATCATTAGAATCATATACTTCTTCATATGACTTACGTCATTAAATTCAGTATATCCCCATCACTTTTTTTCAATTTAGTGCAACCCTTAACTCATCATTATTCCTTCACTTGCTTCATCATCCATTCCATCAATTTATCATCTAGCTTTCAATAGTTTTCTAAATATGGACGCATAGCAAGATATCGGTAGAAGCACAACTTATCCTAAAATTGACTGTCGGCACTGGCTACTCGCCGTATAGCTACGTCAAGGAAGCGCAGGCGGAGGCCATACGGCTAGTATATAGGCTGTACGGTAAAGCTAGGTTCGTTAGGTTCCCCCTTGAAGTAATTAACGAGGTACTTCAAGGGTTCCCGCATCCTGGGTCATGGGGAGCCACATCAAGGGTTGCTGTAAGTTACCTTATGGCTTTTTATAGGCTTTAGGGCTACCTTGGTTTTTAGGCGTATTTGCTTCTGTAGGTTTTCATACTCCTACTGATGATCCTATTTACTGCTTGTCTTCTTTCCTTCTTTGTTCTGCCTATTTTCTCTTTTTTCATGTTTAGCTAATACTGCAGGTCCCTTCTTCTTCCCTATTTTCGGATCACCGCGGGCGCAGGGGCAGGGAGTATTAAATTCGGAATAGCATAGTCATGTTAATTAATAGCAAAAACTACCCTGATTTTGTAATATTAGCCGACGGCGTAGCAAAAATCATCAGTGTAGGTCGGTTTCTTCCGTGACTACTATTCATCTCTGCAGGATATGTACCTAAGGATTCATATGGCATATGGTGTCCAGCTGTACATATATATGTAACTAATTTGCCTTATAGAGGTACACCTCCTCCGAGAACCTTGTAGGACAGGAAGGCAAAGACTGGTTCTGCTAATATCCTAAGTATTGTAGGTATATATACGGGTTCACTATGTATTAAACTTCATATAACACTGGCAGAACCAGTCCTTGCCCGCCTCACCTACAAGGTTGGCGGGGTAAGAGCTCATTAGAAGAGGTGCTGTGCTAGGGTGGGTATTCGGGACGGATGGTGGCAGCAGAAAAAAATTTTCTGTCTAGAAGTGGGCGTGCGTTCCAAAGTAGACTTATTTTCCTTCAAAATGAGACTAAATTTGCATAAATCTACGGTGTTTTTAATACTTTTTAACACTATTTGAAGTTAGTAGGTTGTGAGGTGGCCTATTTTTGTCACCTCTATCGAGACGCCGGCCACTTATCAGGCCATTTTGTAAGATTGTTGGCCATCTAATAGCCAGTATCAAAATATATATATATATATGACAGAAAATTAGTTATTTGGACATAATATTAATTGAAACAGTTGCGCACTTGCCCATCAGCATCACAACTTCAACGTCAATATCTGTACATATTTGAAACTCCTAAACATGTTCGAAACATGTTTTGCATAGAAATTTAGGAATAGAGCAGCATAAGAAAAAATAAAACGGCAAGTACGGTACGTACAAAGCAGAAGAGATGATGATCTAGCGTACAAAGAAATTCGAATAATTGCTTACGTCAAGATAGATATACACCTAGACGATGATGATGGTAATTATGACTGTTTCTATGCAATTATAATAATCGTAGATGTCTATATTCCCCCTCCTCCTCAGGGAGCATATATAGGTTGGGCCATAAGGTTAGGTTAGTCAGATCTACCTCTCCTACTGTATATTATGGGAACCAGTGATCCCAGGCAGATAATGTAGATCACCTTAACCATTAGCTAGGCTTTCGGGATGGCTGTCTTTTGTGCCCACTCCCCTTCTTTTCGCTTCCATACTCCTACTAATCATACTTTATTCTGTTCTGCCTCTCCATTCCCGACTTGCTGTGCCACTAGACATTGATCCTGTGTGGGAACACCCTCGGGTATGGGTTCCACATTTACCTTGGCATACGATACTCGCGGTAGCAGCGGACCTTGCGTACTGCACTGTGCTGCTGAGGGTCCTGGGAACCATCCACAGGTCATGTGAGCGGTCTTTGCGATGGCACTCGGCGCACTGAATCGGCAAAACATGCTTGGTGTTCATAGCTTTCGTGGGAGTACTTACCTTAGCGTAGGAGGGTGACGGGTCGTTGAGCCTTCCACTAAATGTGTCATAGTTCTTCGCCACAAGTCATCGGCTGCAGCTGTACTTATTCTTTTGGGCCATCTGGGGCCAGTGCGTGTGGGTCTCCCATTGAAGGGAGCAGTCAAAGTTGACTTTGCCTTTACTACATGTGCCTGCTTTTCCTCCTTAGAACAACTTAGTACTAAATACTAGGGAGGCTTGAGCTGTCACACATAACCATAACGCTTATATTTTCCTTTGATGCTTACATTTGTGGGAGTTCATTGCGTATTAGATCTTGCTATAGTATTTGATTTCTATGTTTGTTATTCTATATGTTTGGGCATCACGCACCCAAGGGTCCCGAGTGCCTTCTCCGCAGGGGATGCAGCATCTGGCCGCAGTTCCTGCTGACGAGGTTAGTTTTGTAAAGTTGGGTAGGTTCTCTATTTCCTTTTCTGTTCCGCGAGGTGGGCTGTCGATCGAGATAGCGTACCTAGTCCGCGGGACTTCTCTCGTCTCTCTCGTCTGGAAGGCCGTGAAAGAGGCCGACCACTCGAGTGTCTCCTACTATGCTTTGCGCCTTGTTTCCTGCCCGTAGTAGCACACGTAGGCCACGCGACAAATTATGTGGTATTTAAATACTACGCACTCATCTCTGTTGGAACGCCTGAGTTGCGGCTACGGAGGTTAAACAAAGTTTATAACTAACTAACTTGAACGTTTTGCAACGTAGAGGTTGAACATCTTGTGTAATACAGTACTGGTTTGTGACACCTATTGTTGAACACCTGAGCTGCGAGAGCGAGTTCAGAACCTTCGGTGATTATCTCCGCCAAGGAGGTTATGTGTTTCTCGAAATTTGTCTGTCACCAAGATTAACTTTTGATGAAGATCCGTTCGATAATTTTTTTGCCTGTTTTTCTTGGTAACTTGACTCAGTCATGGACTCATCGTTATGTAATATACAGGAATGCTACGAATGGCAACTGACCAAATTTTTGTGATGATCTGTCAATCCGTTTGTCTGTTTCTCTGTTTGTTTTTTGTGTACCTATATGCCAGTAAGATAACCTGGAAAGTTATGAGCGAATCTTCATGAAATTGCTGGTATTATTTGATATGTTAGAAGACACAAATGATCTTTCGTGCCCACTTTGCTTCCTTCTACTTTCATACTCCTACTGATCTTACTGTTGTCTGTTCTTCCTCTTCTTTCCCGACTTGCTGTTCCCATGCGCGCTGATCCTGTGTGGGAACACCTTCGTGCATGGGTTCCCCGTTTTTCTGTCGACATACNATAGTACAGTAGGAAGACAGAGATATATCAGCTCACTCCTGCGAGCCGTGAAATGGAAGCTTAGAGAAGTAGCAGGTAATAGGCAAATCAGCTACAGGTCATTCCGATCATGGAGGTCACCTTGGCCATCAGCTAGGCTTTCGGGATGGCTGTCTTTCGCGCCCACTCCCCTTCTATTTGCTTTCATAGTCCTACCGATCATACTTGATTCTGTTCTGTCTCTCCTTTCCCGACTTGCTGTGCCCCTGGGCGTTGATCCTGTGTGGGAATACCCTCGGGCATGGGTTCCACATTTACCTTGGCGTACGATACTCACGGTAGCAGCGTACCTTGCGTACTGCACTATGGTGCTGAGGGTCCTGGGAACCATCCCCAGGTCATGTGAGCGATCTTTGTGATGGCACTCGGCGCGCTGAATCAGCAAAACATGCTTGGTTTTCATAGCTATCGTGGGAGTACTTACCTTAGGGTAGGAAGGTGACGGGTCGTTGAGCCTTCCACTAAATGTGCCATAGTTCTTAGCCACACGTCATCGGCTGCAGCTGCACTTATTCTTTTGTGGGCTTCCCAGTGGAGGGTGTAGTCAAAGTTGACTCTGCCTTTATTACATGTCTCTTCTTTTCCTCCTTAGAACAGCATATTAATAAATATTACGGAGGCTTGAGCTATCATACATAACCATAACGCCTATATTTTCGCTTGATGCTTACATTTTTGGGATCTCTTTGCGTGTTAGATCTTGCTATAGTATCTGATTTCTGTGCTTCTCATTCTATTTCTTACATTTCCGTATCTCCTTATTTTTCAATACAAAACGAATAGTCTCTATTGGCACCGCTCTGTAAAACCTTTCTAGCTTCCATCTATGACTTTTAGTCCCGAAAGCATTCTCAACATTACATACTGTAAGTGCTAAGCGACATTTATATGTTTCAGTGTTTGTCGCAGCTTTTGTCTGAGCGGTGCTGCTAAATTAGTTAACTTAACATGAGCTTTTTTTTTTTTGTTGCCGTTGTTAAATTTATGTAGACTCAGTTCCATACATACCCGCTGGGAATTTCTGTCACGGTAAAACCTTTAAATCAGTGAATCTAAGCAGGAGTCTGTATAAATTTACATTATAAACAGTAAATTTGAACTAACCGCAACAGAGATTTTCTGCGAGTTCAAACCAGACGCGTTATTCATTAGTTCACGCGAGCAAATAAATATAAGCTTTCACTTTATCCACTCAACAGACACGTTCCATAATCAAGCATTGGAAGTGATCGAAGACTGTCGACTGTTGCATTCCACGGTAGTCATCTTGAAAGCGCTAACGAAAGCTACAGAACAGCAAGCAGAATGACAAGTTCTATCTTCTTTGTTATTTAAACGACCCTTGTTATAGCTTTATTATTTTAGGAGATGAACCGTTCTTCTACTTTATATATGCTTCGTTATTTTCTCCCCTGCCATTTTACTACCTGAATAGGTGTTATTAATGTTAAATTGACGAGTTTTAATCTTCTCAGCGTCTTTTATTTTTGTGCGGCTTGTTATCGCTTTCGCCTTTCACTCACTTTTCCTATCTTTATTATTTTTTGATGTTATGGATTCATATCCCCCACTTGTTTTATCTAAAAGACCAATTAATCTCACCTTTATCATTTTATACGATACGCGCCAACCCGTTAGCATCAACATGACATGTAGAATTGTCAATTTTTTCAGCATTTTTTACATCATTCACGGTTACCCAACGAAATGTATTACTTTTCTTGTGGCTGTTTGGCTACTTTACTTGATGAATGACCTTAAGAACGACTTTTTTCATCTCCCAAGTGGTTGCGTCATCCTTGGTTCCCAACATACGAGTCGCAAATTCTACCATTTAATATTTTTCATAGCGTCGTTCCATGGCCGCTTGCCAGGAAATGTGTCGTATAGTTTCGGGCCACGTTGTTTTTTTCGTTCGCTATTTTGTTCCTTCACGATGCATCGGCCCTCAGCACGACGACGGTATTGTGAATTACTATGCGAGTTATAGCTTGTTGAAAACTGACTTGCAGTCTGGGTACAACTGACACTAACGTTATGCCGTTGCCTCTTCGTTTGAGCTGATTGAAGGTACCTCGCTTACCGTGTGTAGCATTTTTTGTTTCTGATGGCCAGGAACTAAAAATTATAGTCCTCAGGGTTGGAGTCGATTACAATTTATATATTGTTAGTGACACATAATACATGCTATTTTTTAAAATCTTGTTTCAATTGATGATTGCACTGCATTATTGATTAATCTTGTCTGTACATGTGGAGGACTAGAGCAAAACCTTTTATTGTCGCAGGTTGGAGTTAGCAAATTTTCTTTATTTCCTTATTCCCAAGTTTTGAAATAATTTTGGGCGTGCAGAGTTCTGCAAGATGAAAATAAAGGTTGTCATGTAGTTAGAAGGGCTTTTTGTTTCAGCATCGAAGGACTTAAACGTAGAGAAAGGTTTTTATGCGATTGTTAACTGTTTTTCCTTAAAACTCAAGTAAACTGGAAGGAAGAAAACGTTTTTACAGAGTGAGGTCCTTTTTAGTCTGCAAAACAGCATACCTTTCATCATTTGTGCGTCTCCGGTCGTCGCACCACCTCACGTGGGTGGTGTCACAATGCTGGGTTTCTTTTATTTGGTCGCAGCTATAGTGTAAATATATAGGAAATTAAATAAAATTTGTTGAGGCAATTCTCCCTTTTTATGTGATTTTTATATTATGGAGAGGAAATGGAAATAAAACAGCCTAGCGGCGAATGAAAGTCGCTTTACTGTGAACTCTTATTGAAATAAGGAAAAGAAAGGTAGAACAGGTTCTTCCTACTTAAAGAAAGACACCCCTATGAATGGTGACCATATTGATACAACTGGACGACAACCAGCACCACGACAACAACAACATCAACAATCACAAAACAATATAAGAGCTAAGGGGTCTCACGACTTTTATCCTCCCACCCTGAAGGTTATAATGCTGATAAGGTTAATTGGTTTACGTAGTTTTACGCTAAGGCAGCTTTCCATGGTCATGGTTAAGTATATAATAATTATCTTTTTTCTAGTCTCTCGTGAATTGCGCATTGGGAATATGCTTTTTTTGGGAAAATTGCGTAATCTTTTCAAACTCCTGTGAATGATCCTATGAGATAATTCTCGTGTGATGGAGTTACGTACGGTATATATCTTTAGTTCAAACTCCCGTAAACAGCACATTACGAATGGTCTGCAATATTGAAATTACGTCTTTGTTCCAAACTCACTTTAATGGTCCATTGAGATTAGTATTCTGTAGGAAAATTACCTTTTTTTTAACTCGTGAGAATACAGCATTTAGAATAAAAATCTGTTCTGTGGAGAAATCAAGAAGGCATCTTTGGTCCAAGCTCACGTGAGCGACCTCTAGTGTGCACGTTTTTCCATGTGATGAATTACCTTTTTGCTTCAAACCCACGTGACTGATACACAGCTTGATTTGTAGATTATTTTTCATATAGTTTTAAAACCTGCGTAAATCCGTGACATATAATACGTATTTTTTATGACATAGTTCCATTTCTGGTTCAATCTAAATCGAAGTGCATGACTCTTCACTATATATTTACTCGATAAAATTTCTGCCTCAAAACCGCATGAATTACAAACGGATGCAAAATTCTTTCACAGGGTACGCTTCTTTTTGTTCAAAACTTGCATGAAATGTATCTATAATCAGTGAGGTACTAGGTTTTTCCTCTTTACTTAAATGAAAACACAAGTTGTATGGGCCAGTTAATTTCCTTGGTGACTGGAATTGTTCACTGACGAGTTTGACTGTTCGAAGAAATATCTCCTGAAGAGTCGAAATTGCAATAAATTTATTTTTGCATCATAAGTGCCGCAAGCTTTGAGCATAGGCTGTGTACGGAAGAAATTTATTGCTAAAAGCTACATGGCACAAATACATTTCCCATATATTCCCTTTCGCGTCACCAGTGCATGATATCATCTTTCTCCGACCCAATAAGAAGAACCTACAATGACTAAAGGCTTAGAACCAACATAACAAAAACACCAAAGGCAGCTACTAAGACGAGCAAGGCGCATTCCGTTGAGTCTCCACGTTGATTTTCACCAGTCGCCGACATGCTTTAAATCGCAAGAACGGAGTTCACAAATAAGCCTTTTTTTTTACCTGTCATGCCAATTAAAATTTCGTTTTCGTAGAAGTAACGCCATTTTAAATATGGCCGAATGGTCTCCGAGGCCATTAAAGGGGCAATGGGTCGTATCGGATATTCTGTAAAGTAATTAAAATCTATTTTTTAAAAAAAAAACATATTTTTCGTAACTTTCCTGTAGGTTTATACTATTACAATAACCGAGTGATTTTCAACAAGGCAGCTTCAATTGTCCCTTAGTTTTTGTGTACTGATATTTACGTTAGTGATTAACTAGTTCGCAGAAACTAGGTAAACTAATACTTGGTAATCGAATTATTAATATAACATTTGCGCATTAGCAGCTTTGAAGACTCCTCGGAAAGCTCTTCCCTCGTTCGTTACAGCATGAGTATAATGATCTATAATTACGTTACACAAACAATGGATATGTTATAGTGACGTTTATTGGTATATACTAGAATTACTCGTCCCCACCATTTCTGGAAGCGTTATTTATTGGACTCGTTAAAGAACTAGCATCAAGCTAACTGTGTTTTAGTTTTGAACATTGCGTGAATTTTTTTCTGGTTAAATTATATAAAATTACCAGGAAAACATACTCTATCTTCAGCTAACAAGCAAACAGATAATTTCAAGTTACAACACTGAGTGATGTACGGTATATTTTGTTGAAGTTATTCATAAGCAGCTTTCAATCAGCTTAGTTATCTCTTACGAACACGCAAAGAGAATTTCGTTAGGTTTAAAACTCATTTGTAAAATTGGTGAAGTTTATACAAGCAATGAATTATACTTGATATGTTCATGTAAACGTATCAATCCAAGTAATAGTATCATATGACTCTGCTTGACTTGACTATGTTTTTTCTGGTTGAAAAATGTGTGCTGGTGAGAACGAAAATAAATAAAATATATATATAGCGCAGGGTTGTAGCATTAATGGTCACGTATTAGTTTGCTATGATAACTGATAGTTTAACAAGGATCATGATTACTCGAGTGAGTTTATTTGCTTGAAAATAGTTCTTTTAAGGAGTTCAATGAATAACCCTTGATGAATTCGCAATTACATGCGAACTATCTACACTCACACTATAGAAACTCGCTAGCTTTCTTTTGATATTTTTTTTTTTTTTTTTATACATATGATCTACATTGGATCATCCCTGAAGTGCCGTAATTTTTATTTGTGTTTTTTATCTACTGCCAAGCACTCTAGCTACACACTTGCAGATTTATTCCACATCCAATTCGTTGGCAAGCTTTGAGAATTTCGTAGAGCAAAGAATCTAGTCTCCACACATGCATTCTATCTTATTGTATTTTATATAAATGAACGTAATTGCCATAGAAATATAAATGCAGTGCTCTAAGGTGAACTAAGTTTGCTTACAGGACGCAGCCTCATGTACGGACCGCAAAATCTAGCAAAACGAAACTCCAAACCCCAAAGTATTTATTTATCTATTTTTTTTAATGAGAGAAAATCTTCGATATACTAGCGCAATTTTTTTTTTTTTTTGCTGTTCGCAGAGCATCGAATCTTCTACTTAAATTTTTGTGTTGGAGCCGACGATACCTCAGAAGAGCTTCGTCTACCTATTCATTATTTGCTGATGTATGCTCAAGAGTTGGAGGGTCCATCCTCGAGCTGTAACTATTTTGATGTAAAGACAGAAATATTCAAAAACACGTGGTAAATGCACGTATCCCTTATCTCAAGTGCATATTTCAATTTTTTTAAAAGCTCTAAAAATCCGTGTATATTCCAAATTCGATATCACTTGTAAGGAGATTGTAAAATATGTGGGTTGCCTGGATCAAAACATACATGGAGCATGTAAGAAATTTGTTAGAAGATCAGTGAATCACGTGCTAATATTCAGCTCTACACATAACGCAAGAAATTTTTGTATATATACAAATTGATCGTTTTGAAGAAGCGAATATAGAGGTTTCCCGAGCCATACATGAGACTGCCCCTGCCACCGTAATATGACTTTACTTACTTTTGTTCTACGGGAGAAGGAAAGTTCTTGAACCATACAATCCTAAAATATTTTTCTAAATTGTGCTTCAAAAAGAGCAAAAATATCGATTATTGATACAATATTATATAGATAGAGAAGTTTCAGAGAAACTGGAGTCGGTAGAAAAATGGCTTTCAAAGTAGAAAATTGTGTCAATCTGAAAATCTGAATAAAAATATAAGCTCTAAATTAGAAAATGGTACAGAAATAGATATCTTTATCAAAAATTTTGTTATTACCAAAGCTACAAATTAAGGTAGAGAAGCATCGATATCAGTCTCTATATATTTATCAAGTCTCGCAGCTACATCTTCACGATATGAAGTAGTGACAAGGCTGCCTCCTCCCCCCCCCAAAAAAAAAATTATATCTTAAAGAGTACCCTCCCTAGATCTGTACAACACAATTTTGTATCTCCCAACTCCAGAGGCTAATAGGGGTAGGGCAACACTTTTCAAAAATAGCTATAGGAGTACATGTCCTTACCTTTTCAACCTCAAAGACTAATCTAAATAAGTTTTAATGCACGCAACCTGAATGACGCAAAGCACCTTAATGTAGGGTATATTTCACGGTATGTGTATCTATTGAAGTAGCCGGGGTCTTAATTTAGTAATGTTGGACATATTAGTGGAAAGCACATACCCCTGGAATAGGTTTTCATCAGATCAAAAGTTTTGTAGCCCAAATCATCTCAGTATAACCTGCTTAAGGTAATCATCACCATCTCCACCTCCGTCGTCGTTATTAATAGATTATATTCACACACTGAAAATAGCAAGAAGAGGGTACATAAAACCCCTGAGCTATAGGCTATATACGATCAAGCTCTACCATATCTAAATAGGTGGAACACATTTCTATCAGTGATAATGCCATTACAGAGATGATCTAGTTCTACGGTATATGATTCAGTTCTCTTCTCTTTTCCAAACTCTAATTGCATAGTTTTCAATGGAAATAATCTTAACTACTTGGATTTTGTAGCAAAAAATGTTCTTTATGATTGGCTCACATGGAGAGAAATTAGCATACCATCTGAATTCTGCAACTACATTTCGATATTATATCTACACATCTTTTTGATAAAAGTAAGTAAACCTAATTGCCGCCAAAATATGTTCATTATTATTATAATAGGGATTGTAACAGATGCTTATTTTTGTTTAAATTTACACTTGACCCACGAAACGCTATCTTATCCTGTTTTACCCTATATAAAGAAAAAAAAAGCTGTTGGTCTTTTCTGAATGAATAACGAACGCTTTGAATTGCGTAAGTTTTTTTTTTTTTTCGAAGGCAAAGTACATACATCCCAATAATCTTGAATCGATCGCAACAAAATAATGTGATTTTGGCATAACTCTTACAAAATAGAAAATTGGAACTCTAAAATTCTACGCACTACATAGCGCTCAGATATATGGGAACAATGCCAGCTACCTGGTTATGCAACAAAATGGCAAATCTAACGTCTAGGTAATGGAACTTATACCAGCCATAGGAATTGCGTTATTATGGTTATATGCTGCACACTAGGCAGGGAAAGAAGGATCTGAAATTTAGTGAACATTGATTCAAAATTGGCAACGATGCAGTGAATCGGCCTACTTTTATCTATTATAACTTGTACCAAGTACCTATTTAATGATGATAACACGCACCGTTTAATTACAACTACGACGTATTTGAGTGGAATTCTGTAATAAGCTTGCGTTGCAATGTAGGTGCTAGGCAATCACAACCGTATTTAACTTGCGGTAATTTTAAAGTTACTTTCGATTAGCACAGGACAATAGCATGAATGCACGAAGTGTTCAGCTGACTTCAGCATTTTGGCAAATGCAGACTGTACAGAGTTACTAAGACAAAAACTATGGCATTATTAAAGAGAAAAAAAACGTGTGGAAATGCTGTAGCTGGTAACGGAGTAATTGGCTGTCGGTAAACTGTAGTATATAGTACTTACCATTGTTAAAGGAGGCAATAGAAGATATTAATCTTAGCTCATAGAAGAAATAGATTTGAAAAGGAAAGAGTGGAAATTAACTTAACTTATTGTGGAAATGGATGTGAAAAGCAAAAAAGTGGCAATTACTTTAACTTATTACGGAAATGGATGCTGAAAAAAAATTGGCAATTACTCGAACTTATTATGGATATGGATGTGAGAAGAAAATGAGTGGCAATTAAAATAACTTACTACAGAAATGAACTGCAGGGAAGAGGAATTATGAGAGATTATTAATCTTCCTTAGTATAAACATGTTAGTAAAACAAATCCTGTAATTTAACGTTACCCTCTGCAGGTTATTGAACTCGATAGAATAGCAAAACGCATTTTCTCTCACTGACAGAGGCCGGCGAGGCTATAGCTAACGTACAACCAGGAAGTGTTAGGTGATTTTGGTCATGGTGCCGTAATTAATAATTTTATGCACGCAATTCTCTGATACTGCATTGCTCGAGTCTTTGTTTGTTGGTTTCTTAGGTGCAATTGGAATGGTGAAGGTAATGCTGTCGGGATCGTTCGTTGGTGATTTAAATTAATGGGAATGCCGAAATATTCCATGTGGCTGTGTTTTTTTTCATGTTTATCCACATTCATCAAGACTAATGCAATATTTGTTCACTTTTCTCGCACACAGAAAGAAGGAATGACTAGGGATTAACTAATATGATACGCTAAGTTTGCTAAGTTTGTTCACATCTAAATAGATTAAAAATAATGAAGACAACCCAATCATGATTCTTTATTGGTGCTTTAAAACAAATATGAACTTAGTTTATTCGCTTTATTTTAAAAGTTTTTCATCTAACGGCAAAACTGATAAAGAATGCTTAATGAAATGTTAATTTTGCTGCACCTGTATCTTGATTTAAGCTGATACTGTAATGATGGGACAAATATTTATGCAACCATTCAATTTATTTGTTGTATGTAATGCAGAAAGACTGATGCATAATTTGCTGCATTTATGTCATGAACTGAGATGATAGATGAAAATTTATGCACGGTTTCATATAGATGAATATATATGTGCGAATGGGATTTTTACAAAAGGATCGAGAGCTTTAGTTTTGGTCACGTCTTAGTATCTAAATCTAACAATGAAGCAATAGCATATTATCTTTACATACAACATAGATATATTGACATTTAGCCGTCGTATCACAAGCCAAACAATTGTATAATAATGATGAACAATTATAACATGTAGGTATTACTCACAGAAATAATCTCATAGTCGGCTCGACGTACTCCTCTGCTGTACACTCGTTTATTAAAAGGGTATAACATACAGAAATCTCGGAAACCATGGAACGTGCGATAATTTTAGTTATCTTTTTTCGTGAAAAATAAAATGGTATTTAAATGTGTCTCAATTAGCAATCTATTGAGCTAGTAGTCGACTGTGGCTACACTGGAACTTTGGGTTGTATTACCTGTCCGTGGGAGCTCAAGCGTGAAGTTTTAATAATAATAATAATAATAATAATAATAATAATTTGTCGCCCTCTCTGCTTCTTGCAAGCAGCCCACTACGTGCAGAGCGCAGCTGACTGCGCCGCCAAATTAAGGCACTCGAACTAGCGCAGTGTCTAAATTTTGAAGCTTGTTTTGGTGGCCCACTAGGGTTTTCTGCACTTCAATGTACATAATTATGTCCATATAGCTATTGTTCAGGTGACTTTACATCCTTCACTTCCATCAAAACTATCTAATTCGAATTATTTAATCGGTTTCGGATCTTCACCCATAAGCATTCGATAAAGCACCTTATGATCGATTTCAGGCTTGCATCACAAGCCGCTTACGTTTGAGACGGCTGAAGACTGAAACCTGCTAGGTATTATTCAGTTTTCAGCCTTTATTATCTTAATCGAGTTGCAACCGCTACTCGAATCTTCTCCCAATGAGCCGAATCGAACTGCTTTGAATTGAATTGCTAACACGTTAAAGTTAATCTGATGAGACTTTTTTCGATGGAAACAAACGAATCGACCATGCCTTTTGTTGTTCACAAACGGCTTAAATACAAAATAAAAACATCAATAATAATAATAATAACTGGACGAACTATCCTGCAACTTTAGTCTCAGCGTTGCACATACAGTCTTAGGGAAATATGTAGGTGTGGGGAATATATTTCAAATTTAATAACAAACATCTAAAGAGAAAGGGGCATAATATCAATTGAAAACAATACCTCCGCGACTTTACATCCTACTGTACAGTCTTTAAACGTACGTTTTATTTTTGCTGCACAATAAATACATTGCTTTATTCCATCATTCACAATCACGAAACTTACCAAACTGTAAAAAAATAACGTAGCTAGGAACCTGTTAACATAATTTTTCCCATTTTTTCATTGTACTAATGTAAAAAACTCACATTTTCCTTCAGTTTGCAGTGAGAAACTGAAACAATCTTCTTCCATCCTGTTTGTAATATCTGCACTACGCAATTAAGATTTTTTAAAGGGCTTAGAGATTGGATATTATCTAATTGTGAAATTTTTTAATAAAATTTTGGTTACATAGGTTACACAAAACATGTGTCAACAGAGTTTTTAATTTTAGGATCAAAGGAATTTGTATTCATCCTACTGACCAAACATTTCTTTAACTTAAGTTCTAATTTGAATCAATTTTACTAAAAATTCTGTAAAAAAATCTCGCAAACAATAATTATGCAAGCATCTTTACTATCAATAACAACTCTCTTTATATTGCCTTCACAACAGACAAAAATATATCAACAGACATAGAGTAGTTTACACAGAGAAAGAATGCCTTATATGTTAAGAAGGTCTCAACAATACATGGAATTCTAGAAGAATATTTTATCCTGGTCTTCTAGCACCAGCACATTGAATAAAAACAACAAAATGAACGAAGGAAACCTCGGGAATCGGTTGTACATTATTTTCATGGTCAACTATACTATTAATAATTATAACTAATAAATAGGTAAATACAGAAATTCTGAACTTGATGTCAACTGAGCATTACGTGAATATGCTGGTTATAACTAATAAATATGTAAGAAATTACTTTGAGAACTGGATCTTAACTTTTTTTCTTCATCATGTTGCCTATAATTAACAAGTATTCAAAAAATTAAAATGTGAACAGAAAGTGAACTGGCTATTACTTTGGTTTAACCTAGGGTAATACGACGTATACCGAGCATTGAACAATTGCCGTATACTATCAACTACATTCACGATATTTTCCCTCTTAACCAACAACACCCACAGGGCAGTTACGCGGAGAAGTACACCTCTCAACTGCATACTACCAGTGCACTACTGGGTGCAGCTCTTTAAGTATTAGTTGATAGGGACCTTAACGAGATTTTCGGCTGCCCTAAAAGCGGAGTTACTTTTTTAACTTCTAGGGCAGCCTAGAATTTTGTTAGGGTGTACTGTAAGGGTTCAATGTACGGTAACTGCAGAATTACTTTGCCTATAATTACTGAATATGCAAGCAACTGAAACGTCAACTGGTTGCAATTTTGAAATGTTACTTACGTGTATACGTTGTAAATAATGAAAATGCAGAGATCAATCTATCTTTTAGTATCGCTTATTCATATACACCGTATGCAATTATTATAAAAAAGTTCAAGGTGAATTTGGAGTGTTACCTTTATAGGTTAATTTATTTCTGAATTACCATTTAATTGAGTAAACAACATACAAAATTTTCACATTTCATTTTAATAGTAAAAAATTCACAAAGGCAAAATTATTATGAAAAGTACTGAGTAAAAATTTATATCTTGATGTGTTACCTCGCGCATAATGTTGATTGCTTCTTTAATATCGGCAATATTAAAATATTTTATCATAGAAAATTTTATGAATCCTTTATGTCAAAACGTTCTGCATCTTGAGTTGCTACGTTCTGCATCATACTGTCCTGTTATTGATACAACAAATTCATCCTAATATAAACAATTTAATGATTTCCTGTTTGAAATAATCAAGGATAATTGCTCCGTGAATTTAGTGTTAAAAGCGTTGTTCGTTTTCTTCATCAAAATGCAAAGAATCGTACTTACGAATTATATTAATGACATGGACTGGACTCCTAGGCAACGTGTGCAATCAGTGACGTTGACATCTTGCCGAAGAAAGAAGAATAACAATAACAACTTTAAACGATAGACTGTATAAGTACCACACCGCATCACCATTAACAAACAGTTAAACACTTCCATAGGGACATAATATAACATATCTAATGATACTCATAATCAATTAATTAACTATGAGGCTGTAATTGAGTATATATTTTGTGAAATTCTAAGCATTTTTACTGTTGTCATAAATTGCATATCCGAAAAGTATATTTTGCCCGGAAAACTTCTACTGGTAAATTTGTATGCTACTGTCAGTAAATTGAAGATTATTGAACTTCAGAAATACTTGCATTAGCTTCCCACTGCACCTCAGCGAGTCTTTCAGTGAAAGTTATGAGTAATCTTTGTTAGCAAAACTATAGAAATGTGTTTATTCGAATACGCGTAAGGCAAACAACGCGTGTTTTTGTTCTTTGGATCCTGTACAGGTCGATTGATATACTGTATGTTCTGTATAACTGGATTCCTCTGTTATCCAGGGAAGTAATTATTTGGCTGTTAACGCACCCATAGTAAGTTAAAGGGGTGGTATCATGATCTACTGGGTAGTCATTAAAGTAGTAACAAATGAGTAACGGATGCATGAAAACATTATGATGCGCATAAGTACATGAAAGTTTCGAAATATAAATAGCTATACTGAAGCTCAGGGTCAAAAATACACGGAATCGATCACGTTCCGTGTCAATGACCTGATGTTCCCCTGCTGCCCGAGTTTACGAAATCAACCATCAAAAATTTAGAGCGCGTTGCCGTTCACTGGAATATTTTTACGTCATTGTTACCATAATGAAGAAGGACGTGTGTAAAATTAGCTCACACTTGATGTTGTTTCAGTGCTGACGTAGAGATGTTAACAGCTTGGAACGAATGTTCTGTCCTCTTTTAGATTTAAGATTTTCGTGGGATATTAAAATAATTGTTCATTATGAGCTTCTAGGAGACAATCAAACAATAACTTCTGAAGTGTACTAATAGCAGCTAACCCAGTTAAAGACAGTAGTCTTGCAAGAGAAACGACCTCCGTTGGTAAACAGAAAAGGTGTGATCCTCCACCATGACAATACCAGTCCCCCCACTTAAGGAACGACTAAGAATCTCATACATGAATTTGGTTGGGAAATTTTGATTCACCCACCATATTCACCCGATTTTGCCCCAACAGATTTATATCTTCTCTGAAGCTTGCACAACCGCTTATCAGGGCAAAGGCTTGCTTCAAGGAAAGAGGTTGATATGAAGCTAGCTTCCTTTTTGAGTAAAAAAAATCCTAAGAAGATGGTATCAAAAAGCTTATGGGGAGATGCAAAAAGGTCTTTGATAACAATGGTGATTATGCTGATAAAAAAATGTGTATTTTGCTTAATCTTTGTCTTCATTTGAAAATAATAAAAGGAACTGAACTTTCGTTCCGACTTAAAAATTTTCTGTATGGTTTATTTGCTGAAATAAGAAAAATATTTATGCACTATTAGTAAATCTACTATTGTATCTGTTAACTCTTCAATACAATAATCAAACTTTTACCATGTTACCACCCTTTTAAACTACATAAGATAAGTGTAACAGGTACGTATAACTAAGTAATGTTTCTGTTAACATGGCCTGACAGTAATTGCAATTTTTTGAACAAATAAAATATTTAACCCTATCTACGTGAGCTAAATACCTAATTTCAAAATGAATCTGTTATGTTCAGGCTAATGCTATATGCCCTTGCAGTTTGCACGTAATATGATGCTATAATATCTGTAGGTCAATGGAACGTTTCTCTTTCCAAACTTTCTCGTCGATATGACATGCGTAGTTTATTCAGTCTTTTATTCGCCACAATTGTACGCTCATATACTGTAATGGAAAAGTTAGTGATATAATCTCATTTTACTGCATTTAGCCAAGCTGATGGGCATTACTTGTAGATATGGGTAGATGATGTATACCAATTGCTTTTACTCTTGAGTTGGAGCAACACTGATTGGGGTAAGGGTTTTGTAGTGTGCAAATGATGCACTATCTCCAACAATTTAACATTTAGCCAAGCTGCTGGGTATATATGAGTATGTTTTTGGCTATAAGAGCAACAGAATTATTTTTTATCCAATTGGCAGAAGTAAATCTCACGGGTATCTGTATCAGCTGGAGATGATGAAACTTAGGCCTTCTTGAGTAGGGATCCAGTCCTCTCATTGGCCACCTTGATCCTCACTTCGTTAGACGTGGCCTGCAGAAACGGGAAGAATATATTAAAATTGAAACATTACAATAAAAACAAAACGCGTTTGTATCGATATTATTCTATTACTAGAGAGCCCAGTCGTCAAAAATGACGGCAAAAAATTTGTCATTGAGCTTTTTATTGTTCCGGTTCCAGTATAGGTTTTGCTGTATCATAGGTCTCATCCCTGTAGGCCTGTACAACCATGAGTTCTGCGATAGCAAAATATCTCCCCTGCAAGATAAGGAGTGAATATCAGCTTGGAATTGATTAAGCTTTAAGCTGCACTAAGAAAAATATAGTTCAGTCCAAAGAATTCACTGGAAATGCCCAGGGCTCACCGTATTGTGGATACCAACTGATAGTTGAACCTTCAGCGTCGAACTTTGGATTTGGTGGACTTTGTGAATTTTGAAGTAGTGTGAACTTTTTTCGATGGGATGGTCAAATGTTTTCATATACTTATTTCATGACATATTTAACAAAAGGGTTGCGTTTGGTGCACTAGTTTAATATAAAAAGGCGTCTGTTCGGCGTAAAGATTCAAATAGTATACGATATCATTCAGCAATGAAAGCGGAATCCAGAGCCCGGGATCCACAGGCCGTAGATCCAGAGGCCGGAGATCAAGAGCTATATTTGTTACCGGTACCCCAAGCGCTGAAATTGTATGGTATCTCAACTTGTCTTTCAGTACATGAATTTTCTCCTATTAAACTCTTACCTGCGTGACATACCAACATTGGAGCAAGGGAGGGAGCAAGCAAGCGACCAACAACTGTGTTTTATTATATAGTGGATTCGTGAATCTGTCCATTTTTGGTCGTCCGCCTGCGTATATCACCATTTCATAGGGGAATATAGAGTACCTATGATACGGCCTCGGTAATTGCTGGAGTTTGTCAAGTTGCTCCTCACGGGTCATATGCTCTTTGACTGAAGCAGGCGCTATCAGCATAATTTCCACCCACCTGATCCGATTGGGTTGCCATGGCCCGGTTTCAGTTTGTGTTTAATTATTCGGTCAAAAAATTCTGAAAAACTCAACCGCCGCTGCAGCTCTTGCACAATAGCAAGTGCCTATGATAAATTTCCGACTGTCTCTCCTAATTTTGAGTAAATTTATATTCATAAAAATTTATCTTTTAACATTCTTAGCGCAATGTTCGAACACTTCAAGCTTCGATAGTCACGGTCAAGGCAATTTGTAATCGGATAAGCTGAGATGGCTCTGTGCCGATTGCGCCAACGAAAATCGCTAGTGTGTAACCGGCTTTAGACTGGACTATATTCACACTTCCTATCCGTGATGCGCTCCTTGACATAAATGAACAAAACAAAGTGTCGTGCAGAATTCCAACCTGTTCCAGCGAGTATAACACATTTGACTGGCACCAAAGTAAGGTAAATTCCTCCTTACGCAGGGGCCACACTTAGCACACTAGGCGTTTACACAGACAGCTTTATGCAAGGATGCGAGACTGTGATGCCATTTATTCCACGGTATCTATGATACCGATTTTAAATATACTTTGAAACGGCCCGCGAGCTGTTCATCCTAGCAACCAGTCGGGCGTAGAAATGCATATGTGGCCTCGGCATTAGAAACTGATAAGGAATTCTCACAGCATCGTAACCATTCCACCAACGACAATGTCATGGCATTATTCATGTCGAATGGTTCAGTGTTTTTGTCAGGGGCTTGTTTCCTTTTCTGTGAGTGCGTGAGGGAGAAAAAGCTCTTTTGCACAATAAAGTATTAGAACAAAGTAAGTGACTCTTCGTTTAATCTTTTTCTGAGTCAGCATACAAGAACTGCACAGCATGAGTTGATGTAAGTTTCGAAGTTATAATTAATGAGAGACAGTTTCTTGTGGAGATTGAACACGCATCACTTACGGTATCTCGAGAACGCCTGTGACACGGATATGTATTGCTGCTTCATTTGGTACCGTTTTTGCATTATTAGTTAGAGAGACGAAGGAATATTCGCTATGAGTGTCAATGACGAAAGGGCGCCGATGCACTTATTTCTTAGCTGTAATTATTGAGAACCAGGTTTACAGTAATAATAATACAGGTATACAGGATTATGAAGAATGGATAGGACGTAAGTTTTTCGGCGTATCTATGTTTGACATATCAAATGTGCACCTTAGCTTCGAGTCAATGTATAAGTAGTTTATGCTGATACTGATATGTGTATCTAATCATACATGCTTTTGTATCGTTTCTGTTCTGCAGCATTGCTTCCATGGCGGAAAAGTATGCCAGCTGTGCAAGGGTATCCTGCATTCACGAGAAACTGAATAACTATACATCAAATTTTTCATTTGTGCTTTTCCAAACACATGTGCCATTTACTGCAGTAGATATATTTACCGTTCACTGAAGAAGAGACACCACCAGTTACTGCTGGATAAGCAGATTAAAATTATTGCTACTATTGAAATATATCTAAGAACATAGTTTACCAATTATTACTTATAGGCATATTTACCATTTGCTATTTGAGATGCATATTTACTATTTACTACTGAAAAAGCATATTTACAACTTACTACTGAAGATGCACATATACCATTTACTACTGAAGATGCACATATACCATTTACTACTGAAGATGCACATATACCATTTACTACTGAAGATGCACATATACCATTTACTACTGAAGATGCACATATACCATTTACTACTGAAGNTTTGAAATCTGAATTTTCTCCTATCTTATTAGTTGTATTTTCCCCCTATCTAATACTGAAGAAAAAGATTGCAAGGTACCCCACTTTTTTTTTCGCCGAAAAAAAATTGCAAGGTACCCACTTTTTTTTTTACACTTTGAAATCTGAATTTACTCCTATCTTATTCCCATAGAGCGTGACAGGAAAGATATAAATAAATAAATAAATAAATAAATAAATAAATAAATAAAAACACGACGTGAATTATTATAAAGTAGATGAGAGACAGTTTCTTATGGAGATTGAACACGTATCACTTACGGTATCTTGAGAACGCCTGTGACACGGATATATTGCTGCTTCATTTTGTACCGTTTTTGCATTATTAGTTAGAGAGACAAAGAAATATTCGCTATGAGTGTCAATGACGAAAGGGTGCCGATGCACTTATTTCTTAGCTGTAATTATTGAGAACCTGGTTTACAGTAACAATAATACAGGTATACGGGATTATGAAGAATGGATACAACTCAAGTTTTTCGGCGTATCTATGTTTCACATATCAAATGTTCACCTTAGCTTTGAGTCAATATATAAGTAGTTTATGTTGATACTGATATGTGTATCTAATCATACGTGCTTTTGTATCGTTTCTGTTCTGCAGCATTGCTTCCATAGCGGAAAAGTACCTATGCCAGCTGTACAAGGGTATCCTGCATTCACGAGGAACAGAATAACTATACATCAAATTTACCATTTGTGCTTTTCCAAACACATGTGCCATTTACTGCAGTAGATATATTTATCGTTCACTGAAGAAGAGACACCACCAGTTACTACTGGATAAGCAGATTAAAATTATTGCTACTATTGAAATATATCTAAGAACTTAATTTACCAATTATTACTTATTTACCATTTGCTATTTGAGATGCATATTTACTATTTACTACTGAAAAAGCATATTTACCACTTACTACTGAAAAAGCATATTTACCACTTGCTACTGAAGAGGCACATATACCATTTACTACTGAATCGGCGCATATACCATTTACTATTTGAGCGGTGTATTTACCGTTTCCATTGGATAGGCATGGTTACCATTTACTGTTACAGAGGCACCTTTACTAATGGAAACGAATTATTACTACTCACTGGTGAAAGGCGAATTTACAGTAGAGTACCATTCTCTATTTAATAAGCATATCCTCCGTGTAGTTCTAATGATTAGCTTAGATAGGCGGCACTAGACGGATCAAGAGGCCCATTCCCAGACACCGGAACTCACGCCCCGGCCCTCTATGAACCATTGCCATTAGACCATTTGTTATCCGATAGGTAAATTTACCATTGCCACTCGAGTTACTTATTTAAACTAATCACTACTCGATAGCACGTTTAGATTTTTGCTTTGTATTCCACTCTCTTTCTAGCCGTGTCTCCCTTGCTCTATAATACTTTGCAGCCAACATTACTGTTAAAACAAGCTCTATGACTTCGGCTTTGTCCATAGCTGAGGTTGACATTTTGCCTTCTTCTCACCATTGACACGAGCGGCATATTTACCCTTTTCCATGCAATCGTAAGCCAAAATGCCGTGGAATTCTGCAATTATTTCAGTAGCTTGCCAGTCCTGTCGTTCGCAGTCTTGATTTTCTCCGTGTTAACTTCCGCCTTTGTTAAAATAACGAAAAGTTATGTGCAAACAACATGAATTAATACTGAGACACATGCACCACGCAGTAAACTAAAAAAACATTAACATGCTGAAAGAAACTATATGAATGACATGTTTTTTATTTCTCTAGAAAATAACGTGAACGACAAGTTAAAATTCGCTTAGAGAAAATATGAAGGAGTTAGATTGCGCCAATATGAACATAATACTCAATAAAATGCAAGCAGAACTATTTATGTTGTCGTGTGAAACATATAAAGGGAAATATAAAATATTTTTATCTACTAATATGAGAATAAATTGAGAAAAAGCTAACAAAAATAAGACGAATGAAATGTTGTCGTGCGCTACGATGAAGTGTGACGAGGACATAGAATATTGAGACACTATAAACTTTTGCAAATGAAATTTAATAAAATGATGAAACGTGTAAGCAGAGACATTTATGTGTTCGTGCAAACTATTTTGAAGGAAATAATACAAACATGCATCCTAATAACATAGGAACAAGTAACTCAGGTATTGAAAACTTAAGTATAAAATTATAAAACAACATGCAATAAAACTAATGATACGCATTTCCACGTACTACCACTACTAAATAACGTGACATATAATAGTGCGTGCGAGACATCACAAAAAATATCATAATAACTATTAGCCATGCGCTATATGTATGCGCTCGTAGCAAGTTCCTGAAGCCATCCCTACGCTTCTGCTTGAAAAAGTCACCTATACCATGGTTCCTCCGAGTCACCTACACTGGCTCCCTTCTGAGAGTCACGCTAGCATCTGAGACTCACCTACTTTGGCACCTGAAAGACAATCACTCTATTTCCTGAGAATCCCCTACTCTTGCTACTAAGAGTCCTCCACCTCTGTCTAGCTCTTTAGAGTCGCTATACTCTGGCTCCCAAGAATCACCTGCTCTTGCTCCTGAGACAGCTGAACTTGTATGTAAGAAATATTCCTAAAATAGTCCTGGAAAAAGTTATTTACCGAGACCAATACCGCGATACATACCTTGGCTCCAAGTCTCTCCAGTTGTCTGTTTTGGTTGTCAATTTCAGAGCCCATATCATTGGCCATGTTGCGCAGGTTGTCGATCATCGTGTTGACCTGACCAAGGTTTTCTTCCATCTCATCCTCACGGTCGTCTTTTGTGATCCTGTAAAATTAGATCTCTTTCTCTAAGAGAAACATGGAATAAAAAAATCATAACTGGCAAAAAAATACATTTTGAATATTCATAACTTTCAGCGTCCTGGAATTAAAATATAAATCCTCATTTGGTAGTTCGTGAAGATCATGAGTTGCAATCAGATAAATATTCGTGCAATCAAGTAGGATTACAAAGTGTAATTTATTATGAAAAAGCGGGTAACATATACGATTTAAGATTAACAAAGTCTGACTACTATCAAGTAAGTACACTAAAAGTTTCAATACATGTAAACAATACACAAAGTGAGTAAAGGAATCCGTTTAGCCTCGGCCATGGTGAAATGAAAATAAATTTTTTGTTTGAAAAAAAAAAAAAATTCCTAAATGTTTACGTAAATCTAAAAAATTCTGATGCGGTTAAAAATGAACAAATCCACAAATTATCGTAAGAATGAACATTAAATGTGTAAATATAGCAAAGTTTTTATCATTAACTAAGCTGATAATTCTTTTTCAATGAATGACACCATGGTGGCAAAGAATGATAAATGCTGTATGCAGTGAACCTCTGGTAGAAACCATTATAAATCTGTTACGAATTTCATGTAATAGTTAATTGTTTTCTGTCAACGCATCGAAGTCTAAGGAAAAGGAAATTTAAAAATAAAAAACATGAGCTAATACTAAAAATAAAACAGTAAGTTTGGAGTTTGAGAATACATTGTCGTAACGAAATCGAGTTGGGAACGATGGTCAAGACCAAGACGACCTTACCTTCCAACCTGCAGTCCTGGCACCATCGTACCATTGCCTGTGGCCACTCTCTGGGGCTGACTATTGACCACACCGTCTCCCTTGTCTTTCCATGGGTCATTTTCTTCTTTGAACTGAGCTGACCTGGGAAATATAGCGTAGCGTGGTAAGGTACGTAGTATTTGGTGAAATACGTCTCGGCCACAATGTGGTCTTTCGGGATGTTCGTAGTAGCCCTATGCTGTCTCATGTGGCGGATATCCTAGTCATTTGCACCCTCATGTGACTGATATCGTAGCCCTTCATTACCCTCAAGTGACGGCTATCGCAGCCCTTTAATACCATCAGGTGACAGCTATTACAGCCCTTTAATATCCTCTGGTGTAGGCTATCGCAGCCCTTTAATATCCCCTGGTGAAGGCTATCACAGCCCTTAAATTTAATATCCTCAGGTAACGGCTATCACAGCCCTTTAATATCCTCAGGTAACGGCTATCGCAGCCTTTAATACCATCAGGGGACAGCTATTGCAGCCCTTTAACCCTATCTGCTGCAAGGCGGTACAAAATTGCCGTCCCCTGATGGTATTAACCCAATCCGTTACCAATTTCTTTCAGCCACTTGAGCGCCAAAGCTGTACAAATTCAGCGCCCAAAATTCCGTGACTTTTCTCAATTGAACATGACTATCAATAAAATTCTAATATACCCGCACATTGCCGTCAAAATTATAGATATAGCTATATAAATATTTCAGAAAATTAGAGGATAACATTTTCATGTAGATTTTGTTTTTATACAAAAAGAACTTTCAAAATTATCACTAAAAGACAGCAACAAGGCTAGAAATAAAAAATAGAAGCGATTATACGTTCAGCTTGTGAAAGTATAAAAATTGCGGCAGATGTGCTGCCGGAGTATTCACCCAGTACTGCCCGGAGATATTTTCTTATATTCGAAGTTAATTGATATTAGAACTACTCTGAAGCATTATTTTTTTAATTAAATAGGCGAAAGAATAGTTGAATTAATGACCTTCGAGACTATGAAGAAAAAACTCTGATATTGATCAAATTATAAGCACTTTTAATGGGCGGTACAAATTTGTACAGCTTTGGCGCTCAAGTGGCTGAAAGAAATTGGTAACGGATTGGGTTAATACCATCAGGGGACGGCTATAGCATGCATGTCCTTTAATACCCTCAAAGGACGGCTATCGCAGCCCCTTAATACCCTCAAAAAACGGCTATCGCAGCCCTTTGTACTCTCGTGTAACGACAGCTGCAAGCTTCTATGCAGTAAGTAACTTAGTACTGACCACTGTCCTTTACTAGGATGTCGAAAAGCTGTTATTCCTCCAGGAAACCAATATTTAAAGTAGGCAGTTCAGGGTTAACTTCTTATCAACAACAACTATGTATTTTACTTACTTCTGACACGGCAGCACGCAGAGACCACAACATTTCTCCATGCCGNCAGAGACGACCTTACCTTCCAACCTGCAGTCCTGGCACCATCGTACCATTGCCTGTGGCCACTCTCTGGGGCTGACTATTGACCACACCGTCTCCCTTGTCTTTCCATGGGTCATTTTCTTCTTTGAACTGAGCTGACCTGGGAAAGGTACGTAATATTTGGTATAATACGTTTCTGCTTATGGTCTTTTGGGATGTTCGTAGTAGCCTTATGCTCTCTCATGTGGCGGATATCCTAGTCATTTACACCCTCATGTGACTGCTATCGTAGCCCTTCTATACCCTCAAGTGACGGCTATCGCAGCCTTTTAATATCCTCAGGGGACAGCTATTGCAGCCCTTTAACCCTATCTGCTCCAAGGCGGTACAAAATTGTGCCGCCCTACTGTTTTTCGTTCACAGTTCTGCTCCCAGTGATATTCAACGCCCAAAATTCCGTGACTTTTCTCAATTGAACATGACTATCAATAAAATTCTAATATACCCGCACATTACAGTCAAAAATATAGATAAATAGATATATTTCAGAAAATTAGATGATAACATTTTCGTGTAGATTTTCTTTTTATACAAAAAAAAACTTTCAAAATAATCATTAAAAGACAGCTACAAGGCTAGAATGAGAAATAGAAGCGATTATACGTTCAGCTTGTGAAAGTATGAAAATTGCGGCAGATATGCTGCAGGAGTATTCACCCTGTACTGTCCGGAGATATTTTCTTACTTTCGAATTTAAACTTGACATTAAAACTACTCTGAAGCATTATTGTTTTAATTAAATAGGCGAAAGAATATTTAAACAAATGACTTTCGAGACTATGAAGAAAAAACTCTGATATTGATAAAATTATAAGCACTTTTTTTGGGCGGTACAAATTTGTACCGCCTTGGCGCTCAAGCGGCTGAAAAAAATTGGTAACGGATAGGGTTAATACCATCAGGGGACAACTATCGCATGCATGCCTTTCAATACCCTCAAAGGACGGCTATCGTAGCCCCTTAATACCCTCAGGGGACGGCTATCGCAGCCCTTTGTACTCTCGTGTAACGGCAGCTGCAAGCTTCTAGGCAGTAAGTAACTTAGTACTGATCACTGTCCTTTACTACGATGTTGCAAAGCTGTTATTCCTCCAGGAAACCAATATTTAAAGTAGGCAGTTCAGGGTTAACTTCTTATCAACAACAACTATGTATTTTACTTACTTCTGACACGGCAGCACGCAGAGACCACAACATTTCTCCATGCCGGAGAGATTCTTCTCGGCTTCCTTCATGTCGGCGTTGATTTGATCCATACCCTCCTCTATCCGTTCGATTTGCTCTGAAGGGGGGAATTTATTGTCAGTTATTGTAGTCGGAGTAAGGAGCGCAGTGCAAATAATAGTATTTTTACCATGAAAATTTCAAACTTAGGGATGAAAAGTATTAAACACAGTACAGTTTAGATTTAACCTTAAACTTGAATTTTTTTGTATCCTAAAGAACAGATCGAGATATTTTATCAGTAAATATGGGAAGTATATTGGAGCCTCGAAACATGAATTTAGTTCGTTTGAGTACCTAGCTCGTATAGGGAAACAATCTCATTTTGAAACGAATTTCTCCGTTGAAAATATTGAAAATTCAATTGATCCGTTCTGCACCCCGCACCGAAAAATATCAACAAAAAAATCCGTTATCCGAACAAAATTACCCTAATCAGGGATGTATATTCCAGTTTACCTTTAATAACTAAGGCTGGAACATCACATAACTCTGGCATATACAGAATTGCCACTCAACTGCTTCTCGTTAATTCACACCAGCAACTGCTCTTCGACATCTCCAAGCAGTTACGGACGCTTAGTTTTTGTTTCAATTGTTTATATTATCTACAGCCGTTAAACTTCCCAAGTTCCCCACGTGCGCACCACAGTCATGTTGACCAATAATTTCCCTTGTAATTTCAATAAATATAGATTCATTTTACCTTTCACCAGGGGTAGTAATACTCTTCTTGGGAACCATCGTAAAACAATTATTTTACATTAAACGTACAAGAAAATCTAAAACGGCAAAAATAACGCAACATCGAACATCCTAACTGTGTGGGGCAATAACATGAACAGAGTGGGCCCGAGAGCGGCCGGTTATTGGATAAGAGAACGTGTCACGTATACCCACGGCATCGTTCGTTATTATAGGGAATGTTCTCATTCCGATACGAATAATTGCTCAATTTTTTTTTCGTATACAGAGGTAGCAGTGCACCGTGGCCCTACTGCAATTCTTCTCAATAGTAACAGGCCGAGTTTAAAAAACGATAACCTGCTAGTGCATGGAACACGAGATATATGTAAATACTAATATGCATATTATTTTGTGATTTTTTTTTTTTAAACATGAGTAAACTTTACTAGAACGTTCAATGTATATATGTAAACTACTATATAGTGAATATAAGCCGCGTCTTCAGTACGACTATTCTTTGGAAACTAATAACAACAACAACAACAACAACAACAACAACAGTAATGTATCTCTAAAGTCTGCGGACTCTTAGCACAGGATTCAACTAACACTAAATATGCCCCATAGATTATATGCTGTTTTCTTTACTATTCTTACCTCCCTGATCATCCAGAGCCACCAGTGTGCGAATGCCAGCTTCTTTGGACTGAAATTGAAGACATCTAATTACACTTTAGCATTTATTACCAACTGATGAAAGAGAAGTCTGAATGTAACTTTTCTTATTAGCTATCTTTTACTCTCCGTGCGTATTTGTAGTCACGCGTTTTTAAAGTAAATTTGATATTTTAATGATACTTTTCACGTAACATTCACTTTTTTGAATTGGGTAACTAAATCACATAATTGGTAGCCAGCGGCTGAGTAATAAAGGGTTAGTAGTAATAACGAGGATATTTTTTTTTTACTGGGCGCGGCCACGGGGCTTTGAAAAATTAATCCAATTGGCGATCTCTCCGTAATTTTATTTCGCCATCATGCTCACCTCTGTAGTGCTTTGAAAAAAATCTACCCCGATCCCTTGTGCATTTTTTTTCAACTATTACGTATATCCCTTTTTTGCTCTATTCGCGATAGGAAAATTCTTAGAGAAGTATGCTGCATATATAGCTATTCACCGAAGTACAACACGCGCACACACACTCCTGTACGATGTCACACACTTACATAAAACGCAACTTAACATACATGCACACTATGAGGCAACACACACACACACACACACACCTACACACACTGACACATTCAGGCAACACACAGCTACACACACTGACCTCTTCACATAGCGCCATCATGCGCCGCGTGGACTCCAGAGACTCGTCTGTCACCCTGTTGCAGTCATACTGGAGCTGCTCCAGTTCTGACCGCGGCTCCCCTGCTCCATTCGCCTGCTCCTGCTGGCAGTCGTGATATATTTCCGCTATTATCGTGTGTTTCTGATCATTTATTACTTCAGTTTAAATGGTGTCATCCATTTTAATGTTTATATTTAATTTTTAATAAAGCTAATTGACTGTGAAAATAATTATTAACAAATAAATTAAATTAACCTGATATACTTTGTAATGTAAAAATTGGGCTTAATGATTTATGACCTATAAAATGAAGCCGACATCATCAACTCAGCAGATATCTAAGGCCGATTAATATTCACCCAATTATTTTTTCATCTTTATGGAAAACCCAAATCCCTAGCAAAATTAGTTTTTAGCATTAGGAAAAGGATGAAATCAAAACCTTGAGCGGACGTGCCAACCCCGTCAGGGTTTTTAAGGGTTAGACACGGCAGTAATGATCTTAGTAATAACAATGATAATTGCACTAAAAATGATGATAAAAATTTGAATACTTGTGATAACAACTTATTAGAAACAACTATAACATTTTCATATATGGAGAAACGAGAAACTGTATTTTAATGAAAGTATATGTTCAGCGGCAAATATTTTCTTCTGGATCAAAGACAAGTTGTCGGTATAGGAAATTCTACACACATCTTTTCGACCCGAAAAAAAAAGGCTGTTTGTCGTTAATGTATATATATCTGACCAGCTGCCGCGGCTGCCAATTGGAAGGATAATTTCATTAGTGCGGTAACATTATTTACTTTGCGAAATACTTACCGTGTTTTTCCAACTGATGTTGCGCATCAACAATTGGATTTTCGATACGACTCTGAGCAAGTGACAGAAGCAACATATTTCCAGACGTATCTAGTAATGACGTTCTAACGTTATAAGAAAGACAAGCTGATATATATTTTTTCGACAATGTTACTTTAAATATATGAAACACAAATGCCGGGAGCTCCATTAAATGATAAGTTAATCACACCTCCTAGGCAGTAAAAATTTCACTAAGCTAAACTTTACTTTCTCCCAAGCATGAATGAATTTACTGTAAGGTCGAAAAATATAACCAATGCTGCCGCTAGACTCTTTACAGCTTACTCGATTTGCTCAACCGTTTGAGGTTATCTAATCTGCTTAGATTTATTTTATCTGGATTAACAGTACAGAGCGTTGAATTCGCAAGTTTGAATCAAGTTTCGTGCGTAATCGGCATAGGGCTAAAGTCTGGAAAACTGTCTAAACTGGGGATTCCAGGTTTCCGGATTGCTGTTTCAGACGAGTTCAAGAGAAACGGTTTAGAGTATCTTGATCTAAGTGAGCAATTCATGCGCGACTTAACGCGTGATGCTGTAGCTGAGAGCACTTGAATGCACTTAATTGCTGCGCTTAATTTAGAAATATTTTAACATCCTGTTCCTGAAGATGATTCGTGAAGAACCTAAAGCTTAAAATTAAATGAATGCACACTAATTATTTATAAATTACTTCAAGAGAAGCTTTTGTTATACTGCTAATAATAAAACCACGTTTTCAGAAAAAAAAATTGCATGGTTTTCGCCCGTGCCGTCATGACATCCGCCCATTTCTTTTTACAGGGTATGTTAGATATGTTATAGGAGAAACAGAGAAATAACTTTTCGTGCAGTACCGTCCAACCGTTTCTTTGTCTGTGTAGTTTGCTTGGTACCATAACTCAAACTGTAATGAACGGATCTTCATGAAATTTGCAGAAACTGTTGACAATGTTACGAAGAGCAATTAACCAAATTTTTTGTGATAATCTGTTAGTCTCTTTGTTCTCACGTTTGTTAGAACATGACTCAATAGGTTATTGATGGATTTCAATGAAATTTGTGCAAGCGTTGCTAGAAATGTTTAAAAAAAAAACACAAATGACCGAATTTTGGAGATGATTGGTTCGTTTATTTGCATGTTTGACTATATGTTTGTCAGTGATTGCCAGAACAGAACTAAAAAAGTTATTGACGGATCTTCAAGAAAATTACATAAACTGTTCATCATATCAATAGGCACAATGATGGTATTTCGGTAATGATAAAAAAAAAGAAATACCGGTCTAAGACCCCAGTTTGAATTTTTCGTTAACATTGCCTTGCTTGGCGGAGGTATTCGCTCTCAGAGTGCTCTGGCATTGCATTGTGGATACGAAATAAACCAAAGCTCATAAACCTTTCCGTGAAATTTTCACGGTTCCTTCAACAGAGTAAACTCTGAGCCTCTCTCATAGGGCTGGGGTCAGATATACACAATCCAGCCGGACTTCATCGGCAAAACAACGTAGGCGTCCGCAACCTTCGTAAGTAAAATTTCATCTTAAATTATTACGAGTGACACGTCGTGCCAGACCCGATATATATAAAAAAAAATCATGGCCGGCAGACTCCATGACACGAACAGCAAATACGACAAACAACGTGGGCGTCAGCCAGCGAACGGTGGCTGGGGACGCCAACTGGCTGTCCCATTCCAGCCAGTTTGGTGTGGCATGTCTGAGTGGCTGAGTGGCTGTCTTAAAGTAGATAGCTCTTGTTTGCTCCCACCCTTCGCTCCAAGCACACAAAGGAACATGAGACCATCAGACTAAGAGCAAACTCTTATATTGGCTTTTCTTGGAAATGATGACGCAATCCGTAAAGCTTTCTTCGTTTCGCTATGGTGAGCTGCGTACTTAGAAGTATGTATGTGTTGGGCTGAGTTAGGCTAGAGTAGCTTAGGTTAGTTAACAAAAGGTGAGGTTAGTTAAGATTAGATCAGGTTAGTTAAGAATAGGTTTGGATACGTTCAGTTCAGCTAGAATAGGCGCCTAACCTAATATACAGACACACATAGTTTATAATTCCTGAATATTAGGTTAACTACATATTATTCCGTAATCGGAACTGCTCATAGCAACCCTATTTCGGGTTACAGTTACGATATTTTTGAGTTGCGGTAACTCGACTGGGTTGCGATCACAGCACAGGGTAATGACAGCGATAAACCGCTGCCATACAGCGCGGTGTAAAACATAAGTTTACCTTAACCATTGGCTTCAACTAAGAAATCCACGTGCACTGGTTCGTGCTGCAGATATGTCCCCACTATGGCCAAGAGGAGTGTACGGCTGCAGACGACGGCACGTGGCCGAGCTATGGCGTCATAGACGGAAGGCTTGATCGACAATTGCGCCCCCATTACTGTAAGGCCAGTACCCCTCTCTTTTCCAGTGGTTATGAAAGGCGGAATGCTGACGTTACATTCTGGAGTAACAACATTTTCCTCCTTGGCTTGAGATTAGAACGTCTCACCTCCAGATAACAAGCAAGTCAGCCCCCTTAACCACACGCCCGCTGGGACATATACTCAAACAAAAATGAGATCTGACTTAATCTCATTGGAGCAGGACTAGGTTTCTACAAAATTATACTACAGAAATAATAAGTTTAGCATATTATTTTTTAGGAGAGTCTGTTTCACTGCAAAATAATTTGCAGATTATTTGTTTTACTGTGCGGAGAAAAGTTCTAGTATTTTCCGTAAATTGGAACTAGAAGAGTTCCAAAAGCTTGGGTAATATACAGTATTATGACCAATAATTCATGGATGGCATAAAGCCTATTAGTTATCGCTTTTATTTGCCAATTGTAAGTTTATTTTATGGTTGGTTAATTAAGTTTAAAAAGACAGTTTCAATCAATGAGAACTGAAATCTGTTTAGTAGAAATGTCATTTGTGCATGCATAATTTGTTTTTTTTTTATTCGTGTTCTTATCTTTTTTTCTAAAACATAGTCCTGTTTACCTATTCATTAGGTGACGAACTAATATGCTGTCAGGACATTTTAAATAGCAAAGCACGAGTTTCAATAATCACCTTGAAGAAAGATTACCTGAAAACAAACGCTATCTAAATTATCATAAACAAGTTTTGAGAGATGAGTTTGAAAATAAAAAGCAGAGCATTCATTGTAAACGAACATTCCTCTATAAAGATCTAATTGAGATAATCATAACATAAGGGCTCTCTTCTACAGTCAATATGCCAGTCCAAAATGCCATTGAACGACTGTATGAAGAAATGCACTAAATGCAATCATGTGATGAGAGTCACATGGAAGCCAAATATGTGATGATGGTAATGTGAGGAGTGTCCCATACGAGCTAAAAATGTGAAGATGGTCATGTGATGCGTGTCGCATATAAGCCAACTATGCGATGGTGGTGATTTAATGAGTGTCGCATACAAGCGAAATATGTGATATCAGCCATGTGATGTGTGTCACACACAAGCTAAAAATGTGACGATGATGATGATGATGATCATGTGATGAGTGTCACATAGACAAACCAATTGTGTGATGGCGGCCGTGTGAGGAGTGTAATTTATATATATATATATTCTTATATTTGCGATAAAACGACATGATGCAAAAGGGAGGTATTAACGCGACATTTAAAAAAAAATCACGGGAATTGCTGCCAGTATTTAACTATCTCGAAAAATTCTACGGATCAGTTCCTCCATCTTCTCGATAGTAAGCGCGCGCTTAGATACTGGCACCCACCGCCACCGGCCACCACCCTATTACAGAAGCCGTTACCAAGGAGCTCTTACCCCGAGAATCTTGTGGTTAGGAGGCAAGGACTAGTTAGTCTAGTGTACTGTATTTTAAGGATTTTTAAGGCTTTTAAGCGTATTTTAGGACATTAGGAGAACCAGACCTGCCCCCCTAACCTGCAAAGTTGACGTTGTAAAAGCTCATTGTTGATTAGCTATTCGTTACTTAGCGTCAATCTTTGATTGGCCTTACTTAGCATCAATCTTTGGTTGGCCTTACTTAACGTCAATCTTTAATGACGGCGCTAAGTATGGCCACTCAAACATTGACGCAAAGTAAGGCCAATGTAAGATTGACGCTAAGTAACGAACGCCAACTACAGGGGGCAGTTCAATAACCTACCCAAAAAAATGTCAGCCTAACGGCATTTCGGTAGGCTAACGGGAAAAATTGTCGTCCTAAACCCTGATCTATAAATATTATATATAGAAGCCAAACATGTGATGTACTTCAGACAATCATGTCACCATTACACAAGAACTAATGATGTGATGAACTGGTTATGTTAAACCGTTCAAAGAGATAACAACATTAAGTTCACATAAATGCCGGTAATATGATAAATTAATCTTTGCTAGCTTTGGTACGCGGTCATTTAATTAACGAGCGTCATAGGGGGTCAAGATGGGATGCATTGAATGCATAATCCTGCTGAGGTAATATCATGAGATACGAAAAACACGTGGGAGCCTAAATTGTGATAAACTGATTTGTGGCAACCCTGTAGAAGCAATCATGCCATATGAAATGTAGGTGGGAGCCAAAAGTATGATAATTTATGGGGCAATCCTGCAGAGGCATGAAATATGAATCAGATGGGATGCCAAAAAGTGTCATAAATTACATGTGGCTATCCTGCGGAAGCAATTAGGTAATAACAATCATGTGGGCGTTAAGAATGTTGTGAAAAGAATGGGGTTATCGGGGAAAGGCAACTAGATAATCAGTTTCACATGGTGTAGAAAATGTTATTAATTAAATATACAAACCTGCAACATAGTTAGAGTCACGTGGCATCTAAAAAGATATGGTATACTAGATGCAATAATCCTAGGAAAAACATATATTGAGAACAACATAGCTCGAAAAGTGTAATGAATGTGCTACGGTAATCCTTGAAATGCAATGTTATGAATTAGTCTCAGTTATCCTTTGCAGGCAATCGTATAATGAAAATCACATGGGAGCCAAAAATGTGATGAATTAGGCACTAGTGGAAATTCATGGCAGGCAATCATGTGAAGAACGTTAGAGGTCGGTCAGATGTAGCGACCCAGAACGTGACAAGACAGGATTAATGTAAGTGGAGAATATTGATGCATAGCTAATAACTACACTGGTTTTGAAAAGGTCTCATATCATACTTCACTTTAGCAACATTATATTTTTTTTCTTCTTGCTATGTTTCATTAATGAACCATGACAACTAGAATGAATAGAAGACAAATTTAATTAGTTTAAAATACGACTTATCTTTTTCGTAGCCAATGAATAATAGTCTCTCTTCATTTAACATTGAGCTTCAAATTTCATCTATTCGGAAAAGCTTCACACTAATCCCGTCTATGTTTCTGGCTGGCAGTGAATAAATATAACTATAATGCTGTGGATTTGTGAGGGAAGAAATGCTTTCATCTATGGAACATTAGTTATATTACAGCAGATCTGCTTGCATGCTTCGAGCAATGATGTTCGAAATCACCTTGCCACGGTCATCGATAAAAATGTCGTTATTCCTAGGCAAAGGGCAAGCATAAACCAGGCCATAGACTATAACCATACCTTGAAGGGTTTACTGCATGACTTAATGCTGCCATTACCGTAGGAATAACACTATTCGGTACATGCCATATGTATGGTACGGTTTGCACCGAAAATAAAACCAATCGAGAAGGCAGAATGAAATAGTTGGCGAATAACGCAATCATCGGCACCGACCCATGCGGGTTTGGTACAAGTCGGTGCCGATCAGCGCAGTTATCAGCCTCAAATTTCATACTGTCGAAACTGAAGTGCATAAACTGGAAAAATATTTATATAATATTCAAGCAAACGAGTCTCAAGAATCGGAACGTCGATCACAGTTTCCATAAATTCTGTACAATGAATAAATGAATGAGATCATTTCTAGATGTTCATGTGCTAAAGGATAAGTATAAATAAATCAGTCAATCATTCAAATTGAATCGTTCCAAATTAAGAAAATGAAAACTTACCTCTCCCCTGAGCTACTCTTCTCAACGAATATTCCTTGCGAAAGGAAAGAAATGAAACGTGACAGAGAGAATTGGAAGATCTTTCCCTGCACTACAGTAAGTGACAAACTTGAGCACCAATGCCAGGCAGGCCTTACGTGAATTTATGTGGCAAAGTGGCATCAAAGTGGTTGTTGTCACTGCCACACTGGACCGACATGTCTGCCGTATACCCAATACGGCACTTGGTTCATATCAGTTTGGGCCAATGTAGCTGCCACGTAGTTAAATGCTAGTGGTTTTCCCGTTGGCCCCACGTGGTTTCCGCATGATGGTTTGTGCTGTAGCAAGTGCCACATTTACCCCACATGGTAGCCACATGGGGCCCAGCTGAAAACGAGGTGGTCACCACCTTAGCCCAAATTACAAGAACAAATGTTTAGCAGAGGCAAAACCATACGGACCCTATTTACTGCTGTTGGTAGGACTGCACAGGCATAATCGCAACAACGTTGACGGTCTGCAATCGTCACGACATTGCGTGTTTGGGCCCCTGAGATACGCGTAGGTGTGTTGGTAATTTAAGTGCGTAAAGAGTGAGAGACGAAGGCTGATATACTGACATGTTTCGAGTATAAATAAAGTCATGCTTGACGTCGAAGCCTGGGGCATTTGATCGTGCATCGAGAAGCAATGTCGAACTGTGACATCACGTATGGCTTTCACTCGGTCACAACGAAAGCATATGTCTCCCTTTACTCGTTCTGTGTTCTAACAACACAACAGATCATATCTTGTGCAGTATACCAGCTCACCCTAGAACAGGCAAACGTGACACAGACATGTTTTTTAACATGAAAAACGAAAATGTGCTTTGTTTAGCTGTATATCATTAATAGCCATAAATAAGACGCGGTGTAATGAGGTAATATGGACTCCAAAGAGGCAGGCATACTTCTATTCCAAGTAAGGAAAGTTGAGAAGAAAATCAAATCAGTGTCTGTGTTCATAGGAGTACCGTATCCGTACAAGACAGTATAATTTTGCTACAAGAGTTTTTTGTTCCGTTGTATTCCTACAAGGAAAAACATTTGTAGAGGTGTAGCATAACTTGTTACAGATAGGGTTAAAACATTTGGCTTAAACACTATATAATATTGCGTACTATATATGTAGAACTGCATTCCATACTTCCATGATAAAGTGATTCTACTTTTTTGCATGGAAGGCAGGAAGACAGTATACTGGGGGCAGTAACTAAACAAGTAATGAAACCTTATTCATCAATCATGCAAGCACGACCTTCACGAATAATCCCAAGCCCTCCTATTTATTGTTGGAAGAAGGCCGGGAAAGTGTTTCAATTAAAAATATATTATTTTTTTCAACATCTACATGCTCAAGGCGTCAAGGTAACATATACGCTCCACACACACAGACAACTACAATGATTTGCGATGCAAGCTATGGTTGTCTGTATATATTCCATGTCTATATAATTCCAACTGGAACAGCATGCAGTACATTCATTTTACTCGTGAAATGTAACATTCGTTATGAATAATAAGGAGAAGGCTATACGAATAGGTGACAAGTGTATGTGTTTTAAAGGAGAATGTAGTGTGACGCTATGCAATCGTGGATGCAAGGTACGAAAACCACCGAGTTTATAGATGCATACTACATTACTCTACTGTCCGTTATTAATTAATTATAGTATCAAGAATAAAGTTGCATGTCGCCCTTCTGTTACGTGTATAAAGTTGCTAACATGACTCTAATATTTGTATTATAAATAGATGTTTAGCCTCAACACCAACCAACCTTCTTGCATGGGCATTACTTCTTCAAACTGCATGGTCCAAGGAATGATATTTATGAACTTAGGTGCATTACAGGGGCTCCCACTGCACTTCCGCGGCTAGAAGGAATGCATCTCTGGGCTCCCACTATATACGGACGTTTACTGCTAGAAATCGTGTTTCTGAGAAATCTACGGTTACCTATAACAGGATTTCATTAGTGTGCGCTGATAAAGCTATTTAGATGCTTCGAACAGGATAATACAGCTGTTTGCAGAAAGGGACCTTTAAAAGAAGTTTGAATTATAATTTGAACCAATGAAATCTACGGATATTTAGATGAAAACAGGACTTTGTAAAATCTACGGACATTTGGAACAGGATTTAATAACTGATTGTTGGCGTTGGTTTACCTGGAGAGTTACTATGACTAGTGCAGTACTGTAATGGCTTAGGTTAATTTTAAAGAATTCCTGCACTAGGCGTATTAGCTCTGCAGTTGTCCATAACTTTAACGTCTACATTAACGCTAGTTGCCACAGAGCTTGAAGAAGTAATGGTGCATACATGCCAGATATTTATTTCATTCACTGAAACTCGAGTGAAGGTTCAAAGCTGCATGAAAGTCTCCCCCAAGACAAAGCATTTGGATACTTAGAATAAGTTTATCGAACTTAAATGTAATTGCTTTCTTATGTGGATGTGTGCATGTGTGTGTGTGTGTGTGGATGGAATGGAAAATACGCATACTAATATATTTTTATTAATTCCACAAGTACCATAGCGCCATAAAGTATTACCTCCACTTCTTCAGTAAACTTTGAAAGGTTATCATACTTATTAAATTAATCATCCATATAAAAATAGTAGTACATAACAAGTATCAGAGAATGCGAAGACTACAGCACAAGATGTTATACTTACTGATCCTTTGCCTCCTTTTTTCTGCGAGACATGCGGGAAAGAGGGAAAACATTAAGAAGTGATAACAATTTTTGGAATGTGTTACAAATTGATTATTTCAACTTGAAATCTTGAACAACATATCTTATATACTGCATTACTGATACTTCAATCGTGCTGTTTACCTTGGTCTTAAAAGCTCAACATTCTTGAGTAAATTGTCTGGTTTTGTGGTTGTTCGCAATCAAAATATTGTCATAGTTTTTGAGCTACAAACACCACGAGGATGCTCATGAACAAACTTATGGAGTGACGAATTCGCTTTGAGCCTTAATCGGGAAATCTTAGGCGATTAATGAATGTTATCCGAAGCCAGCCCTTTGATTTCCCGATAAGGACGAAAGCCTAAGGACGGTTTGTATACTATGGCGAGAAGAGCAGCACCAAGCTCATCGACAGGAATAACATTTGTTTTATCTTCGACAATGGAGATTATTTCATAGCTGCATGTTCGTTTTCTGCGCTAATCTGCTGCCCTAACCTAATTTTCAGCCACCCCAGCAGCTGTTTTTATAAATTTAGCACCTAGGGTTTCGAAGAATTTTGTTAGGGAAAGTACCATAGCGTAACAACCGCCGTTGAAGACGCTGCTTCGGAATAATTGGAGCGATAACTGTAGTCTCCGCGAAAACACACAGCCCGGAGCAGAACACAACCTTCACAACAAGGGTCTAACACGCACTGAACTCCCAACAGATTGTTCGCTGTGTTCGGACACACGATCATAAGAGTCTCAGACCTTGCCGCCAGTGCAGCACATTTCACGTCGCAGCACCGGGCAATAATTCCCCGGAAACTACAACCACAGATTCAAGTTTGCTTTTAATTAGCTCTACATAGAGAACGCGGCTCATTGAGAAGTGATTTTTGTGTTTACTGAATTTTTCTCAAACTCTTATTGTATTCCTAAATAGATAAAGTCTTTCATAGAAGTAGCACGATTCACTGCACACGATGAACATTAAAGTCCTAAATTTCATTTTTACTGCTAGAAATTTTTATTATTGGTGTACCATTTTACCATCATTCCCAGCCCTATAACTAATTATAAAATAGAGAACGTAATTAATATTATGTTATTAAAAATATGCCGCTTTACAAGAGTTATCTGTTAGTTTTTTTGTCCATCTGGCAGCCTTTTTGTGACTAAGAATGGCATTGCAGGGTTCTATACCCGCAGTGTATTTAGAGTGAAGCTCTCGTTGCCTCGTGGCCCAAGGTTCACTACCTAGCCAGGGAAGTGTCTTACAATGCTCAGGATTGCAATGTGAACGTTTCTGACAAACAAGCTTAGTCCACTGTTAAGACACTGACTTAACCAGTGACGAGGACGGTCGGAAGAGGGCCAAGTTTTCATTCGAGCCTTGCTTTTATGATATCTTAGCTGTGATAATCTCTGATTGACTACAGCCGTGCAGTCTTCTGAGCCTGACAGGCACTTATATGCAGCACGAACCAGGGCATGTTGATATCTTTGTTGCAGTGTACTGTTAATGTGACTTTACGCTTTCCCTCTATGCCAGGAAATAAAGTATATACGGTATTTTACAGTGAAAGTATATTTAAGCTGCTGTCGTGCACCAGATATACACAGTAGAAATTTTATCTGAACGTAATACAGATCACAATAAACTAAGCTCTTAGTTGAGCCTAATAATCTTGATGCTAAAAAGTGAAGTCATTTTGGCTTCAAAAGACGAGTTCACACTGCAGTGCGCAGTGCAAAGCGTCCTAGTGTTCTACTGCGTATGAACATTAATAAAGTGCACTGTTTTCTGAACGCTAAGTCCCTGCAAATTTGACTAGATACCCGACGCTGTGCTAAGGACGCGTGCTAAGCAAAGTAATATGACGACTAGCATTTCAACAACCGCTCCACAGACACGCAATTGTGTTTGTATGGACGGACCTAATGGTAATAGCTCATAGAGGGCCGAAGCGCGGGTCCAGGCTGCTCTCTGAGAATGGGACGTTGGTCCGTTTACTGCCATCTATCAGATCTAAAACGAAAATCTCTGCGTACGGGGTACAAACGACTGTAGTGTGAATCAGCCTTAATCAACTCAGAGTGACAGCTTTTCGGCACGGATACTCTACCGCTGGCCAGGTTTGTAAAGCAATTTCCTGTCAGAATGACGTCACCGTTCTAATGGAAGCTCTCGGTTTGACTAATTTAGTGCCTTTCTGCTAGCACTAGCTAATGTGATACAAATCAGGATGAATGGGATAGTTAGCAATGTACTCTCACGTGGCCAAAATAAAGCCGCGCGTGACGTCCCCGCCCCTTACTACCAATCAGAGTCAATCTTCTCGTTTTGGGCTCCTTGTCGATGCACAATTGGCTGCAAGAGGCAGCGACATCACGCATGGTTTTGCTTTGGCCACGTGACGGTATGATGTACCTATAGGTGTAATTCGTTCATCGACTGAACATTACACAGCCCGTCCCGTCGTCGAAAAACAATTCAATTTGACTAACGAAGTGTAACTTTATTTACTGTAATGCATAAAAAGTTATTTCGCGTTCTCCCCTCCCCCAACAATAAGCAACGATCAAAACGAATTATTACTTCTCCCAAAGTTTCAGCGTAGGCAATAAATTCTTGCTTCTATAACGTACAAATAATTTCCAAATGTGTCTGTAGTCTTCCCTCGCCCAACAGAAGGAAGTTTTACGACATTGCGCTCGGGCTCAATGGGGCGGAACGTTCGCGAATGTACGACATTCTCAACTAGTGGAGCGTTGCCCGCTACGGCGGCTGTGCGCCTGGGGCACTGGTGCCCCGTGATGTGTGACTATGCACGCCACGATAAAATTTATATAGTACGAAAAAATTACTTTTTATGACAGCATTCTTAGATGTTATGGGACCGTGGTGATATATATATATATATATATATATATATATATATATATATATGTGTAGAATTGATGAGTTCGATTCTAGTACTTTGGAACGACGTGCGCCGATGTATATATTTTATTTAGCTGCTTGAGAGCTGCACCGAGAGGATAAATATATTGGGCACCGCTGCTGTACGACGGCTCCGATACACTCATTGCGATCGAGCTTCTCCGGAATTTGCATAGTCAGCTTGCGATCAGACAATTTAATTCTAATTTCATTTCAGGAGGAAACCGCAAATCAACGACACTTGAGTTTCCTAGCTGTCTCAGATAAAATCGGATTCCGATTATCGGGTGCAACTCTATCGAAGTTACGTACATAAACGCAAGCCCTCTGGCATATTCGACGGGTGTTATTTCGAGACTTGAATTTCTTCTTATCTTATACACGTAATGCGTAATTCAATGTTAATTTATTCGTGCGTGGGTATTAATACTAGTGGCCTGTGTCGTCACGAAATTAAAAAAAAATTATTGCTGTGAAGAACCCGTTTTCTTCATTAACCTTCGTTACTTTGATGTTCTGCTTTTAAGAATACGTTTCCCTCTCCTTAGTTGATTATTTTAGTGTATTTGCGTATCATCACCACTCAAAGCGAAGCAATCTTTGAGGTTCTTAAAAGTGTATCCGTTTTACCGTTGAGAGATACTTCACTCGGCTTCTGTACTTAGATTGCAGTTGTGCCGAAGCAAGGTCCGTTATGCTGTTGAGCACAGTGATTTCATCTGTGTGTCAAGTACACTCAACTTGACAGCGCATTCCAACCAGGAAATCGGCATGACCTTGTTCATGATGAAGATATATACCCGCAAGGCCAAGAGAAAAGCACGGCTGGAGTAGACCACAGGCTGCCCTAACTATAGCGTGAATAACAGGCGGGCTCACTTGACTACTAAAATATCCGACCTTCTTCATTTCTGGCTTGGTCAGTGCTCTGGAAGTGGACTTTGAATGACAAAAAAATGTAACGAGACAACTAACACAACTCTCTATCCATGCTGTCACGCATGTATAAATGGTAAATGAGCAAGACTGGTAGGATTGTGTAGAAGCCCACCAAACAAGCAAGCATGCTAAAACCAATCAATAAACTCGTCATTTTTGCTATCACCGTACAATTTTGTCACTGATGACTCTAGAAGAACTCAGATGCATCTATCCGATATGTCTTTTGGTGGCTACATCTGGTGATACCTGACAATCGTTTAAAACAAAAATTTTAAATTACAAAATTACAAGACGCAAACATGAAAGTTTAAACTAAAACTCTTACCGTCATGATGCTGTTGTGGTTGGTGCGGTGAATTCCCTGGTTAGGTCTGCAGCACTAGGCTCGTCTCAGAGACTATTTTATTTTATAGCTAAAAGGGAAGGACACGAAGAAGTACATAACAGCCATCAGTTACAAGTACGGAAAATATTTTACGGGGTATTGTACCGAAATAGGAGACACCGTTGGCCAGTTTTCATCCTTTTCCCACTATACTTTATTTTGCTGCTTCTACTAATGGTATTTGTTCTGCTTTCCTCTTCTTTCCAGACTTAATTTTCATTTGCACTGCGTTCTGATAACTCTGGGCTGCATTTTAAAACTTTTTAATTAAAGGAGGTTTAGTGTATATCAGCAGATCTTATATGCATTTTGCACGCTGAGGTTGAAAACGTAACTCGTTTTGTTCAATCAGGTTAGATTTTTTTTCATTTTTTTTTATTTCAGTTTTAAGAAAACAAATAAAAACCAAATATTAATACTGATATTTGTCAGATACCGCATAAATAATGGAAAATGTGTAACCTAAGCTTTGCCTAAAATACGACACAACTAGAGTTTATGTGAACTTCAAGATGAAATACATCTCCTCCATTACTCGAATATCCTTGAGAAAACGCTCTCATAGCAATTCGCTCAAATCACCACAGTTTCCGGAACATAGTCTAAATGCGAACAAGGGAAATGCATTTTAATGGACATGCCTGCACCTAGAGCTTGGTAGTATATCAGGAGCTAATTAATAACTCTGTTCATATTCTCAATTTTGGTGGTTGCCTAGAAAGTTGATGACAATAGATACAATAACTGGTGACTCATTGTCCCTACCTACGGTGCTGCCATTTTGGCCGTTACTGAACGTATATTACATAACTTTGTTAAAAGAAAATATAAGATCGTTATGCACGCTTTCTAGTCTCACTTTTATTAGTTTATTTAGGAACAATTGAAATTTAGTATACTTAAAATTATTCAGAAAACACGTTATTTCCAATAATTTATATTTTTGAAATTGAAATAGAATAAAAACCTGACCTGATAGGCAAAATTGCTTACATTTTAGAATTCAGAATGCAAAAGCCATAAAGACACGCTTGAGAAACCCTAAACCTCAAAAATGATGCAGGCAGTGTGGTGCGCTATCCCGTTGCTTAGCATACTGCACGCCCCTTCCTTACTTGGCATACTGCACGCCCCTTCCTTACTTGGCATACTGCACGCCCCTTCCTTACTTGGCATACTGCACGCCCCTTCCTTACTTGGCATACAGCACGCCCCTTCCTTACTTAGCATACTGCACGCCCCTTCTTTCTTTGGCATACTTCACGCCCCTTCTTTACTCGGCATACTGCACGCCCCTTCCT
>LQNS02277998.1:9382648-9397090 GCA_001587735.2 Parhyale hawaiensis
ATAGTGATCCTTGCCATAACAAAGTTTTATTCTCGTATCATTTTAAGAAAATTGACCAGTGAGTCTCTGAATAACTTCAGGAAGGTGGAGAAAGTTTTTAAACTGAACGGCATATAGAGTCAAAACTAGAAAAGGTCAGGAGCCGCCTCTCGTGATATTTTCCTCATCTTGTTGTCAGAGCTGGACGAGATTCTTTGATTTGTGATTCTGCGCACTTTTTTAATCTTTGTTGTCCTGTATTTCTCTATCTTTAGCCTATTTTTCGGCTGCATTATCTTTATTGGATTCTTTGCCTCCCTTCAAGTTGAGAAAATACTTTAATCGCTGGACAAATGTTGTATGAGCCCCAAAAATTGATAATTCGTAGTTTCCATTTTCAACGAAAAGGGTCGAAAGGACAGAGTGATGACCACTAACTTCTTTTCTGAAAAGGCTCGCAATGCTGCGGAGTTTACTAGAAACCACATGACCATATGTTAATTGAATTAAGGGCGTTGTACTTAAATTTAATATCTCCGTTGCACCTGGTCATCTAGCTGGGTCGTGCTTAGCCTTTCGAAAGTGTCAACTGTTTCTGAAACAGCCGTTCAGATTTCATTTGATAACTAGAGCACTCTGAGAGCGCATACCTCCGCCAAGCGAGGCAAGGGTAGCAAAAGTTCAAATTGGCTCTGAAACCATGATTTTCTTTGTATCAATGCCAAAATCTAATCATTTGTGCCATTTAAGAATAATAACAGCTTGTTAATATTTCTTGAAGATCCGTTCATAACTTTTTGAACAAACTTTATGACAAAAACATGAGTCAAACATACAAACGAACCAACCGATCTGTACCAAAATTTAACCATTTATGTCTTCTAACATTACTAACAATCCCTAAGAATTTCATACAATCCATTCAATATTTTTTGAGTTATTGTGCTAACAAGCATAAAAATAAAAACAGTGACAAACAAACGAACCAACGGATTATCACAAAATTGGTCATTTACTTTTTGTAATATACCTAACAACTCATATGAGTTTCATAAAAATCCGCCCATAACTTTTTGAGTTATGTCATTGGAAAATGTGACAGACAAGCAAACAAACGGATGGATCTTCACCAAAAGTTAATCAGCTGTTCCTCCTAACATACCTAACAATCCCTGTAATTTTCGTCAAAATCCATCCCTAACTTTTTGAGTTATCTTTATGACAGACAGACAAACCCGACGAAAACATAACCTCCTTGGCGGAGGTAATAATCACTATGGTAGCACCCACGTCTGTTACCCACGCAGACTGATATCAGCTATATAAACTTGTTGTAGCATTGCAGCCTATTGCAGAAAATATATCGCAATAGTAGGTTCTACACAGCATTGAATACATGAATTCTTAACGAGACATTTGCCAGTTTCTAGAAGTTTTCCGGCCGGTCAAGAAGTTTCTGACCATTTTAAAAAATCTTGACCGTTACCACGACGTGCCGCCCTCTTGAGCCGGTACCTACTGACAGGTATCGATATATGTTGGTACTTATCATATTGCACAGTCACCTAGCAGAACAATTTTAAAGCGTTTTTGTCTTAGGTAAAGCTTTAATTTTATGGTTGAAAGAAGTCAGTCTTGATTGATCCCATATTAGCAGTGGAGTGAATGCCCAGAGAAACGTTTGACCTTTGTCCGCTGTGCTATATCGGGGAGCGCGTCATCATGCACGCTTGTTCGATTGGCTCGTCACGGTGGATCTAAGCCAATCCCATTCATTCGAAAGCTCGGCCAATAGCGTTGGTTTCGTGTTGGTTACAGGCGCGAAAATCAACCCATGTACGGTTGAGACAGCTAGAAACTGCGTTTTACGCAGTATGATTGAGTATTCATCCATTTCATGGGTAACTGACAGAAGGTTAACGCCCATAGCGTGCTAGTATTATGTGAGAAGGCGCTGAAGACTTCCTTGTTCCGAATAAAAGGGAATTTAGAAAGATTAATTCAGCATTAACCCTACGAAAATGCGTTAGATATATTCCTAAAATGCACTTTTTACATTTCTTCTCTAAGATGGGCTTTTTGCCTCTCTTGCAAAAGGATAATTTTAACGATTCTACTTTTCAATACCCCCGTAAGAACTACTCAAGTTGGAAATTGTTCCTATAATTATTATATAATAGACGTACATTCTATGTATATATATAATTGTCATTCAACTAGTATGCAGCCCTATATATTTATGAAAAACATTAATTAAGGTCACAGTGTCTCTATGACGGAAACATGGACGTCGTTTCAGTAGTGCTATGTATGCAAATGGCTCAAAAAATTATCATATATTAAACTAATATTCCATGTATATTCTTGAAAGTAGAAGTTTACATTGATGAACAATCAGCTAGTGTCACAGAAAATGCGTAGTATAGAGTGACAAATGAAAAACTTGATTGACATCTAACACTACAAAATCAAACGTTGAGTTTTAGTTTTCGCAATTTGCGACTGTTCTTCGGTGGCAATAGAAAAATATTACGCGTTTTCGAAGCGAAGTTACTAATCAAATCATAGCGTACATGGGTGTGAAATTAGAAGTATCCTACTGGTGGCAGGCCTGACGTATTGATGAGGTCATCTCTGTTAAACAAAAGTTCAAGATTGCAATTTCAAAACATAGCATTGTAGGTGAGCCCAACTGTTGCCAGATAAAGTTTCAGCTGTCGTAGGACTTCGGTTTTTCGAAAGCCACGAACAGTTCTTCCACTAACGTCATCCTAAAGTTGCATGTTTGCTTCGTTGTGGAGAAGAGCAAACGAGGATGGTGCGTGGTGATCCCGCTCTCTCTGATCAATATGAGCGCGCTCTCGTTCTCTACTCTCTCTCGCACGCCCTCTTTTCTCTCTCACATCTCTCTCATCATCACCAAGGCTCTTTCTCTGTCCTTCCCGCTTGTGCTCCTGATGAATGACAAAGTGTATTTTAGAGAAAACCTCAATTTATTGAAAACACACGAGCATTTCGTGCAGATTTGGACTGTAATGAGCGGATGTTCACGACAAGCATGGATAAGTTGGAAATAAGCAGAGTCTTACGATGACACAACCGATAATCTGAGATCACAACAGCTGCACCGTCCTTTCCCTAGAACTGGCCAGCCAGAACTGGAGTTGCGTGAGGGTTTGACCCTCACCAATGCAGAGTTGCAGACTCCAGGCAGGCTGGACTGCTGGGGCCCCTCCCCTATCAAGTGAAAACATCCTGGAATAAACTGGATCGGCGTGTGGGCGCAGACGGCGCAAGTTTCCACAAGGGTATTCGAGTCCTTCCGGAGCAGCTTCAGCTTCCAGAATCTGATTACGTTTCTATACTGAGCCTCTTCTCCTCCTCCCTCCCCCCACCTCTCAGTGGCTCAATGCTTAGAGGCGTTGCCTCGCTCGCTGTCACGAAACCCGAAGGTCTATTTCAGGCCGGGGTGGATAGTCTTGGTCTCTCTAGTGCAACGTCAGCTGTTCTATCACTCATAGTCTGCTGTAGGGTAAGGGAGTACTGACTAAACAGTCGGCTAGAGCAGTTACCAAGGGAGTCTTCCGTCTATGACGCTATCGCTCTGACAATCCATGGTCGACTGTGGCTGTACTGGAAATTTGTCCGGTTTGCGTTTACGGTTGATCACAGTCACAGAAATTGTTCTGCAGTTACAGCTTCTAGAAGTTTCAAAATCTTTCGCTTCACTTCGGAACGTATGACTTTCTAGACAATGAGCGTTCTACACGTTGTTACGGAATACCGCTTCTACAAGATACAGAATTCAACACGATAGTCTGAGCCGTGTTCGCGTATGGTTATAGCCTAGGGAAGGTACTTTATGCTTCCATACAAAGAGAACACACGTCTCCTTATATGAGTACTAAAATGGAAACCTCCAACAAGGCGTCTCGTCATATACGCACAACGCCAGCTATCCAAAGAGACAGACAGACAAACACCGACAGAAACATAACTTCTCGGCGGAATCATTATCAAATATATAGAAAAAGGTGTAGACATTAGTTTCCGAGCAACGTTTTACACCGCGCTGCAGACTGCTGTAGCGTAGCGATGCGTGAAGGTATTGGGAACACTGTGATTTCTCATGTATACATCAGTGCTTACGTTGTATGACCTGGTTGAATAATTTGTGGCAGATGAATAGCAACGTGGGGAGGTTGTGTTCTGTCCAACTGATGGTACGTACCCTAACGTACTATGCGTGTCAAAATGACTTCATTAAATTTAGTAAAAACTCCCCCTTTTGGAATATGTACTGCTCCTTAGTCGGGGGTTCTGCTGCCGATTATCGTCTGAGTTTGCTTAACAGAGTGGTTTATCTATGTGCTTTTTTGCTGGATGGTGTCGTGCCTTGTGATCTTGCGCATCGTTGCAGAGTTGGTGGGATATGCTTTCTCTATAAAATACATAATTGCCGTACTCATCCACTGGCGGTTTTTCTGAAGCCCTTTGCTTCATACTCGATGTACTGGTGCACTTCATGAGTTTATCTTGGAACCGCTACGATGTTGTTCAAGCCATTATTCTCGTTCGTTGTTACATCGTGTGTAGATGTTTGGAATAATCTTGATGGCTCTACATTTGTTGGTGCTGACATTGGCAGCTTTAGGGAATTTTTTTGTCCGAGCGATTTTGTGATCTTTAATGCTCTCTTTCTTTTCTTGCTGGGCTGGTTGCGTGGGGGTTGACTACCTTATAGAGTTTTCTCTAATCTTACGTCGCCAGTCTGGTGTATATTAATACTAGTAATAATAATAACAACTAGCTACACCCGTGGAAATTCACGGTTAGAGAATGTTTTCACTGACCTTATTTAACCAGAGCTAGCTAGGGCTCATATCTTAACCCACTCTGTCTGAACTAACGTCCGCCACTTAACCCAGTCTATCGTTAAGCAGTCCGTCTACCTTACCTTTCTTAGTATTTGGACTTCACCACTGAATCATTCATTTGTTCTGTCAGCAAAGAATTCGCACTTGTATCATGATAAAGACATAGAAATGCGACGGTATATCTTGCAATGTTTCCTTATGCATTTGCACACCTGTTCTAAGCACAGTTTACAGATAATTTAGCTCTCTATAAGGTTAAACGTTTATTTATTATTATTTTTGACGATGTATTCGATTGTTCACACTATTTCGGGACTCGTAGATACTGATCAGTAGCCCATCAATTTTCTGCTTTGTTTAATACGATAGGTATATAATGAAAGAAAACAAATTCGGTCAATTTCTTCACTCGTAACTGGGTAATCTTCTGTTCTCAAGATGTCATTGTATGTGTTTGCTCAGACATTGCTCTGTAGTGGGGTGTACTTTCCCAGCAACGCATTCGCTTAAAAACGACTTCAGAGGAGAGATGCCCCACACTACCGTTCTGTTTACCCGTAGCGTATCCTGGCTGTGCATCTGACCCTGTTAGAAGTGTCATCCGCTACCAGCAAAGCGAATAGAATGCTGTGAAAAAAATGAAAAGCGGTAGGGTAGATATTATACGGATGAAATTACCCCTGAGGGGGCATAGGATGGACCATAGGGTTAGGTTAGTCAGGTTTGCCCATCCTATGTTATAAGGAACAGCGCTAGGCTACCTGAGCCTTTAGCTAGGCCTTTGGGACGTCTGTCTTTCGTCCCCACTTTGCTTCTTTCCATCTTCATACTCTTACCGATGAAGCTTTGTTCTGTTTTTCCTCTTCTTTCCCGACTTGCTGTTCCCATGCGCGTTGACTCGTGCATGGGTTCCACGTTTCTCTTGACATTCTGTATGTCCCTTCTTTCTTCCTCGCTTTGGATCACAGTGTACTCTGCGGGTAGGGAGGCTTAAATTAGGAATACAATCTATATATTAATACGCTAGCACCTATGCACATACCTATCTACCTACCTACAGGCCATTTGTGTCACGCTCTCCAATAATAGGAGAAAATAAGAGATATGACTTCATATGTGATTCATTTCACCCATATCATTTCTACCTTCCGTTTTTCATTTTTTTCAACTTTCTATTGGCTTTGCTGGCAGCGGATGACATTTCTAATATGGCCAGTTGCGTGGCCAGGATACGCCACAGCCGGGTAGCACTATCGTCGTTCACGACCACTTTGCGTTCACATAAGCTTTCCTGCACGCGCCACCACTAATGTAAACACTACCTAAGCTAACCTTACCTAACCTAACCTAACCCAACTTTACCCAACCTAACCTTTCTAACCTTACCTAACCTTACGTAACGTTACCAAACCTTACCTAACCTAACTTAATCAGCGATACAGCGAGCAGCGCGGCGCGCCAACGTGAACGCCGCTCACATGCACACGATCTGCGTACACAAACACGCACTCAAAGTATCGTGAACGACGATAGCGCGGCAGGGTAAAAAGAACGAGTAGTGTTGGGTAGTGATGGGGCGAATATTTGCATCCGCAACCCCGGAACATCCACACCACTTTTGACACTAAGATGGTGACATCCGCAATCGCATCCACGTATATCAACTGTAAAATCCGCAGCAAAGGAGGCGCAGGTTTATCACTGCACACTAAGCTCATCCATGATGCTGAAAACTGCAAATTCTCATTTGGATTGAAATGTGTGCAAGTTCTGTCCCTGTGTACAAAGCACCATCTAAGTTTTTTCCTCCAAGTGTATAAACTACTGCCGTCATGAGAGGGGGTATGTGCGTTTTTGGTGAGACGAATATTTGCTTCCGCGGACCATCCGCACCTTTTTTGACATTTGCATCCGCATCTGCATCCCCGGATACGCTATCGTCTTTCACGACGGAGATGTGTGCGTGTTTGTGTACGCAGATCGTGTGGGCGTGAGCGGCGTTCAAGTTGGTGCGCCGCGCTGCTCGTTGTATCGCTGATTAAGTTGGGTTAGGTTAGGTTAGGTAAGATAACGTTAGGTAACGTTAGTAAACGTTAGATAACGTTAGTAAACGTTAGATAACGTTAGAAAACGTTAGGTAAGGTTAGAAAGGTTGGGTTAGGTTAGGCTGGGTTAGGTAAAGTTAGGTTAGGTAAAGTTAGGTTAGGTTAGAAGGTTAGGTAAGGAGGTTAGGTTAGGTAAGGAGGTTAGGTTAGGTAAGGGTAGGCTAGGCTAGGTTTGCCTAGGTAGTGTTTATTTTAGTGGTGGTGCGCGCAGGAAAGCTTACGTGAACGCAAAATCGTCGTGAAAGACGATAGTGCTCCTCGGATGCCAAGATGGCAACATCCGCTCGTGCATCCGCATTCGCGGATGTCCAAACAATGACATCCGACCCGTCACAAGTGTTGGGCATCTCTGCTTTGAGCTCTTTTATTTATTTATTTTTTCTAAGCGTATGTGCTGTTGGGAAAGCATCCGCTACTACAGCACGATGTCTAAGCAAATACAGTGACCACTTGAGAAAGGGAGATTACCCTGTTGTGAGTGAAGAAATAATTGACCGAATCTGTTTTCTTTCATCGCATTAAACAGAACAGAAAAATGATGGGCTACAGATCAGCATTCACAGGCTCTGAAATAGTGAGAAAAATCGGATATGCCGACAAAAAATTGAAACGTGTAGGCTTGTGGAGGGTAAATGATCTGCACAGTGTGGGAAATTAAGATAATAAAATGTGAACAAGTGCATAAGAGAACATTGCAAGATGTACCGTCACATTTCCATGCATATACCGAAACACAAATGTGAATTCTTTTGAATGGTCAAATCGAAATACTAGGAAAGGTTAGACAAGATGTAAGGTAAACAGACTGCGTAACTACAGACAGAGTTAAGCGGCGGGCGTTAGTTGAGACGGGGTGGGTTAAGATATCAACGCTAACCGTGGAAGTACCACGGATGCAGCTAGTCTACTGTACATATTAATATGCTTGTACGTACACCTACCTTTTGTGTCACGCTCTTCATCACTAACAGATAGAAGGAAATTAGAAATATATGTAGTTCAATTGTATCCATGATATGGAAGCTAAAGCTGAGCTCGGTGCATGAACGCCTACGTTAAATTCAATGGTGATACGGGAAATACAATTGGGCTACGTCGCATATATATTTCCCTTGCGCACAGGCAGAGTGTTGAATATACTTTTTAAACCAAAGGAGCTGCATTTCAGTTATCCGTTCAAGCATCAGAAAGGTTCTCAGCATTCTGAGTTATAATCAAGTCTAAATTTTAAGCGGTACCCGAAAGTTCGTAAGTGACATTCGCAAGCCAGCTGGGATCAAAAGTCACTAATGCCTGAAATACGTTTTTTCTATCCTTAGTCATTCTAACAGAAGCATTTGTCTGCCCCTCACATACTTGGAATGCTTTTCTTCGTTTGAAGAATTTGTGTTCTTTTAATTTCCTACTAAAATTAAAGTGCCTGCAGTTGAAAGATACACAGTCAATGTGATATATTTAAATACAAGTACGAAAATAATGTAGGAATTTCATTTAGCGCTAACTGAACTTTGGTTGCATTAGCTGACAGGCTGATGCTGGTTTAAAATTATCGTTCGTGGGACCGCAGCAAGAAGAGCAGCAGCAGCAGCAGCAGCAGTATCACATATTTGGAGTGATGTATCCAAGCGCGCAAGTGTAAAGTGTCGATATCTTTGGCTCTAAACAGGGTTGTTGTTGTTGACTCATGTTATAGTAGCCCTCGTTTCCAGTTGTGTTATACAACAAGGTCTATAAGCTCAATAACACAACACGAAATATATGGAGCCAAAGATATGGCCTCTCTACAGTCATACAACAGTGCCGTTCACTGTTATTTATGGTCCTACATATCTACAGCGTTTGAGAGCTGATAATTTGCACTATATCGGCGAAAAAATCCAAATGTTAATGTTTCGAGTATGAGCCAATAGTGATCCATTATCGGTTATTAAAGGCAATATTTTTCTTGTTATCGGCAGTTAAGGTCTAGCAAAGATAGGAGACATCATCGGCTATCCGATGTAATCCGCTGCCTACTACTCAAAATAATCGACAATTCTCTGCAAACTCAGTGACACTTAAGAGACAAAAATCAGCAACAACTGTCAAAAACCAGCCGCTGTCAGCGAATAATATCCTATGTGTTCTCTGTTTTCTCTCCCTCTAAGTGCTCAATCATCAGCGCTTTGTCGAAAAATTTCCGATTGGGTTGTGACTGGGACTAACATGAAGGAGTGGAACAACTAATGCCGTATTACTAAAAAGTGCAGCATATGAATGGGAACGGACGGTGATGATGCAAGTGATACAGGAAAAGGTGGGAGCCCAAGGATTGTCTCTATGGGGAGGAGGAGTTTTCTGAATTCCCTCACTCTATCGCACTCAACTTCAATACCTATTTCGTCATTATGAGCCACTATATGAGGATGACTGTGATGTCCAAAGTGTTGATGAAGCCGGTAGTGTTGCTCAGATGGCAATTATCAATTACAGCCCGTGCCTCTCAGAAATGGTGGGCCAGCTTGCTTATAGTTCAAACAGAGTCTAAATAAAACAATTGTACGAAATTTAAAGGGACAGTTATGCACATAAGATGTAGATAAGAGAAATTAATACTAAGGAAAAACTATCTAATAATAAATCTAATGTCGACAGAAGAAAAAAATTAACGTTTCGGGATAGTTTAAAATCCCATCATCAGAAAAAAATAGAAAATCTATCTATAAAATTTTTTCTTTCTTATCTAGAAACAGGAGCATAGATGTAGTCGGGGGCAAGTCTAAGGAGCAAATGAACAAAGCTGAGTGGAGGAGCCGGATGTCGGCTCCTGTACAGTCGGCGGATGTGGGCTAGTCAAGGGTTGTGTGAAGCGGTACAGCTGAAGTCATAATGTTAAGGATAGATCTAGTTCTGTTGATGTATGTAGAACGATTCTAATGTTAAGTTCAATTGGTTTAGAAGAGTCAATGATTGAGAAGTCATTCGTGCTCATGAGATGGTTGTTTTGCTCAGCATGTAGACTGGGAGCTGAATGTGAAGGTTTTGCAAGTGGTAAGCCGGATCGGCTGGATACCCCTATATGTTGGTCAATGCGGCCTTTGAAATGTTGTCCAGTTCTACCGATGTACGAGACATTGCATCCTCTGCATTTGAAACGGCAGATAACACTCGACAGAAGTGCTGTAGGGGAGGGGGGTTTGTCTTTAAATTCAAAGTAAGATCCTATGGTAAATGCGTTTTTGTATGAAAATCTGAAGTTTATAAGTGGAAAGGTTTCAGAGAGGAACGTTTTCAATGTGTTTACTGCCCTAACAGAGGCCTTGTTGTAGTACGGAAGCGAGTGAAAGAATTCTATTTTACGGACGGAAGGTTTGCTAATGCCGAGATCGAACAGTTTGTCTAGAAACAATTTGCGGTAGTGGTCCAGAAGATATTGCGGATGACCAATATTTTCAAAGAAAGCTCGGAGAAAGTCAACTTCGTTTCAGAAGATAAGGTAGGAAGAGGGCAAATGGTATGCACGAAATAGTAAAATTTTTATGGCATTGATTTTGAATTGATCATAGCAGCGACTGAAAAAAACTTGTCCCGAGGCCTGGGAACGTGGGTTTTCTGTAAACCCCGGTGACAAGCGTTGAGTCTTGGTTGGTTATTAGAACATCTAGAAAGGCTAAAGAGTTATCTGACTGGTTTTCGGCAGTGAACTTGATATTTGGATGGTTACTGTTTACATATTTCAGAAATAAATCAGAATCCGCTTCATTCTTAAATATGAGGAGGGTGTCATTTACATAACAATTATAGTGGATGGGTTTGAAGTCATTTGGGCAATCTTTAAGCCAGAGGGTTTCATGATCGCATAGGAAGATATTTGCTAACGACGGACTGAGTTACCTCCCCATGGAGACTCCATCTATTTGTTTGTACAATCTATTGTAACATGAAGAAGGAATTTTTAATGGCGAGACTAAGGAAAGTTCTAAAGGTAGGTTTGTCCATGATGTGGAATAAGTCCGTGCTATCAAAAACTTTGTGGCAAATGATATCTATAGTTTCGTCTACAAAGATGTTGGTGAAAAGAGGGGTAACATCGATGCTGGACATTGGACAAGCAAGCGTTGAGAGGTAATTGGAGGTCTTTGATACGGTCATATAATTCGTATGAATTGCGCAAAGTGAACTGATTAGTAGTTAAAGGTTCAAGGATGCATCAGCTCATATCCGACACTCAACAGGGCTTCCGAAATGGAACCTTTTGGACTTTTTCTCAAAAGTTACAGATATTGAAGATGAAGAAAAGGGTGTAGACCTTGTGTATCTAGACTTCCAAAAGCTTTTGATAAAGTCTCCCATCACCGGCTAATGAAAAACTTGGAAGCCCATGGCATCCAGGGTGACTATTTACGATGGATCAAGGCATGGCTTACAGGTCGGCAGCTGCGAGTGAAGTTTAAAAGAGAGTCGAGCGCCTGGACACTGGTATCATCAAGGGTTTCACAAGGTAGCGTGCTTGGCACACTTCTGTTCTCAATTTACATCAATAATCTCTATTTTAACACCCGTAGTGAAATCAGTAAATTTGCGGATTATACAAAACTATGTAGCCTCATCCTGCCAGAAAAAGAGCAGAGCTCCAACAAGACCTTGGCTGCCTCAGGGAATTGAGCACAGCTTGGTAGATGAACTTAAATGTCGACAAATGCTCAGTAATGCACGTAGGGCTGGTGAACCCTTCCATGCCATTAAAAATGAATGGGACGGAATTGGCTACTGTCACCCTACAACGTGACTTGGGAATCACTATTACAAACAAACTACAACACAGTCAGCAAGTTGACATGAGTGTGAAAATGGCAAAGCAGAGTGCTGGGATTCATCACCATAAACTTTGAATACAAGTCCAAGGACATCATCGCTCCCTTATTCTAGGCATTAGTGAGGCCACAGTTAGAATTTGTTGTTCAATTCTGGTCGCCACATCTCTGTAAAGATATTGATAACATGGAAAGAGTCCAACGCAGAGCAGCGAAACTGATACCTCAGCTGAGAAACAAGTCGTATGAACGTCGCCTAAAAAAACTGGGTCTGATCTCTCTCGAGCAAAGACGACTCAGAGGGCAACTAATTCAAGTACTTGAATGGCTTCAACGACGTACCTATAACGGGACTCTTTGAAAGAGACCTTATTGATCGCTTGCGTAACAACGGTCAAAAACTCAAGCATAAAACTCGAATAGCAACCTTCAGTCAGCAGTTCTTTCCCTATTTCAAAGTCAGCATTTGAAATAGACTCCCTTCCGACGTTGTTGGTCCGGAGTCGGTCAATTCGTTTAAAAATCATCTTGACATACATTGGGAGAGACATCCTCCCCAGCTAAGAAAGCTAAGAACTCCTCCTCCACGAGTGGCTAGCTCTTAACGGCCAAAGCTTCCTAGGCCATCTTAAGCCGACTTCTTCTCACTTCCGCTCCATCTATATTTTTAAGCGCCGCATATCAGCGACTATCGATCATGCTTGCGTGCATTCATGATCATCTCTTTGGCTGTGATTCTTCGCCCCCTTCTTTTTCTCTCCTTTTTTTTTCTTTCATTTTTTCGGCCCCCTGGCCCAGTAGCTCGAACCGCCATTTTGAATTACTATTAACTAACTTTTCCTATTTGCTCACCTTGGTAAGGACACTCAACCGTGCATAAAAATTTGAATTTCTGATATGTACTACTTTTCTGTGTGTGTTAAAGAGGTTACCGAGATGCCTTGCCTCCAATGTATGTTGCAAAATGCCTCTAGCAGTCTGTCTCATACGTTGGTTTATTGATCCCATCTGGTAGCATAGGGCCTAGTCTCCAAATGGGTTCGTAGATGTAGCTTTTTTCCATTTGGAGGGTCAAACTAAACTAGTGTTTCAATCCAAAGATGCGATGCTGCTGAGCTTTCTTGCCCATGTGCATCAGCCTGCAATTAAAACTGGAACTGGTGACGACTGACGACTAAACATGCAAGTAGATCTTTCGGTAGGCCCATAGTTGTGTATTTGAGATGATGCAACGTCTTAAGGCACATTTTCGCGAGGGGGCAATAGTATAGACGGGAGACGAAATCGTTGCACTCGGAGAATTATTTTTACTCCCTGGTTGCACTTACGATGCGTAGTAGAAAAACCTATGATTATGCAATCCTAATTTGAAAGAATTACAGGAAAATCTTAAGATAAGAACGTTATGCGAATAAATAATAGGTTTTTCTAATTATATAAATTTAAAAATAAATGTTGAAAGTCACGTTTTCTTTTTTCCTAATTATGTGGCATATGAATAATTAAATAAATTAAATATAGAAACTTAACGACAAAAAATTGTGTTTAGAAACGGTTACTTCATAATTACTCAAATTGCCGGTTGTAAAGAATACGATAACAATGGAAGATGAAATTTTGACTTCATAAAACAGACACTTCATAAAATCGCGTATATTGTTCTCTATTTTGTTGTTTCATTTAAAGTAATTTTTATATTTTTGAAGGACTAGATTAAAAGGAGTATAAAAAAATTTCATGTCGGAAATAATTATCATTTATAGTTAATTCAGATTCTTTCAACATATGTGAGACTCTGAGTTTCATCCAATCTATACACTCAGAGATTGATGTTCAAAATAATATACTAGCACGTGATTAATATCATGTTTATGCAAAATTGATCGCACCTTCGTGAAATCATGCTTCAACGGTGCATAAATTGCATCACGGGTTTTGGGGTTTTGGGTATGTTTTGGGTGTTATTCTGCACTTAGCTTGTAGCAGAAATTTTAGTTTTAAATTCAACCTAAAAAACGTAACCCCGAAGTTAGAAACAAAAACTTCCAACCTTGCTCCAGTAGGTATACTTGATCCTAGATGTGTATATTTATTCTCAATTCATTGTACAGCACTTTCTCGACAAGTTGAAAAGCTGATAAAGAGAACCACTGTACTTTTTTGAAATTGTGGAATTGATAGAGTTCGTTAAAAATGCCTCCATAACTGGCTTGGTTTCTTCGTTCAGCTGTCCACTTTTTTACTACTCTTTTCATTTTCTCTTGAGAAGGTTGTTAAGGTGTTGCATCAACGGTAGCACCGTAGCATACGTTAGCTCTTCATTACTGCATGAGGCCTGTTGCATTCAGATTGCCTCAGAGTTACTCGGTATTACGCTGCGTTACTCACTCGGTGTTACGCTATTATAGAGCTGAACGAGACAGGATTTCTCAAAGCGTAACCCCGAAGCAACCAAAACAAAAACAAATCCAATGTAAACACAGACGTTTATTCGTAATTATTGCTAATTTTGATGAAATAGCCTCTGAAAATTACGTGATAGGCCCCTGCAGATCTTTCTACTATAAGAAATTGATGAATTACACCAATTGAAGGCTTTTCTCCATAAGCTCAATAAACCGACTTCGTGAGAGCTCAAAAGGTAAACAAACCAACAAGCGCTATCGAAATATTTAAACACTCAGCTAA
>LQNS02277998.1:9466131-9487704 GCA_001587735.2 Parhyale hawaiensis
TCTGCAAATTGGATGATATTAATAGTTAATTAACGTGGGTTTGGCTAAGTTACAGCGCTATGAACTGTAAGGTGCTAGTCCCTGTGATGTCTGCAAATTGGATGATATTAATAGTTAATTAACGTGGGTTTGGCTAGGTTACAGCGCTATGAACTGTAGGGTGCTAGTCCCTGTGATGTCTGCAAATTGGATGATATTAATAGTTAATTAACGTGGGTTTGGCTAGGTTACAGCGCTATGAACTGTAGGATGTAGTTCCTGGGATATGTGCGAAATTGGAAGAAATTAGAATATGTTTCTAGCATTGGGTTAGTTAACCCTTTCACACCGGTTGTATTCCTATCATTCCGTAGAATATTGAAGTTTATTTTGCATTCTAAATCATTTCGAATATTATTTTTTGTTTCCCAGAACGCTGATCTTCAGCGCTACAGGACGGTATATATAAAATTTAAACAATAAAAATTCAAAAAAATACACTAATAAAGTACCGTAATACAATTAAACTCAATAGGTAGTCTATTTAAAGTATCCAAATGTCTACATCTGGCGTTAAAATGTTAAGTTAAAGCAAAATGCATAGCAGGTCTCAAGTCACAATTCAGAGCTTCCGTTTGGAAAGTCTTGTGTAACGGCAGCTAAAGTTTTTTTTCTTTTTTTTGAGCACATTTTTTAACAGGAACAGTTACAATAATCCTCCCTATTGATCTTAGCGCAGGTCGAGATTGGGGCCTTGTTCTGACATCCGTGCTCTCTTCATTAGGTCGTAAAATCTTCGTGCTCTACAAAATCAATATCTGTTCGTGGGCAGGATTGTCACAATAGTAATAGTTACAATATATATGCCATATGACTTTATCCGTTGTACAAAGAAAGTGTTCGTTAAAACTTATTATATGTAGCTTAAGATAAGAACGACGTTTATAACTCCAGCTTGTTATCAATTACAGAAACTGTACGAATAAAGGATTTTCTTTACTTCTGTAATGAATTGTTTCATTTACTTTAGTCTATCAAAAGTTACAATTCTTTTAAATGGGAAGCAAAGTTAAACTCCCACAGTTTTATAAGACTGGACATGAAATCGGAGACTTTCCTGAAAATTATAGTTACAATTTGTATCATGAATCGGCTTATCATCGAGATTAGCTAGTACCTTGTTTTACAGGTATGCCTAGCCTATGACAAAAGCTTACCGAGATTTGTTTTTCAAAATGGAACTCATAATACAGTTTAAACCCAAACATTAATACCCAATATTTAAATGGTGCTCCCATTTTATAGGCCCTTAAAAACAATATCAGAAACACTTGAGCTGAAGGTTCGAACGCTGAAATGAGCTGCAAATCGACACCTTCGCTCTACGTATCTTGATGAAATAGCGAGAGTAAAGAGAAAATGGCTCATACAAAAATAAAAAAAAAAAAATGCCCTCGTATGTCTCAGCTGGTACCTACTGTTTACACGTTTGCGTATATTGCACTTCGCTTCATTTTGGCAGGTTATTGATATGAAAAAGCGGACTAATTTCTAACATTGTCTGAAATGTCAGAACATTCCATTCACTCCTCATACACAATGCACTCTTCGGCGAGCGTCTCATTCCGTTGATAGTAATGAGGGTCACTTTTTCTTCATTGCCAAACAATGCTCTCACTGCGAGAAACTAAAGCTTGGTTACACATTGTTGGGCTGGATGGTCCAATTTACGTTTCTAAAATGGTAATTTCAGTGAGGCAGAAAGCCAAACATGGACTACAGGTGGACTGAATATTCTCATTCGCGAATATCTACATGTTTTCCAATATTCGCGTTCGCATGTAGACATGCGAATATCTAAGCATATCCACCGATGAAAATCCTCTGAAGTGGTGGAAGATGCACGCCAATATTTAATTATCCTAATCTTTCTCAGTTAGCAAAGTCTTATCTCGCATGTCCGCCAACTAGTGTTGCGAGTGAACGTCTTTTTAGTGGTGCCGGCCTAGTATACGATGGAAAACGAAGTAACCTGACAGATGAAAGAGCAGAAAAATTGTTATTTTTAAAGTTCGACATGCCGATAGTAGAGTTAGTGATAGTCAGAAAATTTAAGCCTTCGTTTCCGAGCAGAACGATATCATAGAGGAAAGAGCAAAGGATATATAGTATGTCGATAGAAACGGGGATCCAATGCATGCAGGTGTTCCCATACAGGATCAACGCGCATGGAAACAGCAAGTCGGGAAAGAAGAGGAAGAACAGAATAAAGCATGAGCAAGAAGGAGTATGAAATCGGGAAGGAAGCAAAGTGGGCACGAAAGACGTCCCGAAGACCTAGCTAATGGCTGAGGTAGCCTACACGAGCCCCCTGGAGTCGCCACGCCCCATAACATAGGATGGGCGAACCTAAACAAACCTAACCATATGACCTAGGGCCCATAATATGCCCCCTGAGGGGGCCAATAATAGGATTTAACTATTAGATACTAGAAGTTGATACTCGTACTAGCAACAGCAATACTGGCTTGCATGCAATCTAGTGAATCTAGTCAATCTAGAAGTAAATAATCCTCTTTCAAAGGGCGGCGGTCAGGGAAAGAGGTTGGTGGGATGCTTGCATGAAAACAAAGCAAATTTAATAGATTTTAATGAGCTACCGGTATTCAATTTCTTATGGCTTAACTCTTACAATCAATTCGAATTTTGAATAGTCTACTTCAGGGTCCAGACTCTAGAATCCAAATAAAATGCCATATTACTTGAGAAATAAAGTTTTGAGCAAAGATTCGCTATTCGCATTCACGAATAATAAAACAAAATATTCGCTCTCGCATTGGCGAATGTTAAAAAACAGACATTCGGTCCACCTCTAACATGGACAATAAGTTACGCTACTTTTAGCCCTTAGACATGAAAACTTACGCTGAAGGAGTGAAGGTGCAGCCAGTAGCATGTAGGCAGCTCGCCGAATCCACTGGGGTACCCGCCAGTTAGCGGCAGCTCAAAAAACGGCGGTGGCAAGTCATTTCTAAAAGCTGGGTTCCGTAACCTCGAGGAGGAAACTTCAACTTCCCGGTCGATTACATCCGAGGTCTCCGGGATTTCATTCTCGTCCATATAGCTCCTCCCTCGCATGTTCATTTTCCGAGATCTCATATTCAATTGAGATGCAGCGCCCATTCGACGCTTATTGAGATCCTGTCTGGAGCACCCATCGGTATCACAGGCTTCTAACTTTTTCGGAGTTCGAACTTCGGCTTTGGTCTTCGTGTGTAAGCAATCTGGACCTATACAGTCACTGGATTTTTGCAACAGTTCGCCGCTGTTGCCATATAAAGCTCCGTTGCCATAACTAAGAGCGTCGTACGCACCACAGGGCAGTGGCACCGTGAGAGGCAGGCAGTTGTCGGGCAGTTCCTGCGACTTGCACTGCAGCAACACGCCAGGGTGGGGAATACGGACTAGAGCCTCCGAGCTGCCGTGGCTGCTCTGGCTGCGGGGCCTGCAATGATTGTTGTCTTTACCAGGTGTCAGGTGCTTAGTTTTCAATATATATATAGACAAGTAACAGATTATTTTTCATTCAGGAGATTTGCACTACATTGGCGACCAAAGAATAAGGGATACATAGCATGGCGGCAAAAATGTGATACAAATCCTTCACGAGGGAGGGAGCTCCCTGCTTGATCAGAAAGTCGGGAAGAAGACGATGAGCAGGCAAAACAAAACGGAGACAGAAGGGAGCACAGTGGGCGTAAAAGATATTCCGAAGGGCCGTTTAAATATGAAGCTATACACGAGAATCCGCATTAAACAGCAAGGCTGAACTATTGTGACTCTGTGGCCTGCGGCTCTTCCAATACTTCCTGATGTATGGTAGTAAGAGCGAAGACTCGCGCTGATAAAAATAAAGTAGAGCTCACAGTACAGAAGAATTAATTAGTTGCGACGGTAGTTTAAGCCTCCCAAAACTACTATCGAAGTAATAGTAGCAGATGCAGCGGTCGAGTGGGTTACTAGGACCGCGGGCTACTATCATTGGAAATCCAAGAGAAGGGGCACGTAGCACTACATAGGAGTACCAAGTACCGCACTCATGCCACTGCCGCGCACACTAGCGGTAAATCAGTTACCTACAGCAAAAACTGGAACAAATCTTGGTAACAGGAATAGGCTAAAGGAAGTTAATACAACAGTAATTAAAAAAAAATCACATTCCTTTTATGTGTAATGGCGGCTTCACACTCTAGTCGCTTGTAAGTTGTTGCCCACACGCAGGGCAAAGAGTTCAACGAGTTCGAACGTCTTGTGTTTTAGCCAACTGCAACTGCAGGTACGTCAGTTGGCTTCATAATTGTCAGTCGTAAAATTTCGGACGTTTCTGAGTTGCACGAATTGCAAGGCAGAAAGCTGTAAGCTGCCCCGCTGTTGACAAGGAAGCAACAAATCACGCCGACCCGTTGTACTATGGATGAGAAACAAGATGCTGCAGCGTGAACCTCCGGCTTCACATTAAGATGAAAGTTAGAAGCTGGACGACGGAAATAATTTCAGTACGAAATGGAGCCTCGTAATGGGAGACCTAATAGCTAAAGTACTACCGCAATCCACACAAGATCGCTCTAATTACGTTGGGTAATTCGCGGGTAACGGCACTTATAAAGGTGATATCGAGCTCCAGCAAGCATAGTTAGGTAACTGTCGTTGATTCGCAGGCTGCCATAAGCACAAATCAACTTAATCCACTAAGCTTCAACTAATCCACTGCTTCAATTATGAGTTAGCGATTCATTACTTTAAAGAGGCAGCCCATGACTAAAATTTCCAACAAACTAAAGCTAAGCGGATTAGATTATCTTGATGACAGTGAGCCAACACAGAGTACCGATTTACAAGACGCCAAAAAAAGAATGACTATTTACCTATGGTATCGCACGTGCATGGGTACAGTGATGTTCACCAGCCAGGTGGAGTCACGACCCTTGGCGAGGTGGGTTTGCTCCACCATGTCGGGGTAGAACAGAACTTTGTTGGGGGCAGAGGCCCACTCGCCGGCTTCAATATCCACCTTCTCGCCCACTACGAATGGAGGAATATCGCCTTGCCTCTGAAAACATTGCAAAATTAAAACATTTGACTTACAAATTACATTATACCGTAATCATTATTTATCATTCTGTTCGTACCATTTTTGCCATCATTACATGTGTAGTATAGGGCCCTACACACAAAGCCTATTGTGAGGATGAAATAATGAATTGTTTCGGCCTCGCATAATGGTAAAAGTAGTAGTATAAGCCTCCCAAAATAAGTACTGTACTAAGCATTCTAAGAGAGGAAAAAGAAGAGACATATAGTAAGTCGATACTCGATAGTACGTGGAAACCATGCACGAAGGTGTTCCCACATAGGATCAACGCACATGCTAGTTATAGTTATATATCCGTTTAACCAGCGTAGCCGCAACTCAGGCGATTCAACAGTGAATTTCATTTTTATTACTATGTCATCAGTAGGAATATTTTTATCTCAGCATTCCTGCCGGAGGAACTCAATTTGGCTCAGTGCGCAGGAAAAAGGCGCAAAGAATACTAAAAGACACTCGAGTGGATGGCTCCTTTTGTGGCCTTCCACACGAGAGAGACTAGATGTGTCCCGCGTACTAGGTCGGCTATCTCGATCGACAGCCCACCTCACGGAACAAAAAGGGAAAAAAGTAGAGAACCTTCCTAACCTTACAAAACAAACCTCGTCAGCAGGAACTGTGGCAAGCTGCAACATCTCCTGCGGAAAAGGCACTCGGGACTCTTGGTCAACGCGCATGAGAGCAGCAAGTCGGGAAAGAAGAGGAATTACAGACGAAAGTAATCCAGAAGGAGTATGAAATCGTAAGGAAGCAAAGAGAGCACGCCAGATAGACGTCCGGAAGGCCTAGCTAAGGTAACCTACAGGGTCCCCTGGGGGCGCTGCTCCCCAAAACATAGCATGGACATATCTAAGCTAACCGAACAGCCTAGGGCCCATCGTATGCCCCCCTAAGGGTTTCGGCCTCGCATAAAATGTAACCCATTCATAAGAAAAGAACCAGAGATAGACGGGAAAAAGCAGAAAAACTGCTACCTTTACAGAATGAGAGATGCTAAGTGTTCAGGAGCAAAAAATAAAAGACACTCTGAAGGTCAAACCTAATCCAGCAACTAAATTGCTTTTAGGCGCACTAAATTTATACAATGGAGACCAGATATAAATTGAACATTGAAATAGTTTAAGCCTCCAAAGTTTACCTAACAGAAAAAAAAAATAAAGGACGTACAGTATGTGGACAGAAACGTGGAAGATACGTACAATGGTGTACCCAACAGAATTAAGGCGCAATGGGGCGACAACTCGGAAAAGCAGACTAAAAAATAAACATAAAATAATAAGTAGTAGCATGAAAATGGAAGTACAGAAGTGAGCACGGAAGCAACAAACACGTCCTGAAGCCATAGGGCTTCGTAACCAACGGGGTCCTCCTGGGGGTGCTGCTCCACATAACATAGAGCCAGATATGTTATTAATGACATCCAGTTTTGATACGTCGTACCTGCAGTAGTATACTGTATAGCAATGTATTGGCCATACCCAATTGGAAACTTATGGGGATTTATCCGATGCCGCTCACTATTAATCCGTAGGCAGCCAATAAACGACCATAAATTTCCGATTGGGTAATAACAACCCTAATAGTAATGACCTAGCTATTAGTTAACAATGATAGGCATTTTATTATGATAATCTTGTCTTCCAATAATGGTCATCAGAAGGCTTCTATAGGTAGGCATCTTCGGCGCGAGGCGGGCGTGATGCCTGCGGCGCTAGTAACCCAACCCACTATAATAATAATAATAATAATAGGTAGACATCAATATAGACTGAGTGAAATTGGGACACTGATAACACTATCTACAACGTCAAACAGAATAGCACTACCATCATTACAACTTGAACAACCAATATCAATTATTTTAGTGACCAAAACTGAACACGTACTATGCTAGTAACCACCATAGCTGGGTAGTGGGTACATATTATTCTAGTAACCTGCCCGGTACGTATTTAATCAGGTATGAGGCACTAGAAGAGAAGAAGCCTGCTAAAGACCGCAGCAAACGATAGTCTTTTGCCCAGCGTTTTCACTTCACAACGTCAGAGTAGTAGTATAAGATTCACAACGTCAGAATGCGATGCTGTGCCTGGGTAAACAACAAAACCGTGCACATTTGAGTTACAATTCGCTTAGATTTGAAAAGACACAAGAAATAATACTCGTGAAACTTACTAATCCAGCGGATACGACAGCTAACATTTTATTGAAACTCTTAGTAGACGTACAGTTGTTTTTCATGGTATGGACACCACGAAATATTCAAACGAGGTGACGTGAAAACACAGGACAAAAGACTATCGTCTGCAGAGATCTCAAGTCTGACGTGCAACTTACATACAAAGTGGCCAACTGTTCCGGGTCCATATAGGCGCCGGCGGGGAGCATCTCCTGCAGCACCACCTCACACGATTGTAGCGGCAACTTTGACGACACCCACACCACCGTCTCTACTGACCTGCAGAATGGCAGAGCTGAAATGTTGAAGTCTTCCGGGATAGAACGAGGTGCTTAAAAAATGAAGAACAATCGCGTCAATGGTTGGGAGTATCAAGTTGAAAATTAAGTCGCACACAAGAAAGATTGCTGGTAGAGTAAGGAAAAAGGAAGGTAGCAAAGTAGCAACAGGAAAAACCCAATAAGAAAGCAGTAGAAGAACCCAGTAAAGTTGCAGTAGGAAAAACCCAGTAACGTAGCAGCTGAAACAAAAACCAGTTAAGTAGCAGAAGAAACAACCAATAAAATAGCAGTAGGAAAAATTCAGTAAAGTAGCAGTTAGAAAAACCCCGTAGAGTAGCAGTAGGAAAAATCCAGTAATAGTAGTAGACGTTTTTACCAGCGCTTCAGTGGCACACTGCCTATATATCGTGCCGAACTATTCCTGTGTTTAACCACAGGCTCGTGCGCCGACAAGGGAGCGTTTTAAATTGTCAATGATTTTTGTATCTGCTTTTCTGCCGGTAGGTCTCAGAGTGGTCACTGCGCTACTGACAAAAAAAAAAGGCGCAAGTTGAGCATCTCCAACCCCCCGGCCCGGCTGAACGCTGTTGCTCAGCTACGCCGCACAGGGGAAGGAAACTAAATACAAGAAAGTAGAAGTCTAGCGGGAATAGGTCAGCCACCTCGATCGGCAGCCCACCTCCCGAAATAGAAGGGGGAGGTATTGAGAGCCTCCCTAATTTTACAAAACTAACCTCGTCAGCAGGAACTGCGGCCACATGCTACATCCCCTGCGGAGAAGGCACTCGGTACCCTCGGGTGCGTGATGAACAAACATACTGTGGCAGGGAAAGGGCCCACCACAATATGTCCCTGAGGGTAAAAATCAAGTAAAGTAGCAGTAGGAAAAAGTTAAAACCCTAAAAGTAGCAGTACGAAAAACCCAGTAGAATAGCAGTAGGAAAATCCCAGTAAAGTAGTAGTAGGAAAAGCTTAGGAAAGCAGCAGCAGGAAAAAGCTTGTAAAATAGCAGTAGGTAGGAAAACCCCAGTAACGCACCAGTTGGAAAAATAAAGTAAGTAGCAGTAGGACAAACTCAATAAAGAAGCAGTTGGAAAAAACAGCAAAGTAGCAAAATAAAAACCCAGTAAAATAGCAGGAGGAAAATCCCAGTAAAGTAACAGTAGGAAAAACCTAGTAAAGTAGCAGTAGGAAAACCTAATAGAAGTAGCAATAGGTATGAAAAAACAAGTAAAGTAGCAGTTGGAAAAATCCCATGACGTATCAGAAGCAACACCCAGTAAAGTAGCAGTAGGACAAACCCAGTAAAGTAGTGGTAGGAAAACCCAGTAAAGTAGCAGTAGGAAAAACCCAGCAAAGTAATAGTAGGAAAAATCCAGTCAAGTAGCAGTAGGAAAAAAAACAGAAATGTAGCACTAGGAAAAACCCAGTAAATTAGCAGAAGGAAAAACCCTGTAAAGCAGCAGTAAGATAAACCCAGTAAAGCAGCACTCAGGAAGAGGAAAAAGAAACCTAATTAACTAAGCAGTAAAAAATAAGCAGGCAGGCAGGCAGCAAATAAGCAGTAGGAAAAAGAAAGCAAAGAAGGCGCAAAACATCCCTAAGAGATGAAAAAAGAAAGGGGAAGAAGGCAGAAGAAAATGAGTTTCGTACCTATATCTAGTTCGTCATTACAGTCATGAGGACCTATCACTGAAGAACAGATTGAATCCCATTATTTACAATATAAACAATTTGCTTACCTGTGCAGACCAGCACCATACGCCTTCCTCTCCACCTGAGCATTGGCCTTAGACAGCACGTCGCAAGCTTCAGCCGTCGCCAGCAGCAGCAACAAGATATACAGCAAATGACGTAATTTGGTAAATGTAACTGGCGGTGGCTGCCAACTTATCGCCTCAATCAGTTTCATTGTGTGAAATATTTGCTGTTTAGCTAAGCAATAGCCTTCATAATATTAGTCAGTGTAGACTAGAAACGTAATATAGAAGTACTTATAAATGACTTATTCATGAAAATGCACTTCTCAATATCCAGTGACACTGGCCTGAGTCTAAATGCTTAGTATCAGATGATAATAGCGTTCTATATCCGGGACGCTATAGAAACTGTCCCACATAAAAATTGTAATATATGCATAGACTAATTCATTGAAATGGGTAGCAATGCTAGAAATTCGATGGTTTCTGGTGGCATAAGTTTCTGGAATCGTGGCTAAAACGGAGCAAACAGAGGTTCATGGTAATTTTTAGTACAACAAAAAAGCCCATGGCGTAGGTAACAGAGAATCTTTTTTGTTTCTATAAAGTTTTCAGGTCATGATAATGCCATGCTAATCAAACTGGAAAAAATTAAACAAAAATGGTTAGAAGTTTCCTGTAAACCGTAAAGTAGCACAGGTACCGTACCAATTGTTAGCAAGCTCTCTAGAAAATTATAAAAAAAACCCAATAGGACCAATTATTATTATATTGTGGGTTTTCCCGCCGTATTAGAAACGAAGACTATACAACAGCGATCTAATTTTGTATAATATGGCTTAGAAGTGAAGTCGAACTCAAATGAGTTCTATTAGAACAATCTTGGCCAGGTGCACCATGTCTGGCAGGAAATAAGGCGCGAGCATTTCCAATTCCACACGGCTCAGTCGAACGAAATCGCTCAGTTGTGCAGCGCAGAGGAGACGAAAAACGAAATCAGAAGAAGACAGAAGAAAGCCAACACTCGTGCGGTGGGTCCCTTCCGTGGCCCCCCACACGGGAGCAGATAGGAGTCCCATGGGATGGGTCGCTTACCACCATTCGGCGGCCCACCTCGCGGAACAGAAAGGGAAATATAGAGAACCTAACTTTACAAAACTAACCTTCTCAGCAGGGACTGCGGCCAGATGCCACATCCCCTGCGGAGAAGGCACTCGATACCCTTGGGACCAATCCCGCTCAGCACTTCCTACAGACAAAAGATACTGAAACATGAAAAAAGCGATACTGAGCTGTCATTTAGGCGTCAATGAGCTCAAGTAATTTCGTAACTCGAGCAACACGAGGCTTCTACGTGAAGAACTCTCATAAAGAAGACAAATTAAAATGTTGATCTAAGAACATGGAACGGATTCGACGGACCATGAAATATGACGCGATAAATGTTGTTGTCTGTCCACTCAAAATGAGGCAGGAGTTGAGTCATGATAATAGTTTTTTCAGACAGTCAAGCGAGTTGACAGACATGTAAAAATGGAATAAAAAAAACTCCTTGTGTTAACTGACCATCAAAAACAACGGCGTTGAATCTATAACTCATCCTAAAAAAGAGGCAGAAGTTGAGCCTTTTCAGAAAGTAAGGTGGGTTGACTGAGATGTGAAAATGCCAAAATTCTAAAGAGTAAGCTAGCCATAAGAAATGAGGCGATGAATTTGCCCCCACCGCGGGTGGTAGTTTTCCGTCATTAGGCCTTTTAGTTTTGTGAGACTTTGAATATGAAATGACTGACCAGTTAAAAACTAGACCGCCTTGTGGCGTAAGACCATCACCCGCAGTGGGGGCAAATTCAACGAAGTCATTTATGATGAACGAATTGAGCGCACAGCCCCAATCCCTCTTCAATAATAACATAGGAAAATTAGAACGCCTCGGTGGCATAAGACAATCAGCCGCGGTGGGAGCAAAATTTAATTGCCGTCATTTCTTAAGGCCAGCTAATCCTATTTTTTTCTTCTTTTTTGAATGGGTGACATCGAGGGCAGCCCAGCATACTCCCTGCAACAATCATGAACATAGCCCAACTCCTTCTACCTGTTTCTGTGTGGAGAACAAATGTCATCGCCGTCACTTTTTATGGCCAGCTATTCCGTTTTTTTGGCATGGGTCACATCTAGGTCAACCCACCAAACTCCCTCCAAAAAATTATGAAGATTCCTCAACTCCTTCGACCACTTATTGGGTGGACAGAAAAATACATAGCTATATTTATGCTTAAATCGTCAACAAAAACATCATCACCGGTCTCACTACGTTCGCGGGTGAAACAAAACTTCTTCGTGCATGATAAAAAATTCAGTCATCCCTCATGGCTTAACTCAGGTTCCATTCCAATCTAATACATCGGTCCCTTGATATAACGACGTGGTTTGTCAGGTTTGTAGCCATAGTACACAGGGAGACAAAGTGCAGCCACACCTGAAATGAATGAACTAGTGAGTAACCTCACTAGAATAGAAACGCAGTTCTGCAGTTGCTATGGTGCCTGCCTTATCAGGAATGCATACCATCAGCATAAATTGAGACTGCAATCTGGTATTTCCATTACCTATTCCGCAGAGCTGAATGCAGCTCTTTGACAAATTAAATTCCACCTATTCCTGCCATACCGATCTTTCTAGCAGGATTTGGGGCTCCTGGTCAAGACCCATATAATCGTTAGTTTTATTCTCACCAGAGTTTTCGGATTAGAACAATCATTAGGGGTTTAATTCATTTTTTTTTAGTAAGGCCAGTTTCTCTGCTCGGCCTTTTCTCGTAATAGTGAAGCCCATTTCAAATATTTTTGCCTTTACACGGCTGAAAATGGCAGCTTACCTGCCCCACAAAAAGAGAAATGTTTTGTCAAAAATAAAATGGAAGCGTCCTATTCCGCTGATCCAAGCTTGTCGACTGGGGACCGAGGGATCGTCTAATTCCCTTAACGACCGAAGCGAGTGATGGAAGGAGCTAAACAAAAATTAATTCTGTAACAGATGAAAAGAGAAGGGTGTCTTGCACGAGCGTATGGACAACATAATACTATTTGCTTTAGTTTGGCAAATAGCTTCAATCCTAAGCGATCATTTTGGATAGAGTTACAGATATGTATTAATGACAAGCCGATTACGTGTGATGACCTACGAGTCAGGTTGTATTGACAGCAGTAGTGTAGAGACTCCCTCGGCATTTTCAATTGCCACTCTAAAAGCCTTGGTAATTGTTGGAAGTTTTTAAAACGTTCAAGTAGAAAGCATCATTCAGACCACCCCATTACACTGAGAAGTTTAAGCCTCCATTTTGCAGTACGATGGCACAAGACAAGAGGGAGAATTTACAAATTTATAGGACATAGAGTAAGCCGAGAGAAACGTGAAGTTCATGCGCGGAGTTGTTCTCCCACTGGATCAATGTACAACGGTACCTACAGTAAGTCAAGGACTTTGAGGAATAACAGAGAGATAGCGAGTAAAAATGGAAAAAAGAAGGAAATACAATATTGAGACTATAATTATACCCATATAAAAATATATGTACTCGTGTAGTAGCTCATTGCCATTATCCCATAGCGAGAGGGTTAACGAATAGCTAATTATAAATGTCATCGTCACCAAAAATTGGGAAAGAAATACAAATTCACTCCATCACAGCTCCGTCGTCCCCTACGGGGATACACAAAAAGGAAGTTACACAGTTTTTGTTTTCGTTTATTTGCAAAATCAAGAAATAATATTACACAGAAGCGAGCCCGTTGACAGCAGGAAGATGGGGCCTTCATCCAAATTTGAGTACCATCACGAGCTTGGAAAAAAGTACTTTACAAGCCGGTTGGCTCCATGGTGTTTCCTCTGAGGTCCGCTTCTAATTCATCAGTAGATGCAAGGGTCTGCCGTGATTGATGCTGGCCCGACAGCTAGGGCTAAGTTTTAGGGAGCAATCCTTTCGATAGTGGTGTATCAGTCAGAAGAACAGCTAGTTACAGAGTTCATGTGGCCAAAGAGAGAGTTAAAGTAATGAAAAAAACGTGTTATTTCGTAGTTAAAAAGAGCTTTATAGTATTTAGCACGCGTGCAATGTGAATTTATAGCAGCATTAATACACAAAGCTACGCAGCAACAATAACTTTTGTAAAAAAAGTCGGGGTATTGTCTCCCAATCTACGCCGGCATGGAATTCATTACCACAATCAGAGTTTGGCCATGCGAATTTGCCGGTGTTATAGCCGTGAATGTTTCCATGAGTGGTAGAGCTTTGGTGATCTACAGTTGCTGACGCTTCCTTTAGAATTTCCTGCCTGTCGACGCCCGGGTGCGAGTAACTGACACGAATGATGTAAACAACAGTTGCGGATTACCCGACGGTGCAGAACATAGCTGGGCAAATACGTCGTGAATGTAGTGTTGGAAATTCGAACATTGATCTCCATTTTTAAGAATATGTGGTCATATTGGTGCTTCCTTTCGTTTTGCTCCAAAAATGAAGTACCAAGTGGATCAATCTATTACCAGAATCTGTATCTCACCCGTCAAGCCAATAGTGTAGTCAACTTTATGGAAGTAACAAGGCGAGAAGCTCAGAATGCCTCAGCTTATAGAGAAAAGTAATGCTTATTATTTTACATCTTACAAAAATAGCTTATGTGCTAAGTACCTACGTCTAACATAAGGAGCTATGTACATCACAGCCATAATGGTACATGTTTAGAAATCGCTTTGCATCGCTTCATGAGAGCAGTTCCTTACTGATGATCAACTGAGGGTCAAATCACAACGTCGGCGTACTCAATAAGCTACCTAATGCGTACAATAAGCACAGCTACCCGAATCGAAATAACACAGTTACAGAGTCGGACCCAGACACACGCTGGTGTCAGGTAGCCGGAAAAATTAGTGGTTCACCCTCGCTAACCACTTAGTTCCGCGACATGCGGTATAAATATGTGTGAGAGAGAAAAAACGAATTCGTAATCCGTAGATCTGATTCCCCTAGAACAATAGGGGCATAAGCGACACTTTTCAAAATATACACGAGAGCCACTCAAAGACAGTGCACTGGTGTAATAAGGTACAAAGTAATCGACTTTACATACGATTCTCGACCTACTCGGATTTACGCCTTTCTGACTTCACAAAATTACAGGTACTATTACCTGTACTATCCGATGATGCAGAAAAACTACTGTTGAAAAACCTGTCGCTTACGCCCCTATTGTTCTAGGGTCCTCATTTAATATATATGGCTTATCAATAAGCAAAGTCGTAACTTTCATTATAGTTGTCATATTAAGTAGTTCAAGTGTACGTTTCCACAACAAAGGCGATGTCACAAGGGAAGGAATAAGGGACAGATGTATAGTATATCAATAATAGCATGGAACCCGTGCACGAAGGTGATTCCGCACAAGATCAGCGCATGGGACAGCAAGTAAGGAAAGCAGAGAAACAACAAAAAATAAAGTAACATTAGTGCAAGTACGAGAGGAGAAGGAAGCACAATGGGTATGAAAAAAAAAGACATTCCGAAAGCCTAACTAAGACAACCCATAGGATCACCCTGGGGGCGCTGCTCCCCAAAACATGAAATGGGGGAACCTAACTAACCTAACCCTATGGCCCATCATCCTATGCCACTTAAGGAGTTGCTCAGTGGTTGGACGCAACAGTCGTAAGTAGTTTCGGTCTACCAATTCCAGGTACTTTAAGATCTCACGTCCATTGCAACCCAAATACACGACGCAACAGACAAAAGGTGTTAACGACTGCAACAATTCTGTGGCGATAAGCTAACCTCACAAGACTTGACTTGTGTAGAACATCGGCTGGGAACGTTGGATTCACTTTAATTTTAACTGTGGTTCAGGCGTTAATCTCAAACCAGTAGATAATAGTTGTGATAACCTCAAACACAACTGACCTTGGACTCTGCGGACATATCAACGTGTTGTCGGCTTAAAAGTAAGGCATGAAACTTGATCCAATGTAGCTAAACAAACGCTCCAGACTGAAGTTCTAAACAAGTTAAAGCTATTGAGATTAGCTGATCAACGGAAGTTCTGTCCGGGTAGATGATGCATAAAGTAAAAAAAGCAAACCAATTTTACATATTTATAACAACGCGAACTTCAACAACAGTGCGGAAGAAGACGAGCGCTGCAGCAGACGTTAGGGCGAACCGGGCAATAAGCAGCTCATATTGCCTTCCAGAACCTGAAACAAGCCAATGGCACGATGAATATGCAAAACATGTGCATGTACCCAGCCATAAGCTGTGCAAGCATCATTACTGCTACTATATCAGTGTGTTCAAGCCTCTCAAGGTAGAGTGAAATTGTTCCCAGAGGGAGGTGGAATGAACATGACGTATGTGATAGAAACGATCAGTCTCTGCGCGAAGGTGCTCCTATTCATGTTAACATGCACTAGAATAGCAATTCGGTAATTCAGGAATAAGAAGAAGAAGGAGAAGAAGAAGAAGAAGAAGAGAATAAAGCAGAAGGAAGCAAAGTGAGCCAGCAATACATTATATACATACCTACAGAATCATTCCCTACATGACTTGCAAATTTTCACCTTCTTTGACTTTCTTGCTTTTGCCACTACTTACTCAGAATTAAAATATATCGATTAACGAAGAACGTTTCAAGTTACGTAAATAGCCTCATAGCAAGTGCAAAGTTTCATATTATGTTTAAACTTTACCGTTTTGTAAAAAAGCTTGACATTACATAAGAAGCTTCACGTTACGAACATAGAAATTTTCATGTAAATGACAAACTCAAAAAATTGTTCAGAGCAGGAAACCGTCACTCCAACTATGTATTTGACTAACATTGAGGGGCAATCGAAGTAATTTTGAGTGTGACTCTTTAGGTGCCACAACAACAAACAGACAGACAGAAGCACAAACGGTAGATGTGCATGCTTATTGATATCAGATTCTCACTACACAGACTCAGTTCTATGCCATGATCGCAAAGCTAAAGCTTTAAGCAGCGTCAGGTCACAATGTAATGACAATCTTCAATGATTACATTGTTTCATACTCTGTCATGATTTGGATAGTAATTTTGCCGAGTCTAAAAAAGTAAGCAGAAAAAATGCCTCCTTTTTTAGGTCTGGATCAATTATAGCTCACATTGCAGTTTATTACGGGCGGTATATAGCTACTCAATATATAATTATATTATATTTTTAATATATTATATTAATATATTATATTATTATATTATATTAATATAACTAATTAATATATAATTAAAAATATAAGATTTTACTACTATTAGCACTATGAACTTTTTCGTGTCTAAATTAAAATATCACTTTTCGTAAAAGTATCACTGTTTGCAACGGCCACAGATGCGTAGAGTGGGCACGAGAAGATCTAAGTTCACTGCGACCACTTGGGTACATCTCCAATGAAATTGCTGTTTACGATACCTCTTTATAACATAAGTTAGTTTAAGACCATGGTCATAACAAAAATGTTTCAAAAGAAGAGGAAGGGACACATAGTATGTTGATAAAAACATTGAACCCATGCACAAACGTGTCCCCACACAGGATTAACGCGTAAGGGTACAGCAAGTTGGTTAAGAAGAAAAACACAACAATGCATCAGTATCGTCATACCTCTTTGAGTTCTTGAGAGAAAGTGAGGTAGTCAACGAGATGACGGGGTACGCAGTTCGTCACTGTGGCGAGTTTTTCTTGAACGCGGCAGTGCCCGAGTGCCGACCGAACAGCGACGCGGGCCAGTACCTTCAGGGGCCGAGGGTTCGCTGCACAACAGTCGAATTTGTGAGCAAGTAGCTGGGACCTGCTGGAAATTTCACAGACCCAGAAGTTCTGTTTATCATTAACGTCCGGACTCGTATCGTAGATACAAAATATACATATGGATTTTCATCCAAGGAGGACTATTGTTAAAGCTCCTTATTTTCATCATCTGGCAGCACATACAAACGTATGACCTGTGAGGTAGTCCAGGAACCATATTAATGATACTGTATTGTTATCCCGTGTAATACTGAAAGCGTAACGCATTGACGGAGGGACGGGCGTATGTATGGGGAACCATAAGAACTATAGTACTATAGATATTCCATGCTAAAACTCCAAAACAATGGAAAGAAGGATGAAACAAACGAGGGAAGGACTAGGTGTCATATTACAGTAAGGACCAGTGCACACGTCCCTGACCGTAACGCGTTCAGTCAAATTGATGGACGCGTCGCGTTGATTTGATGGAAGCGGCAGCAGCAGCAAGTGCGGGAGACGGAAGGATGAAGCACGTCGGTTTTTTCAACGTGCCACGTCATTCAATTTTAGTAAACAGAACATATAAATGCTCAATTAATCCTCTATAGCGTTTTCAAATCATGAACAAGTCGACAAAAATGTTTTTTAACGCCCCTTTAATGATTAAAATCACTGTAGCTATTCCCGTTTAACACAAGAAAACTTGTTAAGCTGAAAATATTGTACTAAGAACACAGACGCCATCTTCGAGTCGATAGGGAAGCGTACGTATTGCTGCGTGCTGTTTTAACTTTTATCCGTTTATCAGGCTATAAATATATTGAAAATAGGCTGTTCCTATCAAATTCAGGCTATAAGATCATGAGATACGAATGTGATTTCAAACCGACGCAAAATATAGGAGAAAATGTAAAGAAACAAGTTCATAAGTGAACGCGCGGCGTCAGTCATTTGAATGAACTTAAGTTCTACGTGTGGAACAGCGACAGCAGAAGTTGACACGGCTCGCGTTCATTTTCAGGAGTGAACGCGTAGGTATGAGACATGTGACCTGGCCCTTAGATGAACAATAAGGTATAATCAACGCTAAAAATCTTTATATACGACAACTGCAGTGAGGGAAAGAGACATATAGCATGTCAACCCATAAACAGATGTCACGCTATATTTTAAGTGAAAACTTCTTTATACAAGACATTTGTAACCCAAAGAAACAAAAGAACAAGAGACGTGTAGTAAATTATGTACGGTAATCCAAGCGTGTAGCCAATGGGCAGAGAAGATTTGGGCAAGGAAGCCACAAATCAGAAAAAAAAGAAGAATGAAGAACATCTGTAAGAGTAGGATTGTGGAGTAGGATAGACAAATTCCGACTCCGACTCGTTTTTAATACTTTCAGTCTCTAAGGACTCTAAGGATGTCCGACTTCGATTCTTTTTTTTTTTTTAACAAAAAGGCCTAGCAACTTCAAGTGACTGTAACTTTTGGCTTCCAAAATTTACCGCCTCCAACTTCTGGCATCTAAAAATTTATGGACTTCTACACATAAACCCAGTGGAAGAGTAGAGGGAAGAAATGAAGTGAGACAAGGTAGAGAAATATTGGTGACTTACAGAGGCAGTGCTCGACAGCCCGGCTGTGCGGGAGCTGCAGCTGCTCCACACCGAGCTCAAAGCCAGGCACTAACGGCAGGAAGAGGCCCAAAGCAGCAATAGGCAGTAATGACGCGTTCTCTACGCCTCGCAGCAGTTCCGTCTTCTTCCTGAAATAATTTTTGTTGCCTGTTTATTAAATGCTTCGACGTCCTGGGAATTCGTGGTCGTTAGCAGATAATTTCAAGCTGAAATTCATATTTGTTAAGTAATTTAATGTCATCTACTATTGCTTCTAGCTGTCACTGCCACTGGTGTAGCCTCTCAACACCATAAGATGGAAGCATCTAACTAAACGTACAGTCATTTAATAATGCGTATTGGATGTAATGATTAGAGCCCAAATTTATTGCACTTAAAATATCGCAGTTATAGCTCCTAAAAATTGCTCTTATTGCACCTAAGCAATAGGGGTTAGGGTGAATCGAATTCCAACGTAAAAATTAACAATTTCAGTAAGCGGGTGTCACGATTGTGTTCCAAAGCTCATAAAAAGATCTCCCAAGTTTCGTAGAATTTTATGAATACTGAGACCTGCATTCGTCACCGATAAATACCAGGAAAGCACTTTTATTTTCGTTTATTTAGTCTATTTGCCAGCAGTCATTCCTTTCAACACACGTGGCTAAATAATAACGTCATACACGAAGGCACTTTATTTAGCAAGTTATTCAATCGACATGGGGTCGGCACTTATTATCCAGACATTGCTGCTTCTCTGCATCATACCAGCTCTAGACCTCTGCCGCCGTACGTTTTGGGTGGCGCAAGTTTACTTGAGGAAGGTTGCGGCGTGTCGCCAACGCAGGACTTGGAGCCCTGATGAAGATTTGACTACAGAGAACGGTCGTGCTCTACAATTTCCAGTTCATCCTGCAAGGGCTGTTCGTTCTTGGCAGCTCCCACAAAGTCAGATGTCAGCTTTACACCGCGGTCTGCAGATACTGACGGCGTTGATGGCTTGCATTTTCGCCAACCACTCCAGCAATATAGCTGTGGTTGGCCGGCCCAGTTTTCAACTTTCAGGGCGAGGAACGTTGGATCAGTGTGTAGGCACTGCGTGCCAAACCAGCAGTTTGTACTGGCGAGGGGTGCCAACCGAATGGAAAGTGAGAGGTCTGCAAACTTCGTCTTCCTGAAGTCAATGCTGAATCGCTTTTCAATGGATTGCATTTGGAGGGGCTGTGCTCCATCATGGCGTCTGCGAGCGCGCGCCATTCTGCAGCTGAAATTCGGTCACTGAATGACAGCGAATAGCGCTTAGGGCAGCATCTCTCCAGTCAGGTACCAGAGGCGCCTTTCCAAAACTTGATAGCTGACGCTGCGATGTCTTTGTTGACTACCTTGTGCGCCTCCTAGGGGCGGTCGAGCTGCAAGTCGTTCCAGTAGGCGTCCACTGCTCCTTTGCAGTTTTACCACTACAACGCAATGTGCGTGATGAAATAGGTAAATATATTCACCTTCCACTCCTGATGAGCCGTGGTGACAGTACTCCGAGGAAGCGCGGCGCTACGCTCCTCCATCAGCGCCAGCTTGAAAGTGTACAGCAGCTTCGCCATCTATCGCGCTTTGTGCAACAGCAGCACCACCGGCTGTTGAAGAAGCTCTAGTCTCTGTGCTGCACCAGTACTTAGCAGGTACAACTTCACGAACTCTCGGTAATTGTCTCGATTGAAACTCTCCACTGCTTCGGTGTAGGGTGTGATTTCGGCCCGTATTCTCCTAGAAGACAGACTGGTGTTTCATCACCAGGTGAGTGTTGTGTCAGGGGGGATGGTTTCGTCCACCATCAGCAGGTTCCACTCGTTTTGTAGGCGTGCGAACAGGCGCAACTGGCCAACGCGACGTCTCTATTCTGAGACCAGAAAAGACACTGGTCCGGAAAACCTCCCCGATGTGATGCCTGTAGGCAGAGAAAAGGAGTAGCCAGTCCAATGAACGCTGGATGGCGACACTAGCCACACTGAGGTGGCCGGTGTTGGACGCGATAGTGTCAAACGTCATATTCACGGCGTTTCCAGTACAGTCGCTATGCAGCAACTTGCTGGTTAGCCTGGCGATGATATCTCCGCATGTATCGTACGTTCCCTTCTCGTATCTTGGTAAACCGAGAAGCTCCAGCTCTGTCTAGTCTCCGACCAATACAGTCAGGCGCTCCTCCAAACGATAAACATCGTGAAGGATTGCGGTTAGCTTGCTATCCCGGTATAGGGTACGCATCGAAGGCAGCGTTCAATGTTCACGGCGATCTCTGCACATGGTGCCGAGCGTGTCTGCCTTCGCCTAGAATGTGGAGACGTTCGACGAACTGTCACCTGATCCTTCGATGGGGCTGCACGTGAATGCCGCAAGTTGCAACGGCGTCATTGTCAGTCTGACTGCCAAGGATATGCTACTTGGCCTGCTAAGGATGTCTCATTGAAAGGACCCTTGAGTGCCACATGTCTTGGGCTTGCGGGTTCGCAGTTCGGTCTCAGTGTATGGAGGGCTTCTTTGTCTGCTTCACTGTTTTCATCTCTCACTTGCTAGGGCTGATACGCTGAAAATTATTTGCATTTCCTGCTTTTCCTAGCTGAACCGCTCTGCTCGTGCTGCAACTTCAATCTCACGCTCCTGTCGTCGCTGCACCTTAACTTTGAACTTCATGTCAAACGATCCAAAGGAGACCGCCTGTTATATATTGTCGTTCTGGAGTGGTGGCGTTTTAATTGGAGTTCGTATTGAGTTCGTCACTGTACTTGGTTGTGAGAGTAAACTTCAAGGCCGAGTATAGTTATCAGGCTACAGGTTGATGGTGAAGGAATGCCGTCAAGATCTTCTTGTTTATTTACATCTTATT
>LQNS02277998.1:9518272-9531436 GCA_001587735.2 Parhyale hawaiensis
GGAAAGAAGAGTAAGAACAGATTGAAGAAAGATCAGTACGAGTAAAAGATGGGAAGGAAGCAAAGTGGGCACGAAAGACAGCCGTCCCGAAGGCCTAGCTAATGGCTATGGTAACCTACACAAACCCCCTGGGGGCGCTACTCTCCATAACATAGGATGGGCGAACCTAACTAACCTAACCAATGGCCCATCCTATGCCCCCTGAGGGGGAATTCATTAATTCTTCGCTGCTTGCCAGTGTAAGAATTTTTTCTGCTTGTCATCTAAGGTAGGGGACGACTGCGTTGCTTGGACGAATTGAAAGAGAGAGCACTCACCTCTCATGACAATATTAGTTGGCCATTGTACCGCATCCTCCAGAAGAATATTAGTAACAAAAGTAAGTAAAATGAAACCGGGCCTCCACAAATTCCTTGCTGTCATTTTTGACAGCGTCGGTACTCTAGTATATTTATATTTTTTCTATCACGCTTTATGGGAAAAAATTAAAAGAAATTCGAGCGTTGAAGATAATGCGACGGTATCTATGATACCGCGTCAGCAAACTTCAAGACATATATACATTTGAGCAAGAGCTAGGCTGCGTCAACGTGTTTGTTCATGCCAAAGATGATACCGGGAATGCCACGTGGTTACGTCTTTACAGAACAGTTTTATTTTAAACTAATTCAATGTTAATATGTAAGACTGCTCGCGTCAGTATGTTAGAAACCGTACGCGTCAGTATGTTAGAAACCGTACGCGTCAGTATGTTAGAAACCGTACGCACAGAATGTATAAATTGTACATAACCTCTCGCACTCTCCAAATTCGTAAGAAACAGCTCCTCAAAATGATTCACGGTTGAATGGAAAGCTCGAAACAAGGAAATACATTATCGTTTGTAAAATATCTTCCATTACAAAGTTTTGTTATTCTGATTACTACTGCATGCAAATCAGTTTGAGCCTTATGGTGTGTAAACAGGTCATCATCGTTTATCGGAACTGCTCTCTTCAGTTGAGCCACGTTCAAGAATGAATCTTGTGTATAGGAGACTGAATGCGCTGGTTAAGTCTTGCTATACACAACTACAGTATTTTAAGAGAGGTAAAGGATGGGACATGTACGTCGACAGAAACGTGGAACCCACGCACAAGGGTGTCCCTACACAGGATGATAAACGCGCATGAGAAAGGCTAACGGGAAAGAAGAATAGAACAAAGCATAATCAGCAGGAACATGAAAATGGAAGCAAGCAAAGTGGGCACGAAAGAAAGACGTCCCGAAGGCGTTGCTATGGCTCAAGTAACGTACACGGCCCCCTCCTGAGGCCGCTGATCCTCATAACATAGAATGGGACTTAACTAACTGCATAGCCTATCCTGTGACCTCTGAGGGGTTTAATAATCATAGGTGATGAAGAAGCCATAACACCAGCAAATCCTCTGTATTTTTATTATTAAAAAAAATTTAAATTAGGTAGTGCAACTGCTTTAGCATTTCTCTTTTAATTTATATAAAACATACGAAAATAAAAGGTGTAATTTATAGTGTAGAAGTAAACAAATTCACTGTAGATATTCAAGTACCCACCTTGGCACATTACTCCAAATGCCAACTGCTCTATCTGCAGGTATTATGGAACAGCGAGTGTTGATAATTGCCATACGACAACTCCAGGTCTCCGGAGGCAGGCCGACACGACGACCCTCAGAGAGCAGCATAGGCAACCACTCTATTCTGCACAAGGATTCTAAGTAAATGATGGCTGAGTACATATTAATGTGTATTACTGTAGGGGCAGGTATTAATTGAAGTAACATATGTCAAGGAGGTTATAGGTACCTACTCTTGTTGCAGTTTATCTGTCACCAAGATAACTCAAAACGTTGCAAAGTAGCAAGAAATCATAATGGTCGCGAAAGACTAATGTCCTGAAGATATAGCTAATGCTATGATAACCAATACAAACCATCCGGGGCGCTGCCCCCGATAACATAGGATGGGCGAACCTAACTAACCTAACCACAAGCCCCAACCGACGCCCCCTGAGGAGAGACTTCGCTCAGGCGAAGGTAACCTATGGGGGTGTCTCCCTCGGCTAACAAATACCTCATAATAATGGACGAGCGTGCCGGAAGGTGGAAGATTTTGGAGCAGTTCCATCGAGATAAGCAAGTGATATTAGCTTTAAATTGTCGTGAGCATAAGTCTTGAGCAGCTATTTTGCTAAATGGAATTGAGTATTAGGAGTTAATTCCAACCGGATGTCCCTGATTTTGAGGCCGTCTCTATGGTGAGTTGTTTATTTAGTAATACTGAATGATAGCTTTAGCACCGCATTTATTCAATGGAGTGATCCGTACAGTGCAAGCTCGGTAGTTCTACATAGCTCGATAGGGATATTTCATCTGGGCATTTCTGAAGGAAAGTCTCGCTAGGCTTAGTGTGCTTCTACTGGCAGGGAAATCAGGCGAAAAGCACCTAGACATATACGGCGCGGTCAAACAAACTTCCTCAGGCATGAGGCACAGGAAAAAACCGAAAAGATCAGGAGACAGAGGAAAGAAGACACTCGTGCAGAGGGTCCTCTCTGTGCCCCCTCGCCTCCCATATAAGGGAGTAGATAGGAATCCCTAGGATGAGTCGCTTACCGCCAATCCAATCGGCAGCCCACCTCGAGGAACAGATGGGGAAGTTTAGAGAACCTACCTAACCTAACAAACTAACCTAAGCAAAAACTGTGGCCAGTTGCAACTTGTCTTGTAGAAAAAGCACTCGAAACCCCTAGGTGAGTGATGCTCACATATGTATACGTATTCTAACCGGGAAAAGGCCCGTCAGAATATAACACTGAGGGCGAAATAACTAATAAATAATGCGGATTAAACAGTTGTAGAGGTAGCTAGTGTCCTGGACATAATATTCAATTGAGGTTAACACACTCAAAATTAACTTTAATTGACAAATAAATAAATTACAAAAACTTTCCTTCCTACAGCAAAATGAGACCCATCGGTGCCTCATAACCTGATGATGCAACTTGTAAGCCACAAAGCCACTCTAAGCAAATACTAATTAAATAATGCTATAAGTTAACTGAATAGGTAGTTTTCAGCAAATTCATCTACTAATTCTCTGACACAGCGCGAAAGTAGCCGAGAGGGAATCTCGACACATCATACACCGCGGTAAGTTTGGGCAGAACTAAGTTAAAAGTGAAAGCAACCATCGGCAGAAGAGTGGGAGGCTCCAAGGAGTGTCGAGAATGACGACTTGGAGAACCATATAAATTCGTAAGGACCTCTACCAACCCAACAACACGCGAAGTCAACCTTCAGTTCTTGTGACAATAGTACAATTATTATAGTCTAAAAAACTGAATAATATATGTAAACGGGATAACTCCCAGTGCTAGATTACAACTCACTGGCAAGTCCACAAAAGACATATGAAGATCGACTTCTGATCCACAACATGTCGCATTGCACAGTCAATGAATGCTGTGTAGAATCTGAAATTTAAACAAATTTTGTAGGTATGATAAAGGAAACTCAGGAAATTTGATTATCATATTTTTACACAAACTAACCAATATTCCAAGATGCAGCCTGAAATTAAGCCGATAGCAGACTACCTAACAGAATTTCGTTGATTACAGGTTTTCTGTTGTTATCAAGCTCGTAATAAATGAAAAATTATCAGGACCAGTCAGGACTTAAAATTGCGACAGCAATAATATATATATTTCTAATAATATACTGTAGTATATGTTCTCTACACACGCAGTTTGCAATAATAAAAAAAAAGGGCATGAACTGTGTCAATCACCAGCACCCATCCACGGAAGCATCCCAAACCCACAAATTAAGATGGAAGGGAAAATGCAGTGATTTCATCAGTAACAGTTCAACACAGATATCATAGAGTAATATACCGGTATTTACCATGGTGTCTAGCGATTAGAATTTTTGAAATTCCCTGAGTTTTCAAGATTTTTGCTGAATTTTCTCTGAGTGTCAGATTGTCCATTCTCCTCTCACATAATGAGATCACTAATGGGTTATGGGTGTAATGGGACTGAAACCATTACCAATCACCCTCTTCTAGCCCATGGAACCTCCCGTCATAAGTTATTTCCCTCTATTGAGACAATTTTAACTTTGATCTTCACATAACTCTGCAGAAGAACCCTGGAACTGAAAAAAAAAACCCAACCCACATCCACCCAAAGGCAGCAGAGAACTGGATCCCATCCAATATTCTAGTAATCAGGGATTCTGGGAACCACAGCTACCTGAAGCAGGAGGATCAACCACCCAACAGCTCTCTACAGTTCAAAAAGAAGATGGGAAGTGAGCCAGAAAGGAGGAAAAACAAAAAGATAACATGCGGTTAGAGTCCTGATATTAGGCTATACACCTGAAATTAGTGCCATTCTATTAGTAATGTTTGTCAACACGTGCCCTGCACACAACACTACATGCACTAAGAGGGTCCAGCCTGTTTTGGCCCAGCCTGGAGCTTAAAACATAACTATGAGATCAGATATTGACAATTAAGTCAATTATTACAGGTGCCTGCAGTGAGTCTCTGAAGGAGTGAGGGCAAAAGGGAGATGCTGCCTCAGGGACAACGCAATGCCTCTCACTAGAGTACCTAGTCCCTACCCCAGAACATAATACCGCCATGGGACAGTACATCACCTCCAGGCAACATCTATAGCTTATAGGCAGGAAAAAGTTTTTGAGATAAGCTGAGGTAAGTAGTTAGTAATCACATTCATTTACATATCACCACCCATCAGATGTCCTAAAAATGACAATAATTATTATGATCAATATGATGCCAGTAAATGTAACTGGTCTGCAAACAGCAATACCGTAGGTCAACTTTGATGGTTTGATAATTTTGATCAGTGGTAGCACAGTAAAATCAGATCCAATGATTGCATGGCTAGCTACACCAATGGACGCCATAGAGCAATTCAAACTGCTTTCTGTCTATGAATGCTCCAAGATACGAAACTTTTAGCTAATTAAATATTTAGGTCATAGCTATTTGGCATACACTTATATCACTATACATACACATAGGGTCCCACACACATACATATTCAATTAACGGAACCTGGATGTCCTTTATTTTCATCGATTACATACATATTCATACACATATTCAAGAGGGAAAGCCACCTACACATAAAACCTGTGTATTGCTACAATCTTTATCAAAAAAGGCTTCTCTTTCCAAAAGACATCAATTAGTTATCTACATACATACTGTAGCTAGGTACAAGGTCCTAAACATCAGCTAATCTCCCACAAGTTAGCAGAGTTTTGCTCTAAGGAAAATTTACAGCTATGCAACCTTTGATGTGGGGCCCAAATTATAAGGTTTTACTGTAACGTTAACGATTATAGCCGTGAAAATGCAAGCAAAGTACAAATTTACAACTGCACCAATCTGGATTTACAACTGCACAAAAGAGGCACAACCGCACAAAAGAGGCACAACTGCACGTTAGAACAAACCCTGCAAGTTAGGAGAAAATGTGGTTAGAGCAGCAAAAATTTGAGACTACAGGAGGAGGAAAGGGATCACCTCCAAGAAGGTTAGCTACCGCAAGAGAGACACCCAGAGAGGACAAGGAGATAATGGGAAATGATAAATATAGCTGTAGATATGCATTTTTTCTAAGTTTCAAAAGAATAGAACTCCATGAGTTTTCATGATAGAAAAAAGCAATGACAGTTTTGGAATCCTTGAAACAGTTTGGACATTAAATTGAGGACATCAGGACATAAAAAAAAATTGGATAAAAATTTTAGCACCTGGTACATTATGTGAGGGGGGGGGCAAAATATTCAATTTTTTAGCGATTGTTCTGAAAGTTGCGTTGTGTATGTATTTTTGAAAAAGAAACACATTTACACATTTTACTCCCACAATTTTTTTATTGAGGCCTTAATTTCTGAGATAATGGGAATATATATGAAAATATATACCCATGCATTTTTTCTAAATATCAAAGGAAAAGAACTCAAGAGCTTCATGCTACAATAAAAACAATGACAGTTTTAGAATCCTTGAAGCATTCCTATGAAAACTATGCAGCAGGATTTTTCATTTTAGCCCATTTTTCAATGCAGCCGAAAACCAATTTTCCCCCTATATTTTAGTTAGGTAGTGATTGGACAGAATAGGAAATGGAGAGGCCAGCTCAGTAGTTTTGTTAAGAATGTTTCAAGGATTCTAAAACTGTCATTGTTTTTAATGTAGCATGAAAACTCATAGAGTTCTATTCCTTTGAAATTTAGAAAATACATATGCATAGGTATATCTTTATACTGTATATACTTCCAATATCTCAAAAACTAAGTCCTAAATCAAAGAAATTGTACGAGTAAAATGTGTTTCTTTTTCAAAAATACATACACTATGTGAATTTCAGAACAATCGGTGGAAAATTGAGTATTCCCCCCCATGCCCCCCTCACTTAATGTACCAGGTGCAAAAGTTTTACCAAAATTTGTTTAATGTCCTCATGTCCTCACTTTAATATCCCAAATGATGCAAAATATCATTGTATATGTACAATACACCTAACATCTTTAACTTGATATAAGTTTACATGTACCAGGAAAAATTATTTGAACATGTTTTAGGTTTACATCAAATATCTACTAGTTGGACCTAGGAGTCGGAGTCGGAAAATCTTGAGGACCAGGAGTCGGAGTCAGAAATTCTGGAGGGCCAGGAGTCGGAGTCGGACCTTGAACCCTCCGACTTCGCAACCCTGCTTTGAAGCAGATCTTTCTCATATATGCACTACAGAAAGGTATTAGTATTAGGGTAACAGCATGGTGGTACACCTGTTCCCAAATGGAAAAAGAAATGCTCAGTCCAAACAGCAGATGCAAAATTCTAATGTGCTATATAAACTACCAGTAACTTTTTACTGAAAAATGAAATAACTAAAATGACAGTGAATTAATATTCAGTATGGTATGAACTAAAAATAGTGGAAAGATAAGTGAAATCAGAAAGCATTGAAGATTTGGAAAAATCTTAGAGAAAATAATGAAGTCAGCAGATCCTCGTTATATCTCCATAGCAGAAAAGTATTAGGTAGCATATTAGGGTAACAAAGCGGCGGCATTCCCGTTCCTAAATGCAAAGGGAGACGCACAAACCTCCAGTCGTGTTCTGACGTCAGTTTTGCAAATAGGATGCTTACAACTGCTGCCATTCGCGCAATTATGACTCGATTTCCTTTGTCAAAATGTCAAGTTCTTTCTGTTTACATACTCTCTTGGCATGTGAAGCTCCATCAACATATTTCGTCTTCTACTTGTGCAGCAGTCGTAATAGTCTCGCAAATGACAACACTTCCTTACGATTTTTTCTCACCGCAGCCATTTGCACAATTATAACCCAATTCTTTTTATCCGAGCACCAATTTATTTCCTTTTACATTTTCTTGTGGCAAGGAGAGTTCCATTTATTTACTTCATTTGGTACTTACATAACATGTTCAGCGATGTTATAGATGTTGATACTTTTACCACAGCCATTCCCACAATTATGACTCTATTTTTTTTTTTTGTTGAAACCAAAATATGGACAATATGTATATATATACGCCGATAATACCAGTGAAATTGAAAACAATTACAGTTGCTGGAAAAATTGTTGAGGGGCACTTCGTGGTCTTTTTGTAAAAATCGTGCAAGTCAATGTTAGCATATCCACCTAGTTCCACAATAAAAATAAATTAGTAGTTATTAGGAAAACTGTGCGGTGGTAAACAATGAAGTCGTTGGGTAAGGAAATTCCCATCCAAAAACACAAGGGGAAATGCACAATTCATAAAAATTATTTCACCCAAGAGGGGTAAAAATTTTCATTTCTTATAAATACAGTAAATTATATCAACTACCGTTACGACTATACCTGTAATCAATATCAGTGAAATCGAATATAGTCAAATTTTTAAAAAAAAGTAGGTTCATATATGAAGGGTTAACATACAATTTTTTTCAGAAAACCTCAAAACAATCTAAGTAGGCATATCCTCCCTATATTTACACAAAAGAGAGGCATTACCACTGAGGTAACTGTACAAGGAAATTCAAATAAAAAAAAAAAAACAAAGGGAAATGCACAATTTGTGCAAAAGTATTTCACCCACGAGTCAGAAATAGGCCATTTCTCATATGCGCTGCATTTTTTTTAATAAATATGATTGGCTCAAACGGAGACTGAAGTTATAATCAAACTATATACAGCATGAACTATAACTACAATCAATATTAGTGAAATCGAATGCAGTCGGAAAATTTGTGAACAATGCTAGGGGGTACAGTGATGCCTAGCTACTCTCCAGTTTCATTGATTCCAAAGGGAGTTTGTCTAAAGAAATGCGCAAGCAATTAACAGAATGGTAATCGCCAGCCAATGCTAAAAAAAATAAAAGTACAATGCGCCTCATGTAATTAAGCGAGGGAAACGTGCTGAGCTAATGAGATATAAGTCGTTGTCGCATTTTTTTGAGTTAATAAAGATTTGTTCAATAGTAATTCAGGTCAAAAAATGAAGGGCTACGGGCACACTCACCGTTGCTTTTCAGACTGTTGACACATCGAAAGATGGCTTCGGTAGTACGCTAATACATTGGTGAAGTCGAATAGCTTCATGTTAGGGCAGATACCCAGGAGGTGCATGAGGGCGTCATGATGGAGATCTTTGGCTGCAGCGACTACAGCAGCAGGGGTGACGAGGTCCCTGCACACAGCCAAGAAATTCTACTATCACTACATTACAAAAACCATTGGCTGCCCCAGGCGCTTACCTTGCAATTTAATGTCTGTGGTGGTCGGAAATTTTGTGATAGTTGATCCTCGGTGATAGATAATAATCAAGAAGAGTGCAGGATTTAGCATCTACGCATAGCTGAAAAATATCCTGAGTAAAATGGTTGCTCAGTAAAGTGTAAATTTCTTGCAGAAAGCCACAGCCCAAAGCATAGTACTACCACACCCAACTACACTCTGACAGGCACAGAGCACTAAACAGACATTGCTCTGGGGTGCAGACCCACGCCAGTTGCCATGTAATTCGGCCAGTAATTCTTGTTTTTGCTTCACACTACAGCAGGCTGTAGTAAAAGGAACTTTTTTTTGCCAACAATGAGTTTTGATGGGAAGGTAACAAGTGCTTAGGATAGATCTTGCAGCCTTGATTGACCAAATGTCCAAGAGACAGGGGCAGTACATTGGTGAGTGAAGACGTCACGTTTGGAAGAACTCCAAATCCTTCAAATAACTTGAGGATGTACGAGACAGAGATATAGTAAAAGCAGTGGCGGCTCGTGCATTGGGGCCAGAGGGACCGGGCCCCACCAATAAATTGAATGAAAATATTAAAGTATGCAAATAGAAGAACGAATCCTAAATAATAAGCTGTTGAATAATTCAAGACCTGAATTGAGCTTAGAAAAGAACCTTTTCCTCTGACTCGCGTCCCAACTGGATGCTGAGGGGCCTTTTTCAGACGCGTGAGGAGCGACATGGAGCCGCTCAGTGCTGGAGGTTTCTAAGCAATGGATCGGCAGCAACTATGGGCTGGCGGCTCCTGGCCCCAAGGAGATCCTAACCATGGCTGCTAAAGTTTACGTCTCCTCCAAAGTGAGTGGTGACGATTTTTTTAGTGGGTTACATCAATATTTTATTTAATACTATAGATATTCCTCTAGCTTTCCTAGACACTACAACGATGATCCAAGAAGGGCAAATGAACAGAAAGAACATGTAGAAGCTAAGAGAAATAAGAAAGTCATGCTTGCAAAGACGACAAAGCCGGAAGAGAACAGCAAGATGGAAATGATAAGGAAGAGTAAGTTGGAAATGATAAGGAAGAACAGGATAGAGCATGTCAGCAGCAGTAGGAAAGATGGAGGGGCAATGTATCTTAGTCCCAACCAAATAACAATATGTAGTAAGAAACATACGGTACATGCTGGATGAAAAGGAGGTATGCGGCCATCTTTTGGTTGTAGGTGGCATCATTCAAGCCGAAGTTGTGGGGGCCCTGGGAGAACAGCCACTCCAGCACAGGCCGACCTTGATAATGATAACCATGAAGGCTTCCATTTTCTATCATAGCAAGGAGAACTTCTGCACTGGGCTGTGAGCAGAAATTGAAACTACAATTTTAACAGTTTGTGCATCAGCATTTCAATTTGAATGCATAGTGCTGTAAAAATTACATAAATTATAAAAATATTTACAATCATATATTACATCATTACTTTTCCTTGTCTACCAAGTTAAAACAACAAAGGATACAATGGAACATATCATATCCAGAAGCACACAAGAGCTTCAGTTGTACGATGCTGTACGGTATCATAGAAAGGGTTGCAGAGTAGGAGTCGGTCAATTTTCGAGGCAAGGAGTTGCAGTCAGAAACTGGCTAAACCAAGAGCCTGAGTCGGAAGTTGTGAAAACGGGCCTTTTTGTTCAGAAAAGGATTAGAGGCGGATATTTCCTGGGTCCAAGGAGTAGGAATCGGGAACTGGCAGCCACCAGGCATGAGAGCTGAACTAGCTAAAGTCACTCATACAATGCAACTCAGTTACCCTCTAAACCCAGATTTTAGAAAAGAAAAGCGTATGAATGATTCATAATGATTTAAACTAGTTTAAATTTTCACTTCCACTACAAAGGCGCTCTCATAGAGGAAGAAAGAAGGGATGTAGATAGAGTAAGACGACAGAAACGTAGAAGCCATACACAAGAAAATTCCCACAGACTCAACAGACATAGGAACATTAAGTCGGAAAAAATCATATGAATGAAGAAGAGAACCAAGATTCACGAGTAGAAACAAGAAAATTACAAGAAAAGTGAGGACGAAAAGGAATACGGCGCAGTACCCATATAATACTATTCAAGCCGCATCACGCAGTATCCTCAGTTATTTTTCATCATCAGCTTTTCTACCAGAATGTGTGCAGTTTATTGTGAAATCATCTGAGTTTCATTGATCTCAGTGCCAGCGCATAGCTACTGGCAGGAAACAAGGTCCAGAGAAGGGACCTACAGAGGGTTACCTAATTCAACAAACTAACCTCATCAGCAGGAATAACGGCCAGCTATAACGGCCTATAGAGAAAAGGTGCTCGGGAAAACCTTTGGGTGAGTGAGGCCCATATGTGTTCTGGCAGAGAAAGGGCCCTTCCAAACATACCTACCTCTAAACGCAACAAAAAACACGCCCCGAGGGCCTAGATAAGGCAATCGACAGAGTCCCTCAGTCTTGAGGCGCTGCTCCCCCATAACATAGGATGGGCGAACGTAACTCACCTAACCCTATGGCCCGTCCAGTGCCTCTTGCGCAGTAAAGAGCTTTTTTAAATATTTCACTAGTCACTGATCTGCCTCATTGCAACTGTATTGACCAAGAGCAACTACAATGCGGTGTCACACCTACCATGAGTCCTACCTACAAAATAATTGAAAGGTAAAGCAACAAACTTACTACAGCAAAAAAGATGGGGGGGATGTAATCGTGTTCAAAGTCTCCCTTGCAAATATCAGCCTTGGCTTCCACAAGCAGTTTTGCTGCTGACCACTGCTTCATGTCAAGGGCTGCAAAAGCACAGTGCAGTGCAAGTCAATATATTAGAAAGGCACAGCTGTAATAAAAGCGTGACAGAATAGCTGAGTGTAGCTTGACTGTTTCAGATCTCGATAAGAGCTTAGGCTCAGCTATGACGTGAAGGTAATGGATGTGGGCAGTTGAGCCATGTACACGCAATGCTCTGCAGGTTAGACTATGTAATTTGGAGCAGTCCTAGCTACAGCACCATAACTTTGAAATTTCTGAAATGCTTCCACAAGCCAGTGTTTTTCAAGATGATAAACTCATCCACGCTTGACATAATCAACAAGTAAACTACATAATTAGAAGCAGGACTGCAGAGACAGAGCTGGAAACAGGCTAGAGTTGGGAGTTTAAGTCAGATTTCATCCATCAAACTCCAAAACCATGATTGCAAGCTCAATCAAAATCTAGCTATTGGATGGTTGGAACCAATCAGTTATTGGCAGGAGTCATATTTGCTATTTATTTATTGTTATTCATTCATTGCACTACCAAACTTTGTGGAGTACTTCCAACATGATGAAGGTCTTTGGAGATACCCAGCGCCAAATGCAAAATATTAGTCAAGTCAAGAGATAGCAAATGCAATGTGGCATCCATATATACAGGATATTTTTTTGACAAACGCAGGACCACAGAGGCAAAAGAATATAGGCTGTTTTGATAGCTAGGTTAAGGGATAAAAAAAAACATAAGTAAGGGTACTAGGCAGGAAAGGGAAAACTGGGGTATGGTAGCAGAGGCCTCCTTCCCCCCACCCCCCCTCCTCTGACACCGGACATCTGTACTCGAAGAGAGCTTTTGGGGCCACTAAACTGATATCAGGATATTGCATATGGGCCTTCAGTATACACACAACTAGTACACCTCGTGGCCTAAGACCATCACACGCGGTAAGAGGCAAATTCACCAGTCATTTTTGATGGCAAGCTAATTTTAGTTTTTCATATACAGTAGATGCTGTGTCTAAAAAAGTTAGCCTGCTACGCCCCTATATATATATTAACTCCTTAATAATATAAGAAAAAATAGAATGCCCTGTGCTCCAGGTGATCTGCCACGGTGGAGGCAAATTCGCTTCAGTGGAGGAACATCCAATGCCGTCATTTTTTATGGCCACTTAGGCCTAGTTTTTTGGCATGGATCACATCTAGGTCCACCCCTTCCCCCCAAACTCACTACAAAAAATTATAAACACTGCTCAACGCCTTCAACCACTTATTGGGTGGACAAACAAATACCTATACAAACATAGATATGTATAATCAAATATATAGATAATAGTATATATACTTAAATCTTCAACGAAACCATTATCACCTCTCTCACCTCATTCGTGGGTGATAAAAATGAGTGTCTCCAAGTGCTATGAAGCTATGTATGTTACTGGAGAAAGAGAAAGTGCACAACATACCGGCCATGAGAGGAAGAGAAAACGGGTCAACAGCTGGATGGTTGGGATCAGCTCCTGCAGCCAGAAGACTCTTCAGCATTTCCTCCTAGGAAAAATAT
>LQNS02277998.1:9568257-9579782 GCA_001587735.2 Parhyale hawaiensis
TCCGACTCCTAGACACCGGTTGGTTGACCCCAGACAGGCTAAAGTGGGTGAGAGCCACCCGCCCACAGGGGGCAAGAGGCTAGTGGAAGTTGAACTTCCAGTAGGCTCTAAACAATTTGCGCGAGGTACTGCGCAGAAGGTACAAACAATCTCTCTGTAATCCGTATTAGTGCAGAATAAAGTTTTTTTTCGGATTTGTAAGTACCCCGGTAATCCGAAATCTTCGCTAATCCGTCACCCCCTTCCCCCCGTGCTGTACGAATTAGAGGGGTTTTACTGTACATAGTTAGGGTGACGGTTACCTGGACTGAACAATTTGAGTTTGTCATTAACGTGAAAATTTCTATGTTGGTAACGTGAAGCTTTTTATGTAACTAATGTCAAACTTTTTTACAAAACGTTAAACTTTAATCATAATATGAAATTTTGCACTTGCTATGAGGCTATTTACGTAACTCGAAACGTTCTTCGTTAATTGATATATTTTCATTCTGAGTAAGTAGTGGCAGAAGCAAGAAAGTCAAAGAAGGTGAAAATTTGCAAGTCATGTAGGGAATGATTCTGTAGTTATGTATATAATTTATTGCTGGCTCACTTTGCTTCCTTCTGCTTTATTCTGTACTTCTTCTTCATTCCCGAATAGCTGTTCTAGTGCATGTTAATGTGAATAGGAGCACCTTCGTGCAGAGACTGATCGTTTCTATCACGTACGTCATGTTCATTCCACCTCCCTCTGGGAACAACTTCACTCTACCTTGAGAGGCTTGAACACACTGATATAGTAGCAGTAATGATGCTTGCACAGCTTATGTCTGGGTACGTGCACATGTTTTGCATATTTATAGTGCTATTGGCTTGTTGCAGGTTCTGGAGGGCAATATGAGCTGCTTATTGCCCGGTTCGCTCTAACGTCCGCTGCAGCGCTCAACTTCTTCCGACCTGAAGTTTGCGATGTTATTTTTTTATGTAAAATTAGTTTGCTTTTTTTACTTTATACATTATCTACCCGTACAGAACTTCCGTTGATCAGCTAATCTCAATAGCTTTAACTCGTTTAGAACTTCAGTCTAGAGCGTTTGTTTAGCTACATTGGATCGAGTTTCATGCCTTAATTTTAAGCCGACAATACGTTACGATGTCCGCAGAGTCCAAGGTCAGTTGTGTTTGAGGTCATCTTAACTATGACTGGTTTGAGATTAACACCTGAACCTGAGTTGAAATTAAAGTGAAACCAACGCTCAGCCGAAGTTCTACTCAAGTCAAGTCTTTGTGAGATTAGCTTATCGACTGTCCCAAGAGTTAACACCTTTTATCTGTTACGTCGTGTTTTTGGGTTGCGATGGACGTGAAAACCTGAAGTAGCTGGAATTGGTAGACCAAAACTACTTACGGTTGTTGCGTCCAACCACGGAGCAACCCCTCAAGTGGCATAGGATGGGTTATAGGGTTAACCCTTCCGGTACTGACGGCATCTTTGGATGCCGCATCAAAGTTTTGAGTATTAAAACCAGTACGTTGTTTCTTTCTGTGGAAATTTGGACAACTCATTTAATAACCCGTCGGAATTTGGTCATATTTTATCTACGACTGAACTAAACTGCAGGTGAGCTCCAGTGACTACAATGATAGTGTCTTCTATGAGCTTCTTCTAGAACCCCATAGCAAGAGCAGAGGTTTCGTAGAAAAAGGGTTAAGTTAGTTAGGTTCGCCCATTCCATATTTTGGGGAGCAGCGCCTCCAGGGAGATCCTATAGGTTACCTTAGTTTTAGTTAGGCTTTCGGAATGCCTTTTCTCCCTACCCATTGTGTTTCCTTCCACTCTCGTTCTTGTACTAATGTTTCTTTCCTTGGCTGTTTCTCTGCTTTCCTTACTTTCTGTTCCCATGCGCCTTGATCCTGTGTGCAAGCACCTTCGTGCATGGGTTCCATGTTTCTATTGATATACTATATATATTTCCCTTATTCCTTTCCTGGTGACATCGCCATTGTTGTAGGAACGAATACTTAAACTACTTACTATGACAACTATAATAAAAGTTACGATTTTGCGCATTAATAAGCCATATACAAGGTGTTTTTTTATTGTGTGGACAAATTTCAACCACCATGGCTGAAAAACTCGAAGTAAGTCGATTTTCAAGCATGATAAAATGCCCAAAACGCCTTAGTTGTCGAGTTATAATGCCTTAAAGAAATTTAAAGCTTTAAGTAGGGTACTACGTACGCGCCAATGTTATCACTAATTTTGATAGTTCAGCACGTTTCCGACCCCACCAAAGCAGTTTACATTATTTTACAATAAAAACTGCAAGTACTATTTATGGTTAGGAGAGATATCTGCAGTTTCATGAAACTTAACATTCAACGTAATCTCACAACTGTACGGCAGACAATGCGTTGTCAGAAGTTACATCCGTGTCGTTTCCTCCCAAAAATGCAAGGGTTGCTGCCACCAGATTTTGAACCTGTGTACAATTTTCGGAGGGGCTCATGCAGCAGCGAACAAGGGATCCCAACTTCTCCAAGCTGATTCTGTTCACAAATGTAGCGTATTTCACTCGCGATGGGGTTTTTAACATTCACAATATTATCATTGGGCTCAAGCTTAATAATCCTCATGTCATTGGCCCAAATAATCGTCAACATGGATTCAATGTAAACGCTTGGGCAGGAATGTGGTCGGAAAATGTGCTGAACGATCAAATTTAGTGCTAGCATTGGCGCGCACGTAGAATCCTACTTAAAGCATTAAATATCTTAAAGTCATTATAACTCGCACACTAAGGAGTTAGTGGAATTTTATCATCCCTGAAAATCAATTTACTTTGACTTTCTCTACCTCTGGTTGAAATTTGTCCGCACAAGAAAGAAACACGCTGTGTAATAAATGAGGGCCCTAGAACAATAGGGGCGTAAGCGACAGGTTTTTCAAAAGTAGTTTTTTTTTGCACCATTGGATAGTACCGATTGTGACCTATCGTCCTGTGAAGTCAGAAAGGCGTAAATGCGAGTAGAAATGATCGACATTCGTATGTAAAGTCGAGTATTTTGTTTCTTATTACGCAAGTGCATTGCCTTCAAGTCGTTCTCCTGTATATTTAAAAAGTGTTGCTTACTCCCCTATTGTTTTAGGGCTCTCAAATCTACCGATTACACATTCGTGTTTCTCCCTTGCACATATTTATACCGTATGTAGTGGAATTAAGTGGTTAGCGAGGGGGAACCACTAATTTTTCCGGCTACCTGACACTAGCGTGTGTTTCTGTAACTGTGTCTTTTCGATTCGGATATCTGTGCTTATTGTATGCAGTAGGTAGCTTATTGAGTACCGTACGCAGGCTTTGTGACTTGACCCTCAGTAAAGTACTGCTCTCATGAAACGATGCAAAGCGATTGCCGACAATGTACTATTAATTATGGCTGTGATGTACATAGCTCCTTATGTTAGACGTAGGTACATACTTCACATAAACTATTTTTGTAGTATGTAAAATAATAAGCATTAGTTTTCTGTACAAGCTGTGGCATTCTGAGCTTCTTGCCTGTAGGCATGACGGGTGAGAGACAGATTCTGGGAATAGATCTATCCACTTGGTATTTCATTTTTTGGGCAAAACGAAAGGAAGTACCAACATGGCCACACATTCCTAAAAATAGAGACAAATGTTCGGATTATCAATACTAAACATTCACGATTTATTTGCCGAGTTATGTCTGCACTGTGTGGTAATCCGATACTGTTGTTTATATCATTAGCGTCATTTACACTCACCCAGGTGTCGACAGGCAGGAAATTCTAAAGAGAGCGTCGGCAACCCTAGATCACCAAAAACCGTACCACTCAGAGAAACATTTGCGGCTATAACACCTGCAAATTCGCCCGGCCGAACTCGAGTGACGGCAATGAATTCCATGCCGGCATAGATTGGGAGATGATACTCCGATTTTTTGAACAACAATAATAATAATTGCTGCGTGGCTTTTCTTTTTCATACTGATGTAAATTCACATTGTAAGCGTGCTAAATACTATCCAGCACTTTTTACTAAGCAATAACATGTTTTTTTATTACTTTAACGTTCTCTTTAGCCATATGAACTCTTTGTAACTAGCTGTTGTTGCTGTTCGTTTGACTGACGCGCCACTTTCGAAAGGATTGTTCCCTAGAAATTAACTCGAGCTGTCGGGACAGCATGAGATACGGACGGCAGACCCCTGCATCACGCGACGGTTAGAATTTGCGGACCTCACAGGAACCCTCTTGGAGTCAACCGGCTTGTAAAGTACCTACTTTTTTCTAAGCTCGCGATGGTACTCTAATTTGGATGAAGGCCCCCATCTTCCTGCTGTCAACGGGGTCGCTTCTGTGTAATATTATTTCTTGCTTTTGCAAATAAACGAAAACAAAAACTGAGTAACGACTTTTTTGTGTATCCCCGTAGGGGACGACGGAGCTGTGATGGAGTGAATTTGTATTTTTTTCGTAATTTTTGGTGACAGAAGACATTTATTATTCGTTAACCCTTTCGCTATGGGCAATGAGCTACTACGCGAGTAGCCTATATATATTTTGATATGGGCATAATTATACAAAATACTTCTTTTTGGTGTCAATATTGTCCTTCCTTCGTTTTTTTCATTTTTTACTCGCTATCTCTCTGTTGTTCCTAGACTTCCCCGACTTGCTGTACAGTTGTACATTGATCCAGTGGGCGAACAACTCGGCGCATGAACTTCTGGTTTCTCTCGGCTTACTATATGTCCTATAAATTAGTAGATTCTCCCTCTTGTCTTGTGCCATCGTACTGAAGAATGGAGGCTTTAACTTCTCAATGTAATGAGATGGTCAGAATGATACTTTTTACTTGAACGTTTTAAAAAACTTCAAGAACTACCAAGGCTTTAAGAGCGGCAATTGAATATGCCGAGGGAGTCCTGCAGTACTGCTGTCAATACAGCCGGGATCTCAGGCCATCGCACTTAATGGGCTTGTGATTAATATCTGTTACTCAATCCAAAATGATCATTCAATATTGAAGATATTGTCAAACTAAAGCAAATAGGACTAGGTTGTCCATACGCTCGTGCAAGACGCCCTTCATCTGTTACAGAATTAATCTTTTTTAGCTCCTTCCATCACTCGCTTCGGTCGTTAAGGGAATTAGACGACCCCTCGGACCCCAGTCGACAAGCTTGGATCAGCGGAGTAGCACGCGTTCATTTTATTTCTGACAAGATTTTTTTTTTCTGGGGGGGAAGGTAAGCTGCCATTTTCAGTCGTGTGTAGGCCGAAATATTTGAAATGGGCTCCACAATTACGAAAAAAGGCCGTACAGAGAAACTAGCCGTACTAAAAAATGGGTAAATACCTAATGATTGTTCTAATCCGAAAACGCTGGTGACCATAAAACTAACCATTATATGAGTCTTGGGCCATACACCATAGGGTTAGGTATGATTGTTCTAATCCGAAAACGCTGGTGACCATAAAACTAACCATTATATGAGTCTTGGGCCATACACCATAGGGTTAGGTTAGTTTAGGTTTGTCCATCCTATGCTATGGGGCTAGGCAACCCCAGGGGGCTCGTGTAGGGTACCTCAGTCATTAGCTAGGCCTTCGGGACGTCTCTCTTTCGTGCCAACTTTGCTTCCTTCCCGATTTCATACTCCTACTTGCACGTGTTTTATCTGTTCTTCCTCTTCTTTCCCGATTTGCTATTCCCATGCGCGTTGATCTTGTGTGGTGGGAACACCTTCGTGCATGGGTTCCCCGTTTCTCTTGGCATACTATATGTCCCTTGCTCTTTCCTCTGTGATATCGTATCTGCTCGGAAACGGAGGCTTAAACTTCCTAACTATAACTACGTGGAATAGATAATGGAAATACCAGATTGTAGTCTCAATTTATACTGATGGTCTGCAGTCCTGGTAAAGCATCGTGGCAACTGCAGAACGGCGTTTCTATTCTTATGAGGTTACTAACTAGTTCATTTCAGGTATGGTTGCACTTTCGTCTCCCTGTGTACTATGGCTGCAAACCTGGCTAACAGCGTTCTTGCCCTCAGGGGCATATTGTGGCGGGCCCTTTCCCTGCCACGTTATGTTTGGGCATCACGCACCCAAAGGTCCCGAGTGCCTTCTCCGCAGGGAATGTAGCATCTGGCCGCAGTTCCTGCTGAGAAGGTTAGTTTTGCAGAGTTAGGTAGGTTCTCTATATTTCCCCTTCTGTTTCGTGAGGTGGGCCGCCGAATGGTGGTAAGCGACCCATCCCATGGGACTCCTATCTGCTCCCGTGTGGGGGACCACAGGAGGGACCCCCCGCATGAGTGTTAGCTTTCTTCTGTCTTCTCTCTACGTTTTTCGTCTCCTCTACGCCGCACGGCTGAGCGATTTCGTTCGACCGAGCCGTGTGGAGTTAGAGATGCTCGCGCCTTATTTCCTGCCAGACATAGTGCACCTGGCCAAGATTGTTCTAACAGAACTCAGTTGAGTTCGACTCAACTTCTAAACTATATCATGCAAAGTTGGATCGCTGTTATATAGTCTTTGTATCTAATACGTGCACTGTGGAGATAATTCGCTGCTGGCTCTCTCTTTGGTCGCAAACTGCGGCACCACAGAAGACACCCAGCAGAGTTACTCCACACACGTGGGGTGACGTGAACAACGTCACCTGGACTTCTTCCGAAGACTCTCAAGGTAAGGTAATACGGCGGGAAAACCCACAATATAATAATAACAACATCGTTATATCAGGGGACCGATATTAAATTGGTCTAGAACCTGGGTTAAGCCCAGAGGAGTGACGGAGTTTTTATCTTGCATGAAAAATTGGTGTTTTTTCAACGGGTCCGTCATTTCATATTCAAAGTCTCACAAAACTAGAACGCCAAATGGCGTAAGACCATCACCCGTGGTGGGGGCAAATTCAACGCGGTCATTTTTCATATCCAGGTTACTCCATTGAGTTGTGGCATTTTTCACATCTCAGTTAACCCACCTGACGCTGAAAAAGCTATTATCATGACTGAACTCCATCTGCTTTTTTTTAGGTGGACAGGCAACAAAATTAAGGGTCCCTAGTGCCTTTTTCGCAGGAGATGTTACAGTTTGCCGCAGTTCGTGCTGACGAGGCAAGTTTTGTAAAGTTACGTAGGCTCTCCTAATTTCTTTTTCTGTCCCGCGAGGTGGGCCGCCGATCGAAGTGGCTGATTTTTTCTGCGGGGCTCTTACCTTCGCCCGTGCGGAGGGCAACGGAGTGGACCGTCCGCATGGCCACTTCTTTCTTTTGCCTTCTTCGGCGCGACGCGGGCGTGATGCCTGCGGCGCTAGAAACCCAACCCACTATAATAATAATTCTTCTGTCTTCTTCTCTTTTCGTCCTTCATCTCTTGCCGCCTGAGCAGAACGTTGTTCCGGCTGTAAGCAGAGTAGATTATCTTAGATCACTCTTGATCGTCTTAGATTCGGAAATAGCGTGACAATACCAATATAATAATAAGCCAACAAAATTCATTGCTGTCTTTTTTTATGACCAGCTAGCTCTAGTTTTTTGGCCTTGCTCACATCTAGGTCAACCCACCTGAATCCCTACAAAAAATTATGAACATTGCTCAACTCCTTCTGCCTCTCTTTCGGTGGAGTTACAGATTCAGCACAGATATTTTTGATGGTCAGCTAATTCAAAATTTTTTCTATTTTTCACATCTCAGTCAACCAACCCAATTGCCTACATGAAATCATTATTGTAACTCGACTTCTGCCTCTTTTTGGGTGAACAGACAACAACATTTATCGCCGTCATTTTTGATGGTGCCTTCCATGTTCAATATATGATCTACATAGATCAAAATTTTAATTAGTCTTCTGTAATTTGAGTTGTTCTTCACGTTGAAGCCTTGTGTTGCACGAGTTGCGAAATGACTTAAGCTCATTCACGCATAAACGATACTTCAGTATCTCTGTAGGAAGTGCTGAGCGGTGTAGGTCATATTGCGTTCTTTTCATAATTTTTTAGAAAGCTTGCTAACAATTGGTACGGTACTACTTTACAGTTTACGGGAAACTTCTAACCACTTTTATTAATTTTTTCCAGTATGATTAGCATGGCATAATCATGACCTAAAAAACATGGGCTTTTTTGTTGTATTTAAAATGTACATGAACCTCTGTTTGCTTCAGTTAAGCCGCGATTCCAGGAACTTATGCCACCATACAATTTTTATGTGTGACAGTTTCTAAAGCGTCCCAAATATAGAACGCTATTATACATCTAGACTCAGGCCAGTGTCACCGGATGTTGAGAAGTACATTTTCATGAATAAGTCATTTATAAGTACTTCTATATTAAGTTTCTAGCCTACACTGACTCAGATTATGAAGGCTATTGCTTAGCTAAACAACGAATATTTCACACAATGAAACTGATTGAGGCGATAAGTTGGCAGCCACCGCCAGTTACGTTTACCAAATTACATCTTTTGCTGCTGCTGGCGACGGCTGAAGCTTGCGACGTGCTGTCTAAGGCCAATGCTCAGGTGGAGAGGAAGGCGTATGGTGCTGGTCTGCACAGGTAAGCAAATTATTTATATTGTTAATCATGGGATTTAATCTGTTCTTTAGTAATAGGCCCTTATGTCTGTAATGACGAACTAGATATAGGTACGAATCTCATTTTCTTCTGCCTTCTTCTCCTTTCTTTTTTCATCTCTTAGGGATGTTTTGCGCCTTCTTTGCTTTCTTTTTCCTACTTTTGATTTGCTGCATGTTTTTTTTACTGCTAGTTAGTTTCTTTTTTCTTCTTCCTGAGCGCTGCTTTACTGGGTTTATCTTACTGCTGCTTTACAGGGTTTTTCCTTCTGCTAATTTACTGGGTATTTCCTAGTGCTACATTTCTGTTTTTTTTTTCGACTGCTACTTGACTGAATTTTTCCTACTATTACTTTGCTGGGTTTTTCCTACTGCTACTTTACTGGGTTTTCCTACCACTACTTTAGTGAGTTTGTTCTACTGCTACTTTACTGGGTGTTGCTTCTGCTGCGTCATGGGATTTTTCCAACTGCTACTGTACTTGTTTTTTCATACCTATTGCTACTTCTATTAGGTTTTCCTACTGCTACTTTACTAGGTTCTTCCTACTGCTTCTTTACTGGGATTTTCCTCCTGCTATTTTACTGGATTTTTATTTTGCTACTTTGCTGTTTTTTCCAACTGCTTCTTTATTGGGTTTGTCCTACTGCTACTTACTGGATTTTTCCAACTGGTGCTTTACTGGGGTTTTCTTACCCACTGCTATTTTACAAGGTTTTTCCTGCTGCTGCTAACCTAAGCTTTTCCTACTACTACTTTACTGGGATTTTCCTACTGCTATTCTACTGGGTTTTTCCGACTACTACTTTACTGGATTTTGGCCCTCAGGGGTATATTGTGGCGGGCCCTTTCCCTGCCACAATATGTTTGTTCATCACGCACCCAAGGGTCCAGAGTGCCTTCTCCGCAGGGGATGTAGCATTTGGCCGCAGTTCCTGCTGACGAGGTTAGTTTTGTAAAGTTAGGGAGGCTCTCAATACTTCCCCTTCTATTTCGGTAGGTGGGCTGCCGATCGAGGTGGCTGACCTATTCCCGCTAGACTTCTACTTTCTTGTATTTCGTTTCCTTCCCCTGTGCGGCGTAGCTGAGCGACAGCGTTCAGCCGCGCCCGGGGGTTGGAGATGCTCAACTTGCGCCTTTTTTGTCAGTAGCGCACTGACCACTCTGAGACCTACCGGCAGAAAAGCAGAGACAAAAATCATTGACAATTTAAAACGCTCCCTTGTCGGCGCACGAGCCTGTGGTTAAACACAGGAATAGTTCGGCGCGATATAGTCAGTGTGCCACTGAAGCGCTAGTAAAACCTACTACTACTACTGGATTTTTCCTACTGCTACTCTTCGGGGTTTTTCTAACTGCTACTTTACTAAATTTTTCTTACTGCTATTTTATTGGTGGTTTCTTCTGCTACTTAACTGTTTTATTTTTCAGCTGCTACGTTACTGGGGTTTTCCTACTGTAACTTTACTGGTTTTTCTACTGCTTTCTTAGTGGGTTTTTCCTGTTGCTACTTTGCTACCTTCCTTTTTCCTTACTCTACCAGCAATCTTTATTGTGTGCGTCTTAATTTTCAACTTAATACTCCCAACCATTGACGTGATTATTCTTCATTTTTTAAGCACCTCGTTCTATCCCGGAAGGCTTCAACATCTCAGCTGTGCCGTTCTGCAGGTCAGTAGAGACGGTGGTGTGGGTGTCGTCAAAGTTGCCGCTACAATCATGTGAGGTGGTGCTGCAGGAGATGCTCCCCGCCGGCGCCTATATGGACCCGGAACAGTTGGCCACTCTGTATGTAAGTTAAACGTCAGACTTGAGACTTCTGCAGACGATAGCCTTTTGTCCTGTGTTTTCACGTCACCTCGTTTGAATATTTCGTGGTGTCCATGCCATGAGAAACAACTGTACGTCTACTAAGAGTTTCAATAAAATATTAGCTGTCGTATCCGCTGGATTAGAAAGTGTCACTAGTATTATTTCTTGTGTCTATTCAAATCTAAGCGAATGGTGACTCAAGAAGCTGTGCACGGTTTTGTTGTTTACCAAGACACAGCGTCGCATTCTGACATTGTGAAGCTTATACTGCTACTCTGACGTTGTGAAGTGAAAACGCTAAACAAAAGACTATCGTTTGCTGCGGCCTTTAGCAGGCTTCTTCTCTTCTAGTGCCTCATACCTGATTAAATACGTACCGGCCGGTTACTAGAATAATATGTACCCACTACCCAGCTATGGTGGTTACTAGCATAGTACGTGTTCAGTTTTGGTCACTAGAATAATTGATATTGGTTATTCAAGTTGTAATGACGGTAGTGCTTTTCTGTTTAACGTTGTAGATAGTGTTATCAGTGTCCCCATTTCACTCAGTCTATATTGATGCCTACCTATTATTATTATAGTGGGTTTGGTTACTAGCGCCACAGGCATCACGCCCACCTCGCGCCGAAGATGCCTACCTATAGAAGCCATCTGATGACCATTATTGGAAGATAAGATTATCATAATAAAATGCCTATCAGGTCATTACTATTAGGGTTGTTATTACCCAATCGGAAATTTATGGTCGTTTATTGGCTGCCTACGACTTAATAGTGAGCGGCATCGGATAAATGCTCATAAGTTTCCAATTGGGTATGGCCAATACATTGCTATACAGTATACTACTGCAGGTACGACGTATCAAAACTGGATGTGTCATTAATAACATATCTGGCCCTATGTTATGTGGAGCAGCACTCCAGGGGGACCCCGTTGGTTACGCCCTATGGCTTCTGGACGTGTTTGTTGCTGTGATGGGTCGCTTTTTGGCGACTTTGTTACCTCCGTCACCCTCGGGCCTCCGCCTTCCTTAAACCCCCGATAAAGAAGTAGAACGAGCTGACCACGGGCCAACCGGCTCGGCCGGTCAGTCTCTTGGAAGCTGTCGTGTTGGAAGG
>LQNS02277998.1:9633169-9644243 GCA_001587735.2 Parhyale hawaiensis
TTCCACCAGTGGGGAGCTTGTTTCCACCAGTGGGGAGCTTGTTTCCACCAGTGGGGAGTTTGTTTTGACCAGTGTGGAGCTTATTTCCACCAGTGGGGAGCATGTTTCCACCAGTGGGGAGCATGTTTCCACCAGTGGGGAGCTTGTTTCCACCTTTGGAGAGCTTGTTTCCACCTTTGGAGAGCTTGTTTCCACCTTTGGAGAGCTTCTTTCCACCAGTGGGGAACTTGTTTCCCCCAGTGGGAAACTCTTTCCACCAGTTAGGACTTGTTCCCACCAGTTAGGACTTATTTCCTCCAGTCAGAACTTGTTTCCACCAGTCAGAACTTGTTTCCACCCGTCAGAATGTGTTTCCACCCGTCAGAATATGTTTCCACCCGTCAGAATATGTTTCCACCTGTCAGAACCTGTTTCCACCAGTCAGAACTTGTTTCCACAAAGTTTTAGGAAGATTGGCCCAATAAAAAAAAAAAATTGAAGTCAAAACATTAACTGTTAAAGAAAGGCCCACCCCCTGTGTCCAGAGTCAAGACCCCCCTTTCCCCATTCTGCCAACTTAGAGTTGCACTGGCTGCGTAAAACCATGCCTGTGTGTCTGTTTGATACTGTAGGTATAGGCACCTATAGCTACTGCTTAGTGAACCATATACTGTATACAAATTTTGAGTTTTTTCTAGTTCTCTTCAGCTGTTTGACACCTAGCTATTTCTGACAATACCTTGCCGCAAATGTAGCTAGCTAGCTTGTTCACGTATCTAAAATCCTCTGCAATCCGGAAGTATTGTAGCTCTAGAACTAGCTAATAAAATGGCTCTCAATAATCACTGCTTACCTTACTCATTTCAGGAGCCAATACTTCATCCAACCTGACTTCTGATGAGCTGAGTACTGCATTCAGTGCTCTACAGCTGCTACACACCTTGCCTGTAGCTCGTCCCGCAGTCCTGTCATACCTGGGCCACCTTCTTGGCAAGCAGGTCTGATTATAATAATTTTCTTCAATATTGCCAGATTCTTTTCTAGCAGAAACTGCAGGTACCATAGTCTTGCTGAATATATTTCATCCAAGGTTTTCAAGTAGATTTGATGTTTGGAAATGGGCAGACTTAACTGCTCATCCTCTGAGAAGAGAGGTACCTAGGCTACCACCATCATAAAAAAGTAGATTTGATCTAAACCTCAGGGCATCAAATGGAAAATCATGGTTCATTGGTTCAAGTTACAATTGCATAAAGCTTGCCGAAAAGTTTAATTTACTGGTATTCGGGCTATGATAGAGTTCATAGCTAATTAAGTTTGCTGAATCTACACCTTGATTGCGTTGAAATGCAGCCTCAGCTAACAGCATAGAATCTAATTCTTGCATGTATCTTAGATTTTGACTCACAGTGCAAAAGAAAAATTGAAGCACACAGCACGCCAAATAGCTGGTACCTATGAAAATGACTTGCTGGTGCATTTATGTAAGTCAGGGTACTGTACTGCTCAATCACTGTATTGGGCTGGGGCCTGTACTGTAGGCCTACATAGTTTTTTGCTACATTGTGACTGACAAATGTTTCTTTATGGTTTATATTTAAGACATGAATGCAGAAAGGTAAATGAAACTTTTTCTCTGATGATCTCATCCACCCTGTATGACTAGGTTCTGTATTCCCTACCTTTATTTTCTTTTTCTTTCTTAGTTTGCATTGGTAGATTACATTAATTACTGGTATATAGCTACTTAAAAATAAAGAGATACCGTACATAAAAGTTGAATGCAAATGCCGAGGCGCAGCAGTAGAACAGAAGTGCGGGAGGTAGGTAATCAATAAAAAACTGTATGGTAGCTAGCTATGTATCAAAATTTTTAATCTAGCCTACTGAGAATCAGCTGTTCAGAAAAAAATTACAGAGTGCTCTTGCATTATCTTCAAGTTGGTTTTTATGTAGGATTTGTAGCGCAATACTTATCCATTTTTTTATTAAAGAAAAATGGTTCTTGGGTAGGAGACTAGGGACCACTTCATCGCTTGACTCATGAGGTGCTGGTGCATAAGCCAGTCATTGTTTCTGAAATATTTTGTACATTTTTTTTCGCAAAGTACCTAGCTACTCATTGTGCGAGGTGTGGTAAAGATTCAACTCACCTAATTTTTCTATGCATTGCAGGCATTCCACAACAGGGGCTCTCTACCTGATAAAGTTGCTTGCAGCAATGGCCGAAATTCCCGATCATCTAGTCCTGTCTCAGGCACTCATGCGGAACTGGTCATGGAGGTAGAAATTGTGCTGCGCAACTTGGTGGAGAGCGAACAAATAATCCCCAGTGAAAGTGGAGGTCACTGGTGCCAGCTCGTGTGCAGCTGGGGCGTCGAGTTGCTCTCCATATGGGCAGTGGAGTATGGGCGCGTGAATGGTATCATAGAAGAAATTGTTGGCATGTGGCTGAGTTGCAGCGTTGTCCGCTCAGTCGTTGGGCTTGTAGCGCTCTGTGTGTCAAGAGAGCCCCAAGGAACCGTTGCTTACATTTTGAACACCGCCAGTGGCCATGCCCCAGTATTAGATTGGCTTGTCGCTCATATTGGCGCTAGCCACCCCGCACCAGTCCTTTCCTACCTCTTGGATCCGTCAGTCCAAGTGTCCCTCGATTCTGAGCCTCTGGATAGAACTACGGCTATACTGACACACTTGGCGCTCCAGCACAGCAGTGCCGTGGGGCAGTCACTTAAAAGCTTGCTTGAGAAAACAGTCCAGGGGCAGTGCTGGCCAGGCGCCGGCCCGCAACTGCTGTTGCTGCTAACTCGCTCCGGTCCATTGCTGGACACTCTGACCTCAGCTCTGCCGTCTCTGCTCGATCCCAGCACGCTCAACAAACTTGCTGACCAAATCGCAACTTGGGTGCCTACATTCTTCCGATCCTGGTCCTCTTTGCAGCACATATGTGTACAATTACTACTGGACTGTGCAGGCCCGTCACTGCTACTTACCTTACTGCACGGTCTCGTCCCTGTACACAATAACCCTCACGATGCTCCACAGAGCGTTCACTTAAAACCTATAGTGAAGACCAGCTTGGCTACATTACTGCATAGCTTACTTGCGGAGCTTTGCTCCCTCGCTTACACCCGACGCATACCCAAGCCTCGTGTGTCGCTGCTGGTGTCGTTAGCACAACCGACTTCTGGCGCCACTCTGCCCATAGCCCACGTCCTGCAGTGGTCACTCCAGTGCGGCATGCCGGCGGTCATCAGGACCGTTACACAGCTCGTTGTCATGAGCTGCAGTCAGCAGCATCAGCCCAGTGAGGGTGCCTTGTGGCCGTACCTTGTCCACAGCTTCCCTCCCACACCCGAGTTGCTGCACATCGTGGCTCGCCTCACGCTGGCCCTTGTGCACGAGCCCCAAGCTGGAGACATTCCCCTCGAGCGCCCTCTTGCAACCGTCCTCTCCAAATCTGGGCCGAGTTTACTGAATGCATTGGCCAACGTGCATCTTCTGTCATCAGCACACACTCTGAAGAGCCCTCTGAGCGAGGCCGTTATGTCTCTTCTACCCGTCCTAGCTCAGTTTATCAACCTTCCCGACGTTGGAGATGCCGTCATCAAACTCTTATCCAAAATTACTCTGAAACAGCCCATATCTCTTGGCAATTCTTCGTGTTTGGCCAATGCTATCACTTGCTATTTGATGGCTACTTTAGATCTTCAGGATGTTTCCAAGAAAATAACGTGCGCAGGGCATTGTGGACGCCTGCTAAGCCAACTGTCTGGGAGCTCATGTGGACATGGACTCATTACAAGACTCATCGTCGAGGCGGTCTTTAGACCAGAGTGGGCCCACCTCTTCGGTGCTGTCGTTCCTCCTTCCACATTTCATAGTAAAAAATCTGCTCCTTCTGAAGCAAAGCAATTACTCAAAGCTAATTACACTTTTGATTCGTGGGTGAAACTGCCTCAGTCGCATACGTCAATCTTTCATGCAGGAACCATCAATGGAAGCCATTGTGACCGCAAGGGCCCCATCAAAATTCTTCCTCCTGAAACAGTTGCACTCAACACGCAGTTACTTCTTAACATTTTGTGCAGTGCTTCTAAACACCACGACCACGCCCCACTCACAGTCGCCTTACTATTGGTGGAAATTATATCTCCCGACATTATGTACAACGGATTTCCATGGCCCGATGAAAATATAAAATTTACTATTGAGCGGGATTTGACCATCAAAAAGACATTTGAAGAGTTCCCCATTGCTTGGGAGTTGCTAGAGTTCGTTGCCAGCAATCGGCCAGCTTTGTGTTATTGTTCTGTATTGGTCCGAGCACTGACGGCTTCTTACACGGCCCTGTGGTCTACGTCTGCTTTATCCAAAAGCATCGAATCTCCAAAGCAGCTTCGAGCGACCGAAAGGTTATTGGAAATTGCCGTAATAGGCCAATTTCTGCCTCGAAACATGCACGTATTACCTCAGATGATACGCCATCTTGCGCCTCACGAGGTGGTCGCCGTGTTACAGGACGTGTGGAACTACACCCGAGACAACACCCCATCCCCAGATCGCTGGACTCTGCTGCCCAATAGGCAGCACGACCGCAGCAACCATCACGCAGATCCCCGGGCGTTTGATGCGTGCAGAAGACTCATCCACTGCCACGTGGAGACGTTGGGACACTTGCTGCCGTCTATGCTGCAGCAGCGGCCGCCTGTATCTTGACAGACTGCCGATGATCAGCACATGATGGATTGCTCAATTCCCTTAGAGTAATGCTACCCTGACATTTCCTGTTTCTCGTAGGGTGGTGTAATGTACATTTCAAATACAGCTATTCCTACAAGTAAGACTGATAACACAGGGCACCAATTTTCTAATTTTTCCTTTGCTGCAAATTTAAGAACTGCTTTTGAGTAACTATTGGACTCTCATTTTAGACCTGCAACTTGAGTTTCGCCAGCACGTCAGGTTCTTCGTACTTTTCTCGTTGGAATAGCATTTCATGATGAGCCTGAAAATGTTCAAAGTGGGCGTGCTGCAGTACCAAATAGCATTGATGAAGTACAAGACTCAGTACGTGATTACTTGAAAGTGGGACGTGATAGAGGAGGACGGTCTTCAGATTTAGAAATAGAAGGTGGAACTGATGAAAATACAGTTGGAAGAATTCTAGCTACAAATTACTTGTTCCCAAGTGTACCTAAGTCACGAGAGAAAGAGGTTAAGTTGAAGCTGACAAGCGCACTATTGCTTCGAACTTTGAAGCAAGTTATTCTTCAGGCAGAGCTGATATGGCACTAGTGCCGCCATTTTGGAAGCCAGTCCTTCAGATGCGTCTTGCGATCTGTAGCCAGTGTTACCCCGTGTAGCAGTGAGTGCGACGTGCGATCTTAGGGCCCCAAAAAGTGTTGCGGATTTTACGGAAAGCTCGTACATAAACATTTATGTAGGGGCCTTATTTAGACTTCATTTGAGGATAAAAGTTGAGAAAAAACGCAAAAGGGCTTCCAAGGATAAAATTCAAGCAATATGGATATGGCAGTCATACCGTAAATTTTGTAATACGAATTGTGTAGTATTAAGTCAATGTTTGTAAACAAAGGCAGTGTTACCCAGCTCATAACCGTACAATTTTGGAGGTTGCCGTCGGTGTAACCCAACCTCAAGCAACCTGTGTCACAGTGGAGGCCAGTGTAGCGACACTAAGGGCCTGATTGCAACATGCTTCAGCCAGTGCTGACTAAACTGGTGCTTTGAACTATTGAATCTGGCGTTTGTCAGTCGGATCTGACAAGGCGAGAGACTTGTGCTCTGAATTTACTAGCAAACCTCTCAGTAGTTGAAAATGACAGGTACACTGGGGCTTCCATGTTAGGCAAATTCTGAATCACTGTATTTAACACGTATCATTACCGTCTGTATCAGTGTTGGACCTTTGGTTTTGATTTACCCAACACCCATTCAAGATTCCCAGCCATACCTGGAAATCCTGGAAAAATCAGGGAAAACGAAAAGAGTGCTTTAAATCAGGGAAAAGTCATGGAATTTCAGACAAAATCTGTTAAATATTGTCAAATTCTGGAAAAATCAGGGAATTTGTTTATCCAAAGATGCAAACTTTTATTTCATGGCCTGATACAAAAAAGGTCCTTGGCTGTTATTTTTAGTGTACTTATGTAATTGTACCCTGAACAGCCGAGAGGGAATCGCTCCCCCTTGCCTAAAGAGCTTCTCTCCTTTTACTCCAGAATGTGGCCTAACTTAGCAGTATTGTGTAAAGAAGTACGTAGCTACTAGCCTAATGCTAACCTTGCCTTCAGAGTGTATTCTCTGGCATTGAGATATAGCTACCTGATTGGTATGTTTGCCCTACAGGCTATCACGTTAATGGATCAATTACAATGGAAAAAATTGTAAATTGCAATAAGATTAACATTATGAGAGAACTTCCAATGCTCCAGGCCATTTTGTTCCTTTGTGGTACGGTACTTTTCTATATTCATATTGAACAAGTGTTAACTATCAGTGCTCTATTCAGGACATGAAGTTCAGTACTGTAAATAACTCTAGTCTGGTTTGGAAATATCCTGGAATTATGTTTTATTCAAATGCTGGGAACCCTGCAGTTACAATTTTCAAGGCAGCATGCATGTGGCCCCCGCTAACCGCATTAAGGCTTAAGAATAAAAAAAACTAATGCTTCGTTTTAGATTGCTATGTCTGTAGCGTCGAAAGGAAGTATGTATGCTGGCCCTTGTACGGTTATTCTGAGATATTTGTATATGACGTTTCATGTTTTCTTTCGTCGACTCTCTTTGTGAGTTGATTGGCGAGGTTGCGCAATTTGAAGGGCATTCAGTGATTGTCTAAAAATGCCGGCACACCATCAGTTTCTAGTCCCTACCACTTTTTTTTAAGTTTTGCTTCGAAGTAGCCCACCCACGCTTTGGTTTTTAGAGGAAATTACTCTGGACAGAAGACTGTGGTATTCTGCTCGGGATAACTAGCCGACAATTATGATTCAGTTCTTTGTTCAGAGTATTCCCTTATTCGGAGTATCTGCGGAAATTACTCTGGACCAAAGACTGTGGTACTGTTTGGGATAACTAGCGAACAATTGTGATTCAGTTCTTTGTTCAGAGTATTCCCTTATTCGGGATTCTTTTATTTGGAGTATCTACTGTATTTTCAAACGTAACCAAACTTTGTTGGGGCATTTTCAAGTTTTTTCTGATTACCCAAGCCGTGGAAAACTTCTAATCTCCTATCACCAACCGTCTAAAGAAATCGCCTTGGAGAACATGATCTGCAAGCGGATGAACAAAGGCCTTGTAAAGTTACGGTAACGTAAACTGTACAGTTCCTGGAAGAAGTAGCGATATCGCGTCTCAGATTTTGTCACTTTCTTATACTGATCTTCACAAAGTTATGATCAAAGTGGTTTGAACCTCCAAATGATGCATACCTAGATAATAGACAGACTCAGATGTTAGATCGAAATGTGAAAATGCAAAACTTAGGTCGTTACGTGGTTGCAGCTGTACAGTTACGATGCGTCTAACTTGACAAGGCGTTTGAGCGTAAGGCCTCTTAAGGGAGCCATTGTTGAGTGATCTCTGTAGTACATACCTACCTATTGTTGTAAAATATTGCCAAGTTGAAGTAGATTATTTTGTGATAGGCCTAGGTGATGCTTTTTCTGTTCTTCCTCGTCTTTCATGTCCCCTGCGCATTAATTTTATTTGGTAAAATGTTTGCTCGAATGTTTGAGTAGACTCTTATATTTTCTTCGTCTCTGTATACTAGTTACAGCATTTCACAGATGAATTTTTCATCATAAAATAATTCGAGATGGCACACTTGTTTTTATGGTCTATAGTAAAGCCCGAAAAGGTTTCAGCTATACTTATTTTTCTCAGCTTCCGGGACCGAAAATTTGAAGCTAGTTTCAGTGTAGACTAATCAAGGCAAAAGACGCTACGTGCGAGTTTAATTTATACGGAGTTAGCGTACCCTTTTTCATTTGAGCCAGACTTTTTTGCAAGTATCATAGATATTGAGGGTTTTCCCGCCGTAGCAGATACGAAGACTACATAACAGCGATCAAATTTTGATTTGTAAGTAGATGTAACATTGTACAAATACCCATGAAATGTGAATTTCCAAGGAAATTTTTCTAACGAGCTCGTTTTTGCATGTCCTGACGCGTACAGTGGAATATCGCTCAAGGAAGCGGTTCAACTAATGGAGTCTTGATAAGCCTACGTTGCGCATCACTTGGTAAGAATAATACAAATTTGTAATAATGGCCGTAAAAAGGTTTACGAACACCACATAAACACATGTAACCACGTACTTGTTTTACGCCTTGGAAATGCGATTAGTTTTATGTCCCAAGCTTTTCCTAAGTTTTTTTTTTCGCATCCTTAAGTAACGGGTCATACTTCTGTATGTACAGTATTTCTGCATCTTTCCTGACATTCTATTTTTAAAACTTCAGCTGTAGAGGACTTAAAAGATTCGCAATTGACAAACTCCATGGTCAGGATTAGTAACGAAACTTTTCGAGCTAGCTAATACAACGAGTACAAGAGCATCTTGACGACGGCAGAGACAATCATAGCACAGGAATATGTCTTAATTTTTATTGACAACAAACTTAGATCTGCTCAGCAGACCCCAACTTACGCGGACAATATGTACAAAAATGCCAGTAATTCTAGATGCAGAATCAAAACTTTATGGTTTACCGTAAGAAGAACATTACCTATTATAAAGGCAAACAAAAATTTGTAAAAGGCGCGATAAGGTGAGCTGAATCTGTAATCTTCTTAACACATCTTAAAATTTAAGGAAGCTTTGTTGCCTCAGAAGCTTCTGTACATACCCAGAGTCCTGGGGCCTATATCTGCAGCACGAACTAGTGCATGTGGATTTCCTAGTGGAGGGCGCAGTTAAAGTTAACCTTACTTTTTACCTACATTTTGTACACCTACTTTGGCATTTCGCTACCGTCAGTTCTCACGCTTTTCTAGAAGACAACACTACGAAAACCGTAAGAACAAGGGCCACGTTTGACTGGGCAGCGATATTAATCCCGTCAGGCTTGTCTTGCCCGAATCTGTAGACAAGTGCCCTGGCTTGATGCTGGATTAGTTTAAGGCGTTGACTGTCAATAAGTAACTTGTGAGATTTCCATGAACTCAAAGGCTTGCTCTGTAAAATGGAAATTTCAATCTGCTCCACATAACTGGACTGGCTGCTCCTAGCACCTGCAACACGATTCAAAGTGACGAAGCTAAAGTTCCTCTCTGCATTTTCGGACAAGTCAAGTGAGTTTGACTTAGGTCAAGCTTTGATGACCGAATCGAGCGTGCCTCTTACAGGTTACCTGATACTACCTCTTGTAGCCTCGGTAGGATGTAACGCCACTTGCTGCGAGCGGCAAGTTCTCTGCCAGTGCTAACAAAGCTGACTCCTCTTCCTCTTAGTACTGTGACTCAATCCTTTAGCTGCCGTCTAAAGCAAACATTAACTTTCGTACAATTGCATAGCTATAAACGTAACCAAATGGTCATTTTTAGTTAGAGGAGTGGTGATAATCATCGCCCCATTAGGCGCTTATTGACATCCACAATAGTCATCGACTTATCTGCCACCTAATTTTTCTCCTTCCAGCTTATTTATGCCAAAACTGAAATTTTTCCTGGCACTGTCAAATTAAAGTTCGATTACGCATAGCGATGGCTGTAATGTTAGAAGTGCTCTCTAGGTAGGCAGGTGAGACTTGCGTGATACATTTCACAAGCAAAATAGCAAAATTAAAACATAAAACACGGACATCCTTTAAAATGCTCCAGCAAGAGCGCATTAAACCCTTTTGATACTGACGGGACTTGTATATACGTCCCGCATCAAAGTTTTGATGATTATTATTAAAACCAGTGCGTTGTTTCTTACTCTAGAAATTTGGGCAACACATTTAACAACCCGTCTGAAGTCAGTAATAGAATTTTATCTACGACTGAACTAAACTGTAGGTGAGCTCAAGTGACTACAATAATAAGTGTCTACTACGAGCTTCTTTTGTAACCTCATAAAAAGAGCAAACTTTCCGTATTGAAAAGGTTAAAGCACAATTAACCTGCCAGCAATAAATTAGTCTAGACAAGTTTGTAGCATTGAATATTGACTCTGCACTATAGATTACATCCCAGAAGGTTCAATGTACAACTTCCAAATAGCTACTTAGAAACAATTGCACTATGACGGAAGGAGTGAAACAAAAATATCTCGGACGAAAACTAAAATAAGTTCCGTTAACATAATTACTCGTGGAGATGAGTTAACAAACTTTCTAGATAACTGGTAAGAAATGATGAGCTTAATAAGCAAGGATAGCTACAGTAAATATCACAGCTCAAGTTGGCAACAGGCACGCATGAAGACTAAGCCCATATGTCAACATTACCTCTAACGAGAAAATAAAAGAGTGCAACCTGAAGCCTTAAATGCTACTTTTTTTCAGTAATGAGGTTCTCTGAGAGTGAAAGAATAAATAGCTATATAGGAAGACATCTACTGTCATTTACTGTAACTTTCCTCGTTATGAGAAAATACTATTTGCTAATACTAAAATATTTACAAATCTGGAACTCTAAACGCAGTAATTCACAGTTAGATCCTTTCCTATTCGGTATGAACAGCTCATCAAAATGCACTGCATTAGGAGTTCGCCCAGATAATCATGCTCCTAGTGATATTTCAACTAATTTTCACACACACACAGACAAGGTAATAAAATACAATCTTTGTGCCCCTCACTCCAAATTTAGGTTCATCGAGCATGTGTAATAAATAGATGTGAAAATGTGCCACTGTCACCTCTCAGATTTTGCGGTTCGTTTGACGATCTTGAGGAAATTTAAGTTAATGAGAGAGAAGATTTGAGATCTGCTTGAGTAGTTCTTACAAGTACAAGCAATACGACTGTAGTTCATGACAGATTTATATATCTATATAAAAACATTTACAGAGAATCCCAAATGTCTGGCCCCATAAAAATGCATTAAAGAAACTAATTTGCACTGATTATTTA
>LQNS02277998.1:9671447-9691521 GCA_001587735.2 Parhyale hawaiensis
TATGTAGCAGAATAATTTAGCACCTACTTGCAAATTTTAGCACTTTTTAGCATATTTTTTAGCACCTCTGCCATTTTAGCACTTTTTAGTACTTTTTAGCACTTTTAGCACCTTGTAGACACCGTGAAAGAGCACGACCGCAAGCGAGCACTAAATCGAGAAAGAGGCTTAAAAACATGGCAAGAGCATCTGAACTAGGGAGCACAGAATGAAGCCGAGTGGTTACGTCAATAAATATGTCCCGAATGGTTAGGAAGTTTGGCTCAAAGCATTTTTTATGCTTATGGAATCTCGTATAATTTATATTACAAGTTTACAACACAACATAAATCGGACTAAGGCCAGTTTCATGAAATTCAAGCATTGAAAACTTTAGCCAGGCAGTAAAAGCAAAGCGCCATTAAGAAACATTTTAGTTTTGACAGCATTTCATTCTCTAGCATAAAATAAGTTCAACAAATATTGACATTGGGGCAGCTTTAGGTTAAAGTCTCCCAGAAAACATTGCCAGTAACATCGAGCGGGGGTGCTGGGATCACTCCTGGTGGTGCGTGATGACTATATTGTGGTGCGAAATCTCGGATACTGCAATTAATGCATAAAAATTAAATAAAGAATTCGCAACACAAATTTAGTACTGGTATAAATTCAAACTGTATCATATTAGTTATTAATTTTGTAAGGAGCGCGAGGGCGTATGAAATGTTTTCTATGGATGCTAGGTATGGAAAAGGTTGAGAACTAGGCCTAATGACGTAGAAGAAGTGGTTTCTGAGGGCTGCGACCAATACGCCCTTCTCACGCCGGCGCACACAAATATTATTTTCATTGGCACATTGAACTGGCATCGTCTCAAGCCACAACAGCAATTAGCAGCATCACTCACAGTGAAAACAGAGACACTGCATGCACTTGACTTCATTAACAAAAAACAGGATGTGAATAGTCACAAATTTTCAACAGCCTAAGCGACATCAATAATCCTGAATTGGAAGAGTCTTTGGCCCACGCACCCTACTTGGGCAAAGGTTAAACGCGTCGCAGTTTTTTATAGCTAATTGTTAATAATTTAAGTAAAACTTCACGCCTGCCAATAATATAGCATTTGCAAACCTAATGATTGGCTCACGCTAAGCCCCTGAGGGGTTAGCTTAACTGAATAACAGAAAGACGCATATGATACTTACAGAGGTAGATCAGGTAAAGTGCGCAAGGGCACGTGTGACGAGGCAGAGGCTCCAAAAGAAGCACCAGGAGCAGATGGAAAGAGGAAGGGGGCGGCAGATTGTGACTTGGCACTTTCTCGTGCCAAGCGCTTCTCTCGCGCAGCAGCTGCAGCCGCCACCACGTCCACCTGCCGTACAGACAAAGCATCGCGTCAGGGTACAAAAAAAATAGGCTACACGTCATACGCCCCGAAGGCCCAGCCATAGCTAAGGTATTCTTTCGGGGTCCTCTGGGGTACAACGCCTCGTAACATAGGAAGGGAGAAGATAACTCTGCACTCTATGCCCTTTGAATGGTAAGATTGTTAAAAACAGAAGGCAATATTCGATACTTCACCTAATTATTACTATTCAACACATCTTACTCTTCAAATTATGGGCTTTGATTACTGGCAGTTGAGAGCACAAACCATTTCACAATGGACTTGACGGATTCACCTGTGTTCCCATGGCAGGCCCAGTGTGCAACAATCTAAACGAGGGACCCCAGCCCACACGGCAGCGGCGTCCCATGAAGGCCCCAGCGTCCGAAAGGTTCTTGTGTTGCCCCTCAGATATGCTGTCACGGAGGGGAACTATGGCAGCGCAGTGCTGGGCAGTGACTTCACTTGGGTACCCTGCAGCAGCTCCAGAAGAGGGCAGTGACGGGTAGTCGGAGCGTGGGTTGCGGTAGTGGCACGGAGGAGCTGATGTACCGGCATCTGCATATTGGAAATTGGTAAGGCAATTATAATTATTACTTATGTGGTGAACGAGTAAGTGATTAGCATGGTATATAATGAGTCGTGAGCGTGGTCGATTCCTGCGGTTCTCAGGACTGATTTGTCAAATCTAGTGGGTTCTCAACTCAAAGGATCGAAGACGATGAGAAACTCTCCAGCGAATTTCATCATCAGCAGTTACCACAAATCACAGGGAAAGGAAATGTAAATGACTAATAGCCCATCTCCACCTTCAAACTTCAAACGCGCTGCTGATCCAGTTTAGTGGGAAAATGTGCCAAAAATTCTGAGTGATACCCAATTCCGTCGAAGTTTGAAGAATGCTTGAAACTTAACAAACGGGGGTTACTGAGCAAACTGGACTTGACGGCAACATTTCAACACCTTTTCTGGTGAGCGCAAAGCTGTGTTTACGAGAGCTAGACAAAATGCTCGGACGATTAGCTGAAGCAGCCAGGTCTTTTGACTGGAATGTCTCACAGCCTTTCGCATTTAATACGAGTGTGTTCGTTACACTAGCAATTGTAGAGAAGATGGGCGTTTTATTCACTAGCGGTACTAATACCTGCAAAGTTAATTGTGATTTATCTTGAAAGATTGAGCCTCCTTACTCATAACAATGGTGATGCAACGAGTGGAATGAGCCAAGTAGGTAGACATCGTACATCAAACAAAACGGGGAAATCCTAAGTAAAATATTTATGGGAACTGTACTACTCTTCGCCTTCTGAGGAGCACTGCAACAAGAGGCTACAAAGAAGTTGCAGATGGATATTTCAGTCACACAAAAGTGGTGGCCATGGATGGCCGGAACACATGGCAAAAGAATGTACAATTGAGCCCAACTAACCCAACTGGCGCTGCACGGCTGAGAGCAGCTGCTGTCGCTGCACCGTAAGCTCCCCACCCGTGGGGCTGAGGCGGCCCTCAGGAGCAGCAGTAACGACAGCAGTGCCAGCTGCTGCTGCTGAGTCTTGCGCCAAGACACTGCTGCTGAGCTCCAGACGGCGCCCTGCACACACATATGCAATTACGTAACTTACTGGCAGCAACAGAGGAATGACGAGTAATGTAACAATAAACTTCGATTGCAATCACATCGTAAAAGCTTCCCTAGTCTTGGCGGCATAAATAAAGTTACAGCAAGCACTTGCAGCATCAGATAAGAGAATGGTTACGGTAGGAAATTCAAGCTTCCGACCTCAGACTGGTTCGAATTGAGAAGCAAAACCAGTTTCGGGATTGCATCATAAACAGGTCCATTAATTAGCTATGCTCCAATTTAAAGTCAATACAAAACAATAGTGACCCAAGCAAAAAATAAAGCAACTCGTACTACGTACGTCCAGTAATATGGGGGTACTTACGTACACAGCAACACGGCAAAGAACAAATTGGGAGAGAAGAAAAACATAAGAAGGACTGAGTGAGATCGAAAGGAAACTGAAGTAAGGTGGTAGCTATAGGAAAAAATCTTCTAGAGCCGTAACTAAGGCTCGAGGAAAAAAAAATATATTCTTGGGGGCGCCCTTAACTAATGAGTTCAAAAATGATGTAATCAGTACAAATTTGAGGTAGGAAGAAATATTCAGTGTGCACGCTAAAACTAAGAAACCATTATCAAATAAACTTTGGAATTTGGCCTTCCAACTAAACTGCAGTGCGATGTCGCTTAATGAGTAAAATAACTTTCAGCGTATTATTTACAATGTGCAACATTCGTAAAGTTAAATAATTTCCCAAATAAATGACGTGAGTCACGCCCGTGTAGGAGTTGAGTATACTCATGGTGCAATATATTACTAGTTACGCTTGGTGTCAATATCAAATTTACTTGAGTTTATAAAACACTAAACATGGTTTGCATTGCGCCAGACTGATTCCACTAACAAGAACGATCACCGCTCGGCGTTTGGATTTGCAGCCTGTTGTTGAATACCCGACAGATGTGGGTCTGATCAACCTGACAAACTATAGACTAACCGGGCTAACCTCGGTCACAGTCTGCAGCTCCGGGCCCAGCAATCTCGGGTTATCCAAGCTCCTTCCTGGCGGACATCATTTTTGGTGACTCTGGCCCTAACAGATTTTCAGTCCTGGTCGATCTATAGTGTAGACCGCCATTGTTTGCCACCCCAGCCAAATTTGAGCTCAAGTTATTATTATATAACTTTGAGCTCAAGTCGGTCTATAGAACTGACTTAGGGTGCCTATCAACACTGGGGCAAGAACTAATCACCTGCGAATCTTTTGAAGTCCCTGGCGTCCGTCACAGCAGTGCGCTTTGCAGTCACTGCAGAGGGGGTGTGAGAGTCAGCAATGCAGGTCATGTCGACCGCACTGTCGTGCAGTACAGTGGCGGAGCCATAGCGGTCATCTGCGATGTCTTCGTCCTCATCCAGGGGGAACAGGCTGGCAGTGAGCTGTTGTAGGGCGCGACTAACGCCGGCACCACCTGCCACAGTAACGCAGTTAGGTCTTAGTTATTAGTTAACTCACATGGCAAAAACAAACAGAACAACCTGCTACAACAACTTAATTAGGTTGTAGTTCTAAACACATCTACGGTACCTATATATTAAAATGAAACGTAAGGACCACTTGCTAAAGCATCTCAAATCTTAGCAGTGGAGCGCAGAAAAAACATCGTAGGAGTAGCAAGGACGAAAGAAACATAGTCTTCACATAAGAAAGGACGCTCCTGCAGATAATACAAAACTCAACTGGATTCAATCATCAGCTGTGTATATATATGCATTAGATGCTAAGTAGCGACTCATGATGTCAACATTAGAGCATAAATAGCACTGTTCTAATGCTTGGATACATTTCATAAGCTGCCATTACAGGAAAACTATAACGGCGACAAATTAATGTAGCTGAAATTTCATTACATTTTCCAATGTATAAGATAAAGTGGGTATATACTAGAGGTGGACCGAATATTCGCATGGTTTCCAACACTCGCATTCGCATGTAGACATGCGAACATTTAACCATATCCACCGATGAAGATACAGTGAAATGGTGGAAGATGCACGCCAATATTTATCCTAATATTTTTCAGTTAGCCAAGTCTTATCTCGCATGTCCGCCAGCTAGTGTTGCGAGTGAGCGTCGTAGCAATACGATGAAAAACGCAGTAACCTGACTGACGAAAGAGCAGATGATTCTAATTATTGAAGTTCAACCTGCCAATAATAGAATTCAACAATAAATTAAAGTAGGTAGTTAGCTTATATACTCTAAAGTTAAAGTTTAGCTACTAGCTACATGCATGGCATGCAGTGCATTTCTATGCAAAATAATGCTCCCACCATCCAAATAATGTTTAGAAATACTTATCACATTTCTAAAAAAAAAAAAAAAAACTGATTCTAGACAGTATCACATCAATATAATTTCAGTGAGTAAATGTGTTTTTCAAATTAGAGTAGTTTAAAGATTCAATTCTGGAGTACTATGTAATAGTTTAATCTAATTCGTAACATTATAAAAAAACACTGATGTTGGTTTGCAAACAAAAGGTATGGACTAGCTATATTCCAGAAGCAAATTACCATTGGGTACTTTTGCCTTTGGTTAAAGAGACATGCAACGCTTAACAATACACAGCAAAGGCACTCACCATTAGCAGTGGAGGGGTAGGAGAGACCCATGGAGGCTCCCTCTTGTGGTTCGTTAGCAAAAGAGTCGAGCATCATTTCTCCTGGCACTGAAGCAGCTGCGGCAGGGGCCACATTGGCTTGTAGAGCAGAGTTTCCACCAGACAGGGTCTGCACAAGTGGGTGTCAGCAACATAAGACAATAAGAATGACAATCCTTTTGATCTTGCATAAAGTCAACACAAGAAAATTTTCATTTTGTTTTACATAAACAGAGTTTTGATGGCTTGGTAGTGACGACCTACCACCATCAAACGGGTGTTCGAGCATCATCCATCCATCCATGTTTCATATGCACTTCCTTTCCCAAGGCCGCTCCTATGAAAATGCCATGTTAGGTCAAGGCGGGATAAACTAACAGACGTTCCACTCAAAGCATTTGGCCACCGAGAAGAAGCAAATATTGTAAGCAGGTAGCAACTCCGCCACAACTTGAAACTGCCTAGCAAGTGAGTGGCTAATCGAGGTGGGTAAGTGGGAGACGATACAAAGGAGCTACAGAATAGCAAAACAAGCTAGTGTTGTGAGGGCACTACACGTCTTTGTTTAACCGTCACAAACCCTAAAGAGGCAAAAAACATAGTGCTAATCAGTTACCTGCAAATAGCCTAGAAAACCTTATGAATTGCTTAAGATACACAGAAAAGACTGAAAATAAGGTTTTACACCTTACATTTCGCCATCTAATTTTCAGGTAACCTACAAAACCCACATAGCTACCTGTACATGATCAGATGAAGTATCTACTAACACATGACTCACAAACGCAAAACCAAAATTTGGTTTCTTGTTATAGAAGCACTGATGTAAATATCCTGGGCAGGGGATAGTCTGTATTAGTAATGTAGTTCACTCACTTTAGTGCTCCAAATCTCCACTAAACTGCACGAGTTGTGGAGTCAGAGCGGGACAATTTTGAATGCAAGAGTTGCAGTGAAAACCCGTTGGAGTCAAATGAAAANTGTAAATATCCTGGGCAGGGTAAAGTCTGTATTAGTAATGTAGTTCACTCACTTTAGTGCTCCAAATCTCCACTAAACTGCACGAGTTGTGGAGTCAGAGCGGGACAATTTTGAATGCAAGAGTTGCAGTGAAAACCCGTCGGTGTCAAATGAAAAGTGGTTATTTTTTAATTGTTAAGTCAAGAGGGTACTGGGGTGGATGGAGAAGGGGTTGGAAGCTAGCCGACTCCAGGAGTCGGAATCGGAAATTCAACCATACAACTCCTGCAGCCCTGGGACCTACAGTATATCTAAATTAAACTTTTCAAATCTAAAGATCAACATATATTGACTTTATTCAGATAAAATAACTAGGGAGTTCCTTGAATGGAGCAGATTTAGCACTAAGAACTAATTTTGTCTTGCTTTTTTTCAGCTTCGGCACAAACGGCATTTGGTTGCAGAAACTAGCGAATTCGTTGCGTGCACAAAGCAAGAATGTTGATGAAGTTATTATCAACGTCTTAAACTTACCCGCTTATTTCACCACTCGTAGAATAACATCCCCTTCACCAGTGGTTCGAAGATCTATTTAAGCTGGTGCCGAATTGGCGTTCCGGCGAGTTCCTAACGAACATCCTCCCTCATACGAGGGCAGAGAGTTTTGATCAGCTGATGCAGGGTCCACGTTCCGACTCCTGGAACTAGCAACTGTCTGATACCAATTCCATAACATAACCATTAATAATCAAACCCTACTCCTGACTCATTTCCTTACTTCCAACAGGGTCTCATCTCGTAACACTCTGATTCTGAACCACCATTTTCATGCAATTTTTTTTTATTTAACTGCTCCTTACGTCACCACTTCATTCCCGTTTGCCTAAATAACCCCAGAGTAGCAGCAGTATTATGTTTGCAGCTCACTCCTTGTATTGCAGGTTCGAGGCCAACCCAGGCACGTAAGCTCTTTGCTGATCCAAGTGTGATGACTCGGCAGTTGTGTGCATGCAGTGCAGTGCACCGCGGTTAAACTTGCATTCCTCTCACAGATGAGGGGGGGGGGTCGCGGGTCATTTGAATCTTCTGTCAAATTGGCGCCAAAGTTCTTGGTGACCCGTGGTCGACTGCAGCCGCACTTACTCTAGGGCCAGTGGGCCTACATCCGCAGCACGCACCAGTGCGACTGGGTTTCGAGTTGAGGTTGCGGTCAAAGTTCGCTTTGCTTTTAGAACTTTCCATCTCCCCCAGAAAGTGGACGATAGTGTTGACTAGAGGAACTACTGCTCAACGCCATGGATGTTTTTCACCTTGCAAAATAGGTAGCTAAATATGGTACCACTGGTGCTTCAGTGGCCTAAATCACGCCGGATGTCTTAAAAATATTTTAGCTACCGCAGCATTTTTGCTAGAAATTCTCGAAGTGAGCTCATAAAAGTTCCGTTTGGCCAGCACACTGCAGTACCACTGGCAAGAAAATTCTTTACAAAATAAAATACTGCCACTAAGGTTTGCAACAGGATCGCTAACGTCAAATCGAAGCTTGTGTTTGAATTTCCAAACCAGCTAAAGCTAGTAAGATTAGTTCCTTTTGATTTGGAAAACAAATCTGTAATACCTGGAAAATTGATCCAAAGTGGTAAAAAATGAAAAACTACTCTCAAGAACAAAGTTTTACTCAAGTTCAGGTTAGCTAACTGGATTAGATTTTGCTGGAGCCTGGAAGTGAGCCAATCGAACACGCCTAACTTCTGCCAAAAAAAATTGTTTAACCTATAAGCAATGAAAGCATTCAGTGAGTCGGGAAAAAGGAGGAAGAGCACAACAAGGATCATTAGTAGATGTCAAGGCGGGTTCCCAAGCAAATCGATTAAGTTTGCAAGTGTTTAGAAGCGAAGCATCATCAGAAAACTAACAGAATTCACGCATTTGTGTAGAATTTTCAAAATGGACCATGCTGCAACTTTTACTGAAATCCGTTGGTCTAATGCGCGGAATTTTTGTTAGCACGCTGTCCATAGTATTAAAGTTATGGTCAAATATACTCTAGTAGTCGAGCCAGCTTTTTCATTCTTCAGATAGTTTTCAAAGTGATTGTGTTTGGTCGTTTTTATTTTCTTTTTTTTTTTTTAAACTGGTACCGGTTACAATAACGGCTTCTGAACGGAGCTCGTTGCCGCTTCAGCTCAAGACTTTACTGTCGTGGGAGCAGAGCAGAAACATTTGCACAAAATATTGCGCGTGTTTGCCCAAGTTCCCGCAGTTTCTGTCTATCGTGTGAGACCGCTGTTAGAAAAATCGGACAGGGAGTGGGGAAATGAGCACAGATGTCTCAAAATCTAAAATGATGCTCAAGTAGACTGTATATAAGCTACACACTTCCTTTGAAAGTGCAGATCTCAAGTCGCATGCCGTGTTATGAACCCAACTACCCCAACCCTTCGGCCATCAAGTCTCGTATAGCTTACGCGGTCAAATAAAAAATACTGGAAACTCGCAATATAAACTTCTCTCGATCACAGTGTTGTTCTCATTTAATTTAGTTTTTTCATCTCGTTGAAAGTGGGTATCTCGTTTTGTGTGTGTTAAAGGAACATTGGTGGAGGCCATTACATCTAAGGGCGAGTTCACACGTCATTCAAATCAGGCCGTTCACGCATCCATTTTTGCCCGAATGTGTTATTGTGCCCTTGGGATAGCAGAAAGTGAACTGTTTTCTGGGTTTAAGTTCACTGCAAATTGGACGAGACGTCTGCAACTTGCCTAGCGACACTTGCAGAGGAAGCAGATTTGTCGGTCAACATTTTACTAACTTTTTACAACGCACACAAAATTGTGCTGGCAACGCCGCTACAAAACATTCAGACGAGGGGATGAGTGAACGCATTCAAATTCAATGACGTGTACACTCAGCACAACACTGTGTACGCCGCAATAAGTTATCAAAATGTTAACCGTCAAATCAGAAACCTCCGCCAGTGTCACAAGGTAAGTTGCAGACGTCTCGCCCTTCGGACAAGTGGATGAGCGAACGGCTTGATTTGAATGACGTGTGAACTCAACCTTAGGTACACTGTACTTAGTTTTCCCACATAGACCGAGGGCATCTCGATATGTGTGGTCCCAATCTGCCACACTGATCAAAAGTTACGTGTACTTCCCAGTTTCTGAGCTGCTGATTGTTTATGAACGGTTACTACAGATTGAATATTCCCGGAATAAAACAAAAGTTGAACTGTCGAGAAATTAACGTTGGCTTAGGCTACGCTACGTTTCAAGCATTTTCCGCCAAAGTCAGCACATAGCTAAGTAAACTGCCGGCGCTTATATGATATTTACGATAGTTCATTTTCAAAAACTTTCTACACATGTAAATGTTTACTAAGCAGGTCTCATATAACGGTTGACGATATTTTTTGCATGAAGCTGAATAAAAATAAATTCACGCAATTCTTTGAATAATTAGTTACTGCTGTTCACGTTGATGGACAGAAGTCACTCCGCTCAAAAAGTTGGGAATTTTTTTGATTTTGGAAAAAGTAGCGGCGGTATCGGCAACTTGGATCTTTTTTGGCCGATACCGATACCACATAAAAATGGCCCATACATGGCTTGCCGATTGTATGGTAGTCTACACCTCTAATACAAAATATCTCTAAGAAACTGAAGAAGAAAGGAGGACACATACTCGAGCGGAAGACCTCTTCCGTGGCCATCACACATCAGCTGGTAGGAGTCAGTTTCACTGAGCAAGGCAATACCACCATAAGCAGCCCGCCTCGCGGAACAGAAAGGGAAACGTAGAAGACCGCACTCAACAAAACTTACATCAGCAGGAATTGAGGCCACATGCAACAACCAATGCGGTGCAGCGCTAGGGATGACCCTTGGGGCACGAGTCTCCTCGACATTCTGACGGACAGGGTCCACTACAATAGGTATAGCTACAGGTATATACCCCAAGGGAAGTCACGGTGATAAAAGTCTCCAGCTTTGTTTTCAGTTGGTCTCGCAGTTCCCATATATTTGTCAAATTATAACAACTGCCAGATGCATCCAATACAATGTGAACGAATTGCTGCTGCTACCGTCACTCATGCACTAACCAGCTGTACTTCTCCAACCATCCAAATCCAGTTAGTAGGAAGTTGGGATACAGTCACCAAATAGTGACTTCAGATCGGCACCCAACATTCAAATCAATTGGCAAATAGAGAAGGAACAATGTCAACGGAATCAAGAGGTAAGAATCACACCTTCAAAAGGCCAATAACTCGACATCACCACCACCACCACCAGGTTCTATCTCGAATAATCTGCTCCGTTTTATTCACAACGTGAAAACAAATGTTATGTTGAGGATAACAAATGACAGTTCCTTTTAACCTCGAAGTAAGCTTCAGTGATGATTCTTCATTGGTCATTCACTGATTAAGTCTATGGCATGGTGTACTTGCACCATATGAACAACTTATAGACAGCTTTTAAAGTAAGTAAATCTAGTCTCCAACTAATACACAGGTCAGAGGAGAACACAACTGGAATAGATTTTCAAACTTGAAAGAAGCTTCAGTATTTAGAGCTTGTAACAGTATTGGCAGTTTGCATTTCCATGTCTTCTCCAGCACATCCCTCACCTCCAACATGCAACTACGCCAAGGAAATCTAAACACAGCAACCCAATGCTCTATTTATTGAAGAAGCAACAACAAACAACCAGATTATAGATGAAACAAAAAATCCAACTGCAACACATTAGGACCGAGGTTAGTAATAAACATTAAACAGCACACAATAAGCAGATGCCAGTAGCTAGCCTATATAGTAAAGAGTATAAGTGCACATAAAAGATTTACTGGCATGCAGATATAAATGAAAAACCACAAGTCTAAAATGTATGTATAAGAATACGAAACCTCGATTCAAAAGGCTTTCTGAACTTACATTAAATAGGTAATATAGGTATCTACTACTTCAGGCTGCACAGTTGCAGCAAGATAATCCAAGAGAGGAACTAGAAGGAACACGCAGCATGTGAAGGAAACTGAGGACTGAAGTACGGAGGCGCATCAGACAAGGGAACAGCCTGTCGGACTATGAATAAATAGCCATGTGGCAGGAATTGGTGCAACGAGCATCCCACACAAAATATTAACGAACAAGCTTAAATAGCTACACATGGGGTGGTACAGTCCAGAACCTGAGTCAGAAACTGGTGGAATCCAGGCCTCAACGTCAGACGTGGTACATTCGACGCCGCAACCCTGACTGTGCGCAGGGCAGTGGAGTCGGGAGTCAGTAGGGGCTGGTCAGTTAGGAGTCCAAGGAGTCACAGTCGGAAACCGGGAGGACCCCAGAAGTTGGAACCATAACCGGATTTTATCCATTTTAGTCCACAAACCAGGTGGCAACAAAGTTCATTTAAGAACCCTATCCGACATAACGATGTACCAGAAACCAACGTAACAGTTGCAGTACTCGAGACATACTGCCAATTTAATGGTGTGGGTCTGGAATTGTTATACTCAGGGACTGTACCTATACGACCACACTTCACACTAGTTACATTCAGAGCTTAGGCTTTCCTTTTTCGTAACTATGGTGATTCACGGGGAGAATATGACGAATATGATTAGAAAATGAATGACGCTCATGTTAAAATTGAATTCAGCAACTTTCAGCTCAAGGTTTTTCCCGGACAAGTTACTTCAATAATGCTCTCCCTAGATCCAAAAGAAAGCGTATTTTAGCGGCACGGTAATGGATAAATGAATGATTTCTTTTGCATTCCTCGTACGAATAAAAGAATAGCACTGTTTGGAACATTGCATGAATAAAATTCCATGAAACAAAGGGTGAACTGCGTAACACCTTGCAGGAAAGTAGATTTAACCCTAGAATAGTTCTTAGTGTAACAACCACACACGGGAATACGGGATACGCATGCGACACGTAACGCTAGAGAACAAATATATTTAACTAGCAACAGATTACGCGAGTCCGTTGCTTTTATGTACTTTTTATTTAATTATGACGGTTGCTTCATGAACAGAGATAGCTGGCATGGCAACTACCTTACCATAGTTACATTATTTATTATTATTATTATTTATATTTTCCCGCTATTTCCCCAATGAAGACCGAAATCGCACTGAGCAACCAACAATGCATTACGAACCTAGCCAGACAATAGAGCTTGTGCATTCAAATGATGTACAGTTCACAGGTTCCAATTCGGTCCAGTTACAACAGCAAAAACAAAGGCCAGGGAGGGATGAGGGGAAGGAGTGCGCGATTTCGAGTCTGCTCTTACTTTAGTGGTTGACAAATGGCAATAAATGCCAGCATCTAGCCAAGTCTCGGTGTTCAATGTTTTGAAATAAACATATACGTATACATATAATAAATAAACCAGCTCTACAATAAGCAGCATTAAGATGAGCACGAGTTGTCAGACGATTGTCTAAAGAAGCTGCCCAGTATGAGCGAAAAGGTAAAAAAGTGTTTCCTTGACACGTTCACTGCCGCCAGTGCTAATACGCGGCATCGTAATGTTCACCTAAATCCAGTACTATTCATTCACTAATGCAGTGGCTATTACCCGCTGCTCGAACGACTTCCTACCTACATTACAAAATAGTTACTCCAAAAGAAGCATCCAAAATATAAGATAATATTAGGATTTGTAATACAGCTTCTCAAGAGTTTTGCTAGATATTTGAGTAACACAGCTTCTAAAAGCAAGTTAAATTACTGTACGAAAAACAGCATTGGAGTGCTTCAGCTGTTTGCTTGTTATGTAGCTATTGCCGAAGAATGCTGGCTAGTAGTGGTTAGGTATAAATTTAACTCAGTTTTAGTACTGTTTAAACCTTCAGAACCACAACACTAGAGACCCAAAGAGATGAAACAAATTGGAACAGGTCGTAGCTCAAGCAAAAGACGAACCCATGCGCCGATGATAAGGCCTGTCACTTATTGACCGTTGAGAAAAAATGAAAGGGATAGTGGCATGCACTAAATCTCCCCCTTTAGACTAGCCTACTACCCGACAATTACCTGCTGCGGCAGGAGGGGAGAGTCGTGAAGTGGTTGTGCGGGCAAAAGGTGGTGCGTGGGCGGCGGGGAAAGCAGGCCTTGCGCGGGGGGTCCTCCTCCATTACTGAGGGCGACGGGTGACCCACCAAGACCACTGGAGGAGGTGGACAGAGAGCCAGAGGAGGCTGTGATGGCAGGGGTAACCGTGGTGCTCTCAGTGCCAGGGTCACAGGCCATTGTACTAAGCGACTTTGCTGAAGATTTTATAAGCGACGGATCAGAGGTTTTGCGAGAGAAGGCAGAAGCTGAGTCTCCGGACATGTGCAACTGGTGCTGTTGCTGTTGCAGCTGCTGCTGCTGTTGTTGCTTTGCGAGGTGCTGCTGCTGTTGGGCCTTTATCAGATCTTCAGGCGAGAACTCGTCGTCGTTGTCGTCTTGCAGACCATACTTGGAGAAGTGGTTCACCTGACGAGTAGAAGAAACAGACGTCATTGAAAAGCAAACACAAAAATATGCAATGTACTGTAACTACAGTGCAACGGTACAACCTGCAGAACAACTGAATGTATGGTTTAATTATAGCAGGTACGTAACTTTACACGAGATAGCTATACAAATACCATAAGCTGTGAGGTAATTGAAAGGATTTCGCGACATTATTCAAAATATTGATATTGAGAGCAGATGGCATACTAGCTATGGAGGTGGGTAATACCTACACCTCACACCGCAGCACAATGATATGGGTTAAGTTATATTGAAAAAGTTATTAGAAAAATTTAAATGCCCTACACTGTGGGGTGATAGGACCATTTAGGATCGCAGATCAGTTTGAGACAGAGATGATGATCCATTACCTGAATCACTTCAGAAAAAACGTAACTAATTTTGAGTTACGAGCTATCACTACATTATACATATATACTAATTAGAAGGACAAACCATTACCAAAGTTATGATCAATAGCGACTAGCAAAGACTTACCTTAAAGACCCAAGAGCCAGTATCCGGTCTGTACTCGAGGAACTTAGCCCCCATACCGAGACATTTCTTTTCCAGATACTGCGACCAGCCGATGGATTCGAGACGCTCAGCGTCCTTAATGACATCACGGGAGCTCTTGTCCACGGGCCACACGGCGTCCAGGGTGATCTGGTACCACAAAAAAATTAAACATTAGAGTAACAAGTAGCTACACGGAGAAAGATTTGCCAGGGGCCACAGCAAACTAAACCCAAAAGTTCCGTAATGCAACTTCAGTAGAAGACTGAATTGAAAGTGGCTTTCAGAACGCTCGAGTAACCTTGTTTGCAACGTAAACTGCACTTTCGGTAAGATATGCGAGACAATTTTCGTTACTGTGATGTCATTGTTTAAATTAGGTACGTAACTTTTGTTTTGACGTGATGCCCTCAGACCTTGGGTCGAAAGAACAACGTTAAATAACAAACAGGTAGCTACCTAGGTACAATATGGGGCAGTGCAATCGTGTGTTGGTTCACACTGCACTACCCTGCGACAGAATAATCAATCAGTCGATAGTGTAACTTATCTACAACTCAGATAAAAATTGGTATTGAAATCACATTAGAGAGTCGGAGTCAGAAAACTTTGGTTGTCAGGAGTTGGAGTCTGAAATTAGCCGGAACGAGGAGTCGGAATCAGTGAAAATTGACCTATTTTGTTAAGAAATAGAGAGAGAAAAGTCAGTGACAGATATTTCTCGTGAATGCTGCTCATTAGAAAGCAGAGACTCCCATTAACTAATACAAATTTGCTAATATACCTACGTATATCAACAGTGGTTGATATGCACCAGTTTGAGGGCCCTATTTTATGGACAGAAATTTCAAGATCAGTCCTGGCTTGTGGCTCTTTGTTTAAACTCTTGTATGTCGAGCAGTTATTGCCTTATAAATGGTTGGTTTGGCCGGCCTTTTTTTTAGTATCGGGCTAGCAGGAAATTAAGAGCGAGTGAATACGTTGTTTTAGCCTCCTAAAAAACAACTATGGTGTCCCAATACAGGATTAAGAAGAGACATGTAGCATACGGATAGAAACGTGGAACCCATACAAGACGCTTCACGCAGGATCAAAACGCATGGAAACTGCAAATTGGGAAAGAAGAGGAATGACAGAACAAAGCATCCAAAATGGGTGCAAAAGTTAGAAGTCCCGAAGGTCTTCATAAAAAACTAAGGTAACTTCTGGGCTCGCTCAAGGACGCTACTCCCCATAACATAGAATGAGCGAACCTAACAAACAGATCCTCACTCAACAGTCTACAGACCATCCTCTTTCCCTTAAGGGCGAATCAAAGACATATTAGCAGCAAACCTTGTAACAAGTACCTGCCTACCAAGATTTTGTGTCTCTTTCCCATGGCGGAAGACTTCGATGTCCCTTGAGAACAATGAAGTGGTAAATAATCTCACCGTACAAGGTTTGTATTTCAGTAAGCTCAAATCATCGCAAGCTACTAACAATTAATAAGATTACGTTTAAAGCAATGATTCACAGGGCAACGAGCGACAAGTAAAACCAATACTGTATGTTATTTACAGACATAAAACCCATTAACAAGAATCGAATAGAAAACAAGAGACATCTCATTACTACAATTAATCGTAGCACAGACTTTACTTTTCACAAAATGAATGCGCGTTTCGACCTCTGTACTAAAGATCAAGTTCGCTACACTTGTAGGGATAAGAATTCACCAGTGTCTGCAATCTAATATGTTTAATGGGGAAACTAAGCCGTTAAGGTGCGTATCTCGACACCTACTTCCAAACAATACAGATTTCTTACGACTATCAACTATTAAGAGCACCAAAAGACTGACTCACCACTGCAGGTTTGTTGAGACCTTCACCAACATCAGGCTTGTTGGTACCATCAGGATAGACCTCCACCTCCTTGCGGATAATGAACACGATACTGTCCAAGTCCAATCCCATGACGTCCGTCTCAGAGGTGAAGCAGATGTTGCCGTAGCCCTCTCGCCCCACGCTAAAATTCTCCACAACACATCGGCCGTCCTCATCGATGAGCTGCGCCAGCTCGGACAGCGACGGGATGGTGTAGTAGCCGGCCCGGCTCAGCTTGATGCCAGTGGGGTGGGGCTGCACAAGGGCACATGAAACGACCCAGACTTAGACACAGTGATACTAATGAGTGGGGCCTACGTGCTAACACATGAAACACACTTATTGAATCAAGAATGATACATCATAAGGCAAGCTTCGAGATAACGAACCAGAACCTGGAATAAAAAGAGAGACGCAGTTGTAAAAATTCAATGCAGCACACACACACTTGACTTTCATTAACCTAACCTAATTTTCTCATTTGGCAACACACATTAATGTAATACTGCTACGAGAAATGAAAAAGTCTCTTATGGTTGCAAATACGGCTAATTCAGTAAATGTACAGTACAAAGGTTTCCTCTCTCGACTATATTCCCACGGATAATAGAGACCTTAAAGTGAAGTCTCACCACCTGAGTACGACAGAGTTGAGCAAATATCGCACAGTACAACATTCAATGCGAACTAATGCAGTCTGTGTCCACTGAGCACGTCAGGTACCTAATGGTTAGGAATAACTCCTACTGCTAAAAAAAACAAGAACTAGCTACTTGCTCAAAAAAATTATTTTTGTGTCTTGTTTTTTGTTGGGTGACTTCGGACATCTGTCTGTACTCATCAGTTTACACATAGTCAATAGTCTTTAAACTGTTAGTGTGAGGGCAAAATTTTTATGTAAATAATAGGCTCGGCATTGTTCCTTAATTAACAGATGCGATTGTCTTTAAACTGTTTGCGGGGAGGGGAAANGCCCTTAAACTGCAGTATTACCAAATGTACTTCTGTCTTTTTCATAACATTTTTTATTTGATGCATAGAAAATGAGTCATTCATAGAAAACTGAGTTTTAGGGTAAAACCCTAATGAGGATGCACTAGGTAAGATTATGCATGCCAATTTTGTGTACATTGTGCGTAGAACTAGTGCAAATTAAACTTTGAACATCCATACACATTTTGCACTATTTGTAAACATATCTCAAAAACTATTGCGAAAATGAAAAAATTTGCACGAATAAAATGTTCGTGAAATTCAATTTTACATAGGGTAGAACAGGGTGATTTTGCCACAAAAGCATTTTTTTAATGTCACAAAAATACGGTGAAGATAATGGCAAATGTTAGTGCAGTTTATATACATTCAGGGTTTTGGCCGTAGGTGTGCCTATTGATTTTTTTTTTTTAATTTTTTTTGAACTGTAATAAGGACTTGAAAAAAAGTGGTACGCACAGCGAAAACACCCCGCTATCGGGGTGTTTTCGCCACCCCCATTTTTTGTTCTAAAATGACTTCTGTTGAGAAGATAATGGTTAGGAATAACCCCTACTGCTAAAAAACAAGAACTACTTTCTCATAAAAATAATTTTTGTGTTTTGTTTTTTGTGGGGTGAGTTCAGACATCTGTCTGTACTAATCAGTTTACACATAGTCAATAGTCTTTACACCGTTCGTGTGAAATTTTTATGTAGATAATAGGCTCGCCATTGTTCCTTAATTAACTGAATTTTTAGACAAATGCGATTGTCTTCAAACTGTTCGCGGGAGGGGGGGGGGGTAAATTTTTTTCCAAGCGGTGAGTTTGACCCATCTAGATGATGCAGTCAACTACCTTTAGCTTAACCAAAATACTACTTGAGTTAATAATCTGTGGGAATAATGAGACATTACCTAAACATGAAAAAGTAGGTACACCTAAAAAGTTGAAAATTGTCAGTATTATTATTTACTGCCCTTCCCCTCCCTATAGCAATGAAATGCATCTTAAAAAGCCTAATTTAATCCTTAGTAACTTCTCTACCACTGGACACTTCCAGATTTCCTGTATGTCAGTTTTATTTTCAGATATAGGCTCTATAATGGAAAAAAAAAACACCCGCGGCGAATTCACCCCGCGGCGAAATCACCCCGTTCTACCCTATACGGTAGGTATACTCACTGGAGCGTTGGTATCAGGAGCATCATGATCAGAGAAGTCCTGAGATGGCACCTCATACAGCGAGAAGTTAGCATGGCTAGAGTTGACTCCTAGAGAGGCATTAGCTGTAGATTCGTTGTTGAGCTGCACGCTGTCGTTGTTCGCCTGGTTACTTTGTGCCTAAAAGTGTAAAGTGAAAAGTATTACGAAATTGTTACGGTCAAACTCAGAGCCTCCGCATCTATGAAAATTATGATCCAAAGAACGGAAGGATTGAAGGCACTCACGATGCCAAAAAAAAATGAAAGAATTCGTGCAACGACATCCTTGTGCACGCCAATCAGAAGTCGGTAAAGAGTTTTCAGTTCATTATATTAGGATTGTAAGGCTCCATTTTCAATACAATGGTGAATAAACACGAGGAACGCAAAAAGTATGAATGATCCATCAAGCACCAACGCCACGGGTCGAACATGAAGACAATAAGCACAGGAAATAAAAACACTGTAGAGGCACGGAGCAGTGATTGATATTGCCCTAACATGCTTGAAGAAGAAACCACATTTGCGTATCCAAAACTATTAAGTGACACTCCAGTACAGCCAGCAGATTCAGAGCAAGCAAGTTAAGAGTGTGACACTCGTGAAACGTTCACAAGGCAATTGACCATATATACTATTTACGCAACAGCGTTTTTAGCCGGTCAGAAGACAGTCAAAGTAGCTGGGCAGTCCGGTAGGGCACAGTCGAATGAGGCCTTAGACTCTTAGCACACTTTTTTCTTATAAGCCTGCATGTGAACTAATTGTTAAAGCGTGCTTTCACCATGAAGAGCCGATAATTACAAAAATATGAGGATAACTACAAGTTGAACTGCACTATTTACTCTCGTTCAATTTCATAACAGTAGTTCAATTCCCTGCTACTTCTGAATTTGTTTTGAGCTTGAAATTCGACAAATACACGTGGAAAAGCAGTTTAATGATGTTGATAAATATGTTGCGCATCCCTCATGTGGTATAATTTTGACTAGCATGCCAGGCTGTTCAAAATAACGGTCAAGAATATGAGTTACTTCGTCAGTACGTTGCATACTAACTTAGCTTTCAAAAAGCACTGCAACTGCTAACAGATGGGGATAATAAAAATCTTCAATGCCACACCAACAAAATAACAATACTTGAGATGCTAGCTTTATACAGAAATCAAAGTTTCAACACTTACGCCTGGCGCACGACATGCCACATTCAAGTCAGCAATGGTGTCATTGAAGCCAACTGAAGACTTTTTCAATGGGATGCTCAGCTTTTTGATGTTGTTTCGGCCCTGCAAATGTGTACACAGGTCAGTGTCGGCCGGCGCTGCAGTTTATTATTATTATTATATTGAGTAGTTTAAGTCTCCGTCTCCACAGCAACGGCGATCTAACAGAGGAAGAAGCAAGGGACACATAGTGTGACGATAGATACGTGGAA
>LQNS02277998.1:9776528-9786905 GCA_001587735.2 Parhyale hawaiensis
GGGGGGGGGGGGGGGCAAGGGAGGGACCCTCCGCACGATTACTTTTTCTGCAGTCTACTTATTTCTTTGTTCGTCTCTTTGCCCTGTGCGGCTTGGCTGAACGAACGAACAGCTGTGCCATATATAGTGAAAGATGCTCTGTGTTTTAGTTCCCGCCAGCAGTAGCGCTCTGGCCGCTTGTTACTAATGAAAAAAAAATTGATCTGAGTTTCCATTAAATATGAGACTTTCCCGCAGAAAAGTCGAGATAATAATCACCAAGAATACGGCGCGATGTGACTTGGTAGTGATATTTCTACTACTTACTGACTCTTAAAAGAGCAACACTGAACAACAGGGATAGCTATATTGGATATTAACGGAAGCCAACGTACGCCCCTCCGGGGGTATAGGATGGGCCATAGGCCATAGGGTTAGGTTAGTTAGGTTCGCCCATCTTATGTTATGGGGAGTAGCGCCCCCAAGGGGTTTGTGTAGGTTACCTTAGCCATTAGTTAGGCCTTCGGGACGTCTGTTTTTCGTGCCCACTGTGCTTTCTTCTACTTCATACTCCTACTGACCTTACTGTTGTTTGTTCTTCCTCTTTTTTCCCGACTTGCTGTTCCCATGCGCGTTGATCCTGTGTGGGAACACCTTCGTGCATGGGTTCCCCGTTTTTCTATCGACATTCTATATGTCCCTTCCTTTTCCTCTCTTAGAAGAGCTTAGTACTTATTAGGGAGGCTTAAATCCTCTTATAATACCTAATACCACGTACAACCCGCTCACCTCTTCCTTCTCTTTTCGCTCGTGAAATACGGAGAATAAAGTGGTACCAGTGTATTTAGTAGGTATATATGTAGCCTATACCGGAGCTTCAGATATGTCTGGCGATAAGTTGTTTGGTTAGATACGTAGGTATTGAAATAAACTGATCTTAGCGTAACTTTTTTAAACTCAACGTCCCGTAACACATACTGTGAGGTAAAGTAGGTACAGACCGTATTGTACCGGTCCTTTTCAATATCACCCAGCATTGTGCCACCCTAATTTTCCTTGTTGCTGCAGGTGTTGAGTGTTCTATTGGGGAGAATAGGGGGTTCTGCTGATGACTGTGCTGTCGCTCCGTTGGGCCTTGCGTTTGAGGACTCGTTGTAATGGAACAAAAGCGAGGATGTACATGCGCCTCGCGATGGTGTTGTGTGCCTATGTTGTCGCGTTAGGTAGCACTGCGAGGTGTAGGTTTACGTGAGAACACTGGGTTTTTCTTTGTCGTACTTCTGTATACGCCCGAGAAATCTCTATATCGGTGAGTTCGTATTTAGGTTTTTTAAAAAGGTTTATCTAATCGCACTCTTTTGTAGATTTACCTTTTAAAGGTAAATACATACTTGATGCTGTAAAGAGATCACTGCGTGTCTTGTATTTTCTATTTTCTGCCACTCTCTGTCTTTTTCAGTTTGCCGTTCATTAGTCCTCAGGGGTATGTTCTACCGGGCTCTTTCCCTGCCACAAAATATTTGGGCCTCACGAACCTAAGAGTCCCAAGTGCCTTCTCCGCAGGGGATGTTGCAGCTGGCCGCCGTTCCAGCTGACGAGGTTCGTTTTGTAAAGTTAGGTAGGTTCTCTGTGTTCCACTTTCTGTTCCGTGAGGTGAGCTGTCGATCGAGATAACCGACCCAGTACGCGGAGCACCTCCAGTCTCTCTCGTGTGGAAGGCCCCGAACGGAGCTGTCCACTGTAGTTTTTTTTCTATTCTTTGCGCTTCTGTCCCGCCAATGGTAGCGCACTCGGTCAACTGAGTCTTACTGGTAGGAATGCAGAGATAAAACATTCTTATACTGATGCGACATAATAAACGGAGTCTCACTGCTTGGATCACGTCGTATGACGTGGGTGTGGTGGTAAAACCAGGAAAATAATAATAATGCGGTTCATTATAGGTATTTGTATCGGCGTTTTTGTTTTGTTTTACCTAAGTCTATAATTAAGGGACCAGTGTACTTTTTGTGTTCGTAGTCAACGTTCCAAACAGTTATGTAGCTAAGAGAAACCGGTGTTCTTATTTTTTTTTTATCCCTACAAACTTGACGTATCGCATGCCGGTTTTTCCACTGTGGGTTACTTTACCTCAAACCAACATTTTGTAGTAATATAAATAATGGTTGCAGCGTAGTTTCCTTCCTTAGCACAATATGCGTCTTTTTCCCCTCGGCGGTCAGGGTACTGACTGTATTTTCACGCCGCAGGCTGTGCGTATATTTTAGCACTAGTACACCCTCTTCCCTTATTTTTACGCAATAACGAAATTACTTTTTAAAATCATTTCCTCTCGGAAGTAATAATAATATTAAAATACTGGTCTGTTCCTCGACGGGCGTACTCGGGTTCGTCGAGGAATTGAAACCCGACGTTACCCAGCCTGCTTGGAATTTTCATGTGATTTCGCTTAGATTTCAGGGATTCTATGCTCAAGTTATGTTACTTTAAAATTTCCTTTTGGTGCGCTATATTGTGTATACATCAGCCGTAGACATCACTATACGGTGAGGCCTATGCCTCAGCGATACTTTCCTCTCAGGGGGTGTAGGATGGGCCATAGGGTTAGGTTAATTAGGTTCGCCAATTCTATGTTATGGGAAGCAGCACTCCCAGGGGGACTGTATAGGTTACGGTACCTTAGCCATTAGCTAGGTCTTCGGGACGTCTGTATTTCGTGCTCACATTGCTTCCTTCCATCTTCATACTCCCACTGATGATGCTTTGTTCCGAATCTTCCTCTTCTTTCTCGACTTGTTGTTCCCATGCACGTCAACTCGTGCATGGGTTCCACGTTTCTCTTGGCATTCTTTGTGTCCCTTCTTTCTTCCTCCCTTTGGATCACAGTGTGCTCTGTGGGTTGGAAGGCTCCCCCTCCATCGCAACAGTCGGATACGTACTGAGCCGCTGCCCGGTGGCACTCTCGTCGTTCGCGACCCAGTTCATTTACTACCGATCGTTATGTCGAGCAATAGAACCTACACTTGCATCATAATGGCGTCATACAAAAATGCATCAGCCAGTAACGTCACTCCTTTTGCAGCGGGGCATCCTGGGTAATGCCAAGACAGGCATCTTGGGTAATTTCCAATATGGCGTCCTGTGTGTGAGAGGTTACGTGTGTGTCGCGATTGTTTATTACATAAGCGTTGGTAAAATTGTTCAGTTGCTGTTTATTGTGCTTTTTATGTCTGTATAGCATTCTACTTTATAACTTGTTGTAAAGCAAAGTTTTCTTGGCGAACGAAAATCGTCTAATTTTGTCTTTTCAAACTCATGCGAATAATTCTATTCCGCGCAAAGCATTCGCTTCAACTTAAGCAAACATTTTCAGATGATTTTCTCACTTCTTTTTTTATGGCACTGAAAATCAAGATGCAATACAAATTATACAATAGGTACATCGAATCTATGGTCTAGTATAATATTTTACTTGTGTACCTAATTAAGTGTATGGCCAGTATGGGTAGTTCCAATTTGAGGTAATAAATGATGTACAATTGGCGGGAAAGTCTTTCTGGTATACTGCAGTACAAGTAGCCGCCGCTCGCGGCCTCATATGTTTACACCAGCATAGTGATGTGGCAGTCGCCCATTGGCTGAAATTGACGCCAGTCACGGCGGTCGGTGCTTGGCTAAGATGGTGTCACGGCGGTCGCTGATTGGCTAAGGGTGTTTCCTTAGAGCTGACATTACTATCTATAGTAAATGAACTGTGTTCGCGACAATTTGTGTGCGTGTTTGTGTACGCGGATCGTGTGCGTGCGGGCGGCGTTCAAGTTCGTGTGCCGCGCTGCTCGCTGTATCGCAGATTTAAGTTAGGTTAGGCTAGGTAGTGTTTATTTTAGTGGTGAAGCGCGCAAGAAAGCATACTGAACGCAAATTCGTCGCGAACGACGAGAGTGCTGCCCCGAGGCTCACTCCGTCGCTCGTCCCATAGGCTGAGACGTGTGAAGTAGCACCGTGAACGAACGGACTCACGGCAGTGGGCGTACAGATTCCAGCTGAGCTGCCAAGCTGTTCCCAATGTATGTGCCAGCTTTCTTCTTGCGCTTCAACGAGCTGTAATTGACCAAGGATGCCGACGAAAGTGGCGTATCGTTTGGGTATTTTTGGTAATGTGAGTCACTAAAAATTCTGGAAATCTTGTTTAAACTGTTCGTGAGTTAAAATTCGGCTCCCGTAATTGATTTATTGCCCCAGCCAGACTGGAACGATAAGCTTTCGATGCATTGCGTGTTTTTCATTATGTGTAATAATGTCTCAGAAGGTAAAGGGTGGGGTATAGGCCATCGGTTACGTGTTTTAGTTCTACCCCAAATAGCGACGACCGCCGAAATGACGTTGTGCTGTGCCACCTGCGTATTGGGCGCACGAGACTTACGACTATCTGCGGATGAGGCATCCGCAACCCTATTGCGGCGACTGCGCCGTACCTATCACTGTACTGCATTTAACGGCCCAGTGTCTCACCTTCTCCGACGAGCGGAGGGACTGCTATCCGGACCTGCATGGTCGAATTGCTGACTCCATCCTCCGAGGAATGCTTTCTGAGGGACCTCGTGGCCTATTTAATAGAAATGCCTTGAAGACTTTTCTTACCACATGTAACCTCTATCACAAACTGTGATGAATTCTGTACGATAATTGCTATCATCAACTTCGGCTCTACCCTTTTCTTCGTGAATTACATAAATATATGTAAAATTGATAATGATAATAATGTTCTCCTTACTACTTTGTAATGTTAAATGAGACAAGTTCCGCGCCCTAGCGGCGCACGAGCCTGTGGTTAAACACAGGAATAGTTCGGCGCGATATAGGCAGTGTGCCACTGAAGCGCTGGTAAAATTTTTACTACTACTACTACTACTTCTTCTACCCCCAACTTATTTATGGTATTGTGAGTACCGCCCCCTGGGTATCTCAGAAGGTCACGTTAACTGTTTCAGATCTGCCTTTGGAGTATCTGCGTCTTTACTTTGATTCCTTTTGTTCTCTTATTAAGTGTTTTACTTCTTTTTCCGGTTGGTTGCGGTTTCCTTGGTTCGCTATTCTTCCGGGCATTGGTTCTCCCAGTTTATTGCGAGGTGCGTGTGCCTTACTTTATTCTTTTCTCTGGACTTTGAGTTGCTAATGTCATGGTATGGGAGGCTTAACTTCTGAGAATATCCCTAACTATTCAATATAAACCGCTTAAAATTTCCTGCACAGCTCCGTCTCATACACTCTGCGTGGAAGATGCACCCGTCGTAGTGTTGTCCCATTTCGTCTAGGTACGCCATCGGGACTGCGGTTTTATCAAGAGTTTACATGGTGGGCCGTGCCTTTTTTTAGCCATACGTTGCTCTCAGGGGTATGTTCTCGTGGGCACTATCCCTGTCAGAATATATTTGGATTGGCCTCACGAGCCCAATGGTTTTCCCAGTGCCTTCTCCGCGAGGGATGTTGCACTTGGCCGCAGTTCTGCTGAGAAGGTTAGTTTGTAGGGAGAGGCTGGTTCTCTATAGCTACTTCCCCTTCTGTTGGTCTAGGTGGGTCGCCGAATGGTGGTAAGAGACTCATTCTGTGGGACTCCTACCTGCTCCCGTGAGTGGGCCACTGAAGGGACCATCCGCACTCGTGTTCCTCTATTCTGTGTTCTTCACTTTTCGTCTTTCACTTCTTTGTGATGCTTTTCGCTTGATTTTCTTTTCAGTAGTAGCGCACTGAACCAACTGAAATTTTCGGGCAGGAATGCCGAAATGAAACTTTCATATAGTGATGTCGCATTATGAACTGAGTGTCACTGCTTGGATCGCGTCGTATTACGTGGGTACGGCGATGAAACCAGGAATATAATAATAAGCTATACCGGTACCTATATGTAAATATCAGTGTTAGTTACATATATTCCTATCGGTCCGAAAATTCCAGAGCGAGAAACAGCGCGCTGGCTTTAGTGATCAAACTTTGAAACGGCATCTGGAGATGTCGTCAGGACCGAAAGTTATTTACGTATGTCAGTATTAGGTACTTACCTATGTATCAGTTTTAGTTGTATATACAGTACGTATGTATCAGTGTATGATCGCCATATCAAGATCAGGTGCATGCATGAAAGTAATGCGTAGCAGTGGACGTTGCGTGCTGCACAGTTGTGCTGAGGGTCCCGGGAACGATCCCTAGGCCAGGTGGCTGATCTTTGTGTAAGGCTCTCGGCGCGCTAAATCAGCAAATTCAGGTGGCTGATCTTTGTGTAAGGCTCTCGGCGCGCTGAATCAGCAAATTTACTTGATGCTCATAGCATTCGTGGAGGTACTTACCTCAGGGTAGAGCAATGACGAGTCGTTGAACCTTTCGTTACGGCGTCATAGTTCTTAGCGACCTGTCGTCGGCTACAGCTGTACTTATTCCTCTGGGGCCAGTTGGCCTATATGTCTGCCGAACGAACCAATGATTGTGAGTTTGCCAGTGGAGGGTGCAGTCAAATGGGCTTTTATCTGCAGTTCCCTTAGGGTAATGTCTGTTCAGGGCTCGGTGCTGTCTGAGCATTGTCACGTTAATTCTGCTGTGCTGCTGATGGATTTGCCAGGACTTCAGTTCCTATCTTATGATTTATTATTGGTTAATAAATCCTGGAACGTTAGCATTTTTTTAATCTGTCGACACATTTATCCATTTTAAACCTACCACTATTTGGGGAGAATATGAGAACAAGATATATATTTCCCCGTTTTGAAGTTAGGAATACAAGAACTGGTTTCCTATAATATTTTAATGTTAGAAGTACCTAACCTGGCCTTCCTAACCTTACACACGGGCTCTGAGAAGCTCCCTGGTATTGGGTTAGAGGTGGGGGCGTCTGGTGGAAGGTAAAAAAAAAAGTTATGTTGTAAAATATTTCAAAGCCCGTAGATTTTTACGTGTTTCCCATGTACCTAACCGGATACCTGAAGACCATAAGGGAGACACAGTATCGTGTCCTCTGGTCAGGTTATGTCCTCTTTAGGTATAACTATATGTTTTCAACTTTTCGGTCCTTGTATTGTAACCTAATTGTGGTGTGAATGTATATACATATTTATTTCAAGATCTAAGGTCGTTGCAAGGCTAAAAAGAAACCTTTATTAGCTTCAGCTGCTATGCAGGCTCTGCAAGACATGTAAGAAAAAAAAAAATTAACATCGTTCGAAAGATATTCTATTATAATACAGGCTACCTCGGGCTAGAGACAGCCGTCCAGCGAGCCTATCGTTGGACTGCCATGCTTTACAACATTTAATGAAACCCTATGCAGCAGCGGAGCCACAGCTGCAGTTTAGCTCTGCACAAGTGTGTCTGTTGCGGCCACAGCAACATACTGCCCCNAGTCATCAGTCACTGGCACTAACACTTGAAAAGACCCGTGATGCGGTTTCCGTCATACGCTTCGCGCTTGTGTGTAGGCGGGCGGTTTTGTACATTGTGCACGGCATAGGCAGTACAACGCGTCGCACGCGTGCCGGAGGAACACTGTATAACCGCAGCGAGGATGTGCAGCGCGCACGGCATTCACGCTACCGACTTCAAATTTATATTTTGGACGACGTGCGAACTGCTCATCCTCGTATCAGGTTGTGCTTGCGAGTTCATAGCGTGGCTCCGGCCTTATGTGCATGCAGTAGACGTCCACTGTCGAACGCGCGTTGCATTACCTACAGTCGTGACTTTGTTATTCCGATGACCTATCTAGAACTCAACCGGAAAAAGCGCTAATATCAGTAACTCGTTACTCGAGTGTATGTTCGTTACTCAGGTGTAATGTTGTTGCTCTGATATATTTCCGTTACTCAGTTGCACTTCTGTTATCCACACTGCAATTCTGTTACTCGAAGATGCGAGTCCTAATGCACCTCTATTTGAGCTTTGCATACATTCGAAGAAATACCTACCTACGTATGATTTAGCTATAGCCTAAACTGTGCATATTCAATAAGGGCAATAGTTCGCCCATGCTGTGCTTTAGGGAGTTATTGATTGGCCGCCAAGGGAGTAGAGCGTAGGGTAGGTGGCCCCAAGGAGGCGCACTGGCCCACTGGAGACGCACTTGCGGCGGGAAGGCTGTGGCGCGGCGACCGGACGCTGCAAGAAAAAAAAAAAGCCTAATAGCTATGTCTCATAAACACCCACCAAAAATGATGTATAATTGAATATTTCTCAAAACGTCCAGCTGCAGCGCAGTCCCCTTCACCGCAGATACGTCTCCATTGGGCCAGTGCGTCTCCATTAGGCCCCTTACCCTAAGTGTCCCCCTCTTTGACCGCATGGAGGAAATGGTTGAGGCGTTTCGATCCTGCAGCCGACTAAGCCGAGCGCTGCAGGGCCGATCTAAGTTACCTCCGCCATTTAACAGTAGAGCCGCGCCTCAGTTGGGCGTGAAGTCGTGAATGGACAAATAGAGGAGAGCATGAATGAAGTGCAGTGCAGTGAGTTACACTGCACGACTTTTTACTTCACTTAAGGGAATTTAGTAGCACCTCTGTCCGAGCGGTCAGTGCAACAAGTTCGGCACAGTTGCAGGTCGAATTCTTTAGAAAAGTAACCATCACAAACAACATTTGCTCTAGTCCTTGCAAAAAAGGTGAAGCTTGTGCCGATAGACTGCGAGCTCATTCAGTTCCTGTGGCATGGCTCTAAGGAGTCACTGTGCTGATCGAGGACCTCAATAATTGCCTTAGTAGGTCCTTGGGAACATCCATTTTTTTTTGCGCCCACTGCTCCCATGCCCGTTTTTCCGGTGTGGGAACACTCGTGCGTGTGGTCCACGTACCTACTCGTACTCATCGACGAACTATGTATGTGTCTCTTCTTTTTTCTTTGTGCATGATTTTATAGATATTCAACGAGCCTTACATTACGTTCTTCCGCTTACTAATTCAGTTTTCTGAAGACGAAATAAAATTTGAATTTCTTGTGCGACTACAACTGTTCGAAATGTTCTTTTTCGAAATAGACCAGGTATTTTTTTAAGGAATTGGTCTTTTTTTAAAGACTTGATTTTTTTTATTGCGATGTGATACCACCGTGTAATAACCCAGTATATAGGTACAGTGCAAACTAAGCTATTATTTAGTGGTTTGCAATAACGCTGTTAATATTGCCCTTTATTAGAGACAGTGTACGTTTATGGGTTAATTTAGACATCCCGTAAATATATAGACTGTAACATTGCAAAGGAATAGCGACGGTCAGCTGTGAGACATAAGGCCGTCCCTGTTCCATCGCGACTCATCTAAGCACACCATAAATGTTCCGTTCTGTATGCATCATTACCGTCGTTTCAGAGCCCTCCTAAACACATGGTATGTGTCTAGTGCTTAATGCGTTATTACCGTCGTTTTAGAGGTGCACCTAGTCATTTGCTTCTTGTTTCTTCTCGTGTTCGTGTTTTTTTTAACGAGTTTCTACCTCCGTGCGTGATGATTAAAAGTTCATAGATTGTCACAGTTTTGAAAAATTTCATGAACATGCGAAAATATAAGCTACTATGAGAATATATTTTTATGATTGAAAATATCTGACAAATAAGTTTGTACAGTAGTTGGAAAACAAATTCCAAAGCACCCGAAATGTTGGTCCGCATCAAATGTTAGGTCTACGGACATCTTTTGTAGTTGCCAGAGGCCGCTAGTCTCCAAGTTTCGAGAAGCCTAGGTAATTCAAGAAAAAATGTTAATTACATTTTTGGCGTATGGTACTGCTCGTAATAGAAGTGTATTTACAAGAATGTGAGGCTTGTTCTTAAAATACAAACATTAAACAGCACTGGTACCGAACTAGCTGTTACTGCCCATCAACTATTACCGTTGACGTGAGGTTTACTACCAGATTATTACGCCCCGGAAGTTTGGATAACTGTAAAATCAATTGATGCTATTACTTACGAAAATTAAAATGTGTTGATGCGATAAGGTAATTTTCTACTAGAGGTCACAACTCGATGTAGGGAAAAATATTCACATATTTAGGTACTATGAAGCATTCTAAGACATTTTTCATGAATGACGTTTCCGTCGCAAATGCTTAGTTTCCGAGATATTTAACTTTCAAGTTCCCATTGTTTTCCTACGGGAAAGAATAACTGGTGACCCCGTAGAGACATAAATTACACTGCGTTCGGCTCGATTATGCATGCCAAAATTTTCTGTATAAAATTGATAATTTTTACATTAAATTATATTTTTACAGATCACTGTAAATGTGGTGAGTCAATTTTATTATTTGGATACCTAGAGTGCTAATTTCACATTTTATATATAAGCTTTATCATCATTTCGATGCCAACCGGCTGACAACCGTTCAGTTAGATTACGCAAGCTGTCAATTTCAGACGGTATT
>LQNS02277998.1:9787865-9799685 GCA_001587735.2 Parhyale hawaiensis
TTGGGTATTAGTAGTGCATCTTTTATTCAATAAAGATAAGTGGTTAACGTTTTTATCATTTAAACCTTCAAAACTCGATGAAATTAAACACTTGCATAATCTAGCTGGACGGATACCAAATCATAAATTTCAATATATTGTCATTTTATGTTTATCAATTGCGAAATAAACGTTTCAAGCATTAGAATTATAAAATTACCTCTTCTAGTTTTGAAATATCTTTTGACATCCAATGCATTGTGAAAATTATTAATTTTTTCATGAAAAACTAATTATGCATAATCAAGCCGAACGCAGTGTACCCTAACCTTACCCAATGTTTTTACCTAACCTAACCTTATCTAACCCAACCTTACCTAACCCAACCTTACCTAACCCAACCTTACCTAACCCAACCTTACCTAACCCAACCTTACCTAACCCTACCTTACCTAACCTTACCTTACCTAACCTTACCTTACCTAACCTAACCTAACCTTACCTAACCTAACGTAACCTAACCTTACCTAACCTAACCTTACCTAACCTAACCTTACCTAACCTAACCTTACCTAACCTAACGTAACCTAACCTAACCATTTTTCCCCATCTGAAAACAATGTAAATTTCATAGTTAAATATCTCAAAAACTAAGCATTTCCCACGAAAACGTCATTCATGAAAAAAGTTTTAGAATGCTTCATTCTACATTAAAACGTGAATTTTTTTTTAATATCGAGTTGTGTCCTTTAGTAGAAAAATACAGATATTAATAAATCTTGTAAGATATTCGCAGCCATTCAAGTACCGTTATTAGAATTGCCATGATTACCCATTTAATTGTCATGTCCAATTGCAGCGGTTGTGACCATATGACAAAGGTTCCGTACTGTGTGCGTCATTGCCGCAGTTTCAGGGCCGTTCACACTCACGTGGTACCCACCATGTGTACCTAGATGCTGCTGTTGTAATTATACATATCACATCACAGTATCATATCATTATTTTCCATATTTAACCCACTATTCCACGCGTTATTTATATGTTACGCTTCATATACGGTACGTAGCGTTATTCCTACGAGAGATACAAATTAGTTCACGAAAGAAACGATTAACTACAGCTGCTTATTCAAGCGCTCGGTAAATCTTATCTCTAATTTGCGTCATGAGAGTCGTTCACGCTCACGAGGTCTCCACCATGTGTATACCTATACTGCTTATGCCTTTGTCACATAGGTACCACTGATAATAAATTATGATAGTATCAAACTCCATGAACAATTACAGCTCCTTCATGCGCGCTGTAAATCTTATGTAGCTACCGGTACCGTCTTGTATGCTCCAATCTGTGTCGTTCTCACACACGTGGTATCCCACCACATGGCGGTGTTGCAACAACAGCACTCACCACGTGCCGCCGCTCCCACCAGTGCGGTGAAGATACCTACACTATCGCCGCGAGTGGCTCGTGCTGGCACCTAGCCCTGCTCTGCCTCAGTACCTGCCGTGCCTGACACCCTTCAGGTGTTTGTTACATGTGTGCATGTATTACCTGGTGTCTGCTGTGCGACTTTAGTGTAGTTTTTGCTGCGAACCGAAAGCGGTGCTGACTAGGCGACAGTGTTTTGTGTGTGTCGGCAGTCCCCACCCACTGGAGGGAGTGGGGTGTCTGTTCCTGGCTGAGGGTTTAGTGTAGTGATATCCGAGTGTTGGGTTCAGTATAGATCAGAGTGTTTGTCATTTGACGTTGGCTAACTTGCGGGATGTGGGTTTCTGCGAGGACTCCTTATTTGGTGGATGTGGATAACATCGAATTTGAACGGTGTTCGGTGTAGATATTGAAATATGAATTTTTGTAAAGTAATTTCATTTTTAACTGCGTGCTCTCATCAAGATTGGGTCTGTATCTTTATAGTATTCAATTTGGATCTGCTTTGTCATCATAATTTGAATCGTTCTTATGCCGAGCCCACACGATGTTTTTTTCATCGACAACCAGGTGCAAGGATGCGAGCCTCGGACGTTGTTTACCTATGCTACCATGATAGTTTGAATATGTATCGAAACTACGCGCAAGCTGTACATCCAACTGATCCAAGCAACCAGTTGGGCTTACAAATGCATATGTGGCCTCGGCATAAGGTGCAGCTCTCGTGTTTGGTCGTGGTCTTTGCGATTGACCGCAAGGTACTTTCATATTTTGGTCGCTGTTGTGCATAATTCAACTTATGCTTTGGTAAAGTTAAAAGCCTAAAGGGTAAATTCAACTTGACCGCAAACCCTAACTAGGAGACCCACACGCACTGGTTCGTGATGCAGGTAAATACCCACGTGGGTCCAGTAGAATGTACGGCTGCAGTCGATCACAGGTTGTCCGGGCTATGGCATCACACTGACGGGATACCCGATATAGACATCTGCGTCCCCTCCCCCGACCCTAAGGGTGCTCGCGCACTAGCAACTATTCAGTTGAGGCGATTATTAAGTTGCCTTAAAAAAGTTGCTGATGTTTAATTTTAGCCGCGCACTGACGATTTTTTAGTTGCACCATGGCAATATAATATGCGATGAACTAAATCATCTATACTGATATACAAACATGAGTTTTTTACTTACCTTTTTTATCCTTTTCTGCTGTTACATTGTATTCCAATTTTCAATGCACGATTCGTATACTTCATTCTATAATTTCTTTTGCAAAACTTTGTCAGAATATTCCTTCATTTTGTTATTATATATATATATATAGAGCTGGGTGTTTTAGAATTTCAATAATTAAGACGTCCGTATTCAGTTCTGCAGTGGAACACATCCTAATAACGCTGCACTCATTAACTGACTGAAATCGACCTGAAAAAATATCACATATTCGCAAAAGCGGCGACTAAATAGTTGCCAGTGCGCGGTTCAACGTACAAACTGGTAGGTTCTGTTTTATCGAGCAACAGTTTACTCACCTCGAAACGGGAACAAGTTGTAACTTTTGAATTGCGGCAACTCAGTAATCACCCGTGCGCGGACTTGTATTGAAATCAATGTGTTCCATTTGGGTGACTAAATAATTGCTCAGAAAAAGTTGCTAGTGCGCGGCTGACGTAAGGCCAATATCCCCCCTCCAGTGACTACGAGTGCAAGAATTGCTGACGCTATGCTTTCATGAGCGTCAAGACTTTACTTTCCTGGTGTGGGCTCGCACTCCCGACGTCTAGATAATTAATCTTCAAAGTCAGCAACCTTGGCTCTGAGCTACCGCAAATGTTTCCGATGTTAAAAACCATTGATCTAGTCGCGGTGCAAATAATAATTTGGGCAGTGTTCTAGGCAGTGGACTTGCAATTGAGTCGTGTTCTTTGGATATCGATATTCGTCACGCTCGTCGGTACAGCTGCCATCGAATTTTTCTTCGCATTTAGTCGGATTTGTCCTAGTGTGAGCTCTGCAGTACAGCTGTGTACGCTAGTAATAATTTTTAGGACTTCGCGTCGACGTCTTCGCTGCTGAATTTACGTCGAACAACCATCATACATTAATTATACATATATTTAATTACTTGAATATTACCGTATGCCAAAATCGTCCATTGTAATTTACACAAAGATCTCACTGATTCATAGCCAATATATCATGTATATATTCAAAGAGCGCTAACCGTCAGTGAAGTTAGATCTTTGTTAAACTGTTCTCCAGGTTGTTGGTTAATTTCTGTCGGAATTGACATTGATGCTTGCTTTGCAAGTGCTCCAGTTTTGTTAACATTACATTTGTCAGACTCTTGTATATTGTGAGCATTGCAATGTGGCAAGCCTTCTGTATCAGAGAAATTATTTAAGCTGACCTTATGTTTAGGTACTGACATCGTCCTCAGACGAGACGTATAATTTGTTGTATCGTCGTTTGTGTCCTTTTCTTTGCATCCTAATAGTTAATACTGTCATTTTTTTTTTTTTCATTGGATTAACACATTGTCCGCCGTTCTAAAAATAGGTAATGGTATTCCTATGATAATGCGCACCTCATACCCATATAGTGTAGGTACGCAGCGTGGTCTAACTATTCCTCATTGCGCGTAGCTTTGTTCTTTAGCTAATCACTTCTCTTCTTTCGGTCACACTTAGCGTCAGCGTAGGTACCCCAATAGGCTATGGTCTATATTTCAGAAAATATAGCAGCCTCACAGTTAGTGCGTTGTATTTTTCAGGAATACTTTCAGAATAATAATACTAAGCGTGGCAGCCTCTAGTCATGGAGAAACAGGCGCCTGTAAGTACGGTTTTTCATTACCTACTTAGGTATGTAGATACTATTGACTTTTTTCATACCATAGTGCAGCTGCCTTGTATGACACGTCTAAAATGGTGTATTTTAATTCTATAGCGGGAGCCGAAGAACTTATTCTTAGAACCTCTCAGGGAGCCTAGGATGGGTCATCGGCCTGACGGTTACGGTAGGTTAATTTGGTTAGGTTCACCCATTCTATGCCATGGGAACACGCATAGGTTACTTTAGTCGTAGCTAGGCCTTTGGGACATCTGTTTCAACTGTCGACTTTACTTTTCTTTTCTTCATAGTCTTGCTGATGATGCTTTGTTTAGTTCTGCCTTTTCTTTCCTAATTTATGACCGTTCTTGGGGCTCATGCGATATCTCCCGACTTTCTTACTCAAGGCCCATTTTTCTTTCCTAATTTATGACCGTTCTTGGGGCTCATGCGATATCTCCCGACTTTCTTACTCAAGGCTCATTTTTCTTTCCTAATTTATGACCGTTCTTGGGGCTCATGCGATATCTCCAGACTTTCTTACTCAAGGCTCATTTTTCTTTCCTAATTTATGACCGTTCTTGGGGCTCATGCGATATCTCCAGACTTTCTTACTCAAGGCTCATTTACACAATACCATTTTTGTTAATATGCTGTTTTCCCTCCCTCTTCTTTTCCTAATGGGAATTTTTTGCCAATTTCTCACAGGTACGGTAGGTATTCCTTTTTTGTGTGACTTGAAATGTTCTACTGTAGCTACCTAATTCTACTAAACCAAAACGATTTGGAAATCACAAGCTTAGAATGAAAGTTTGGGTCATATTTCAATCTTTAATACACACGCACTCAAATAAAAATGAAGGAATATATAATCCTTCAAATTCTGCCATTGAGAGTGTAATGACAAAATTGTGGCGAAATTCCCATGGGAGTATGTACATCAGTATTGCGCAACGAAGCTGCATAGATAGCTACTTTAGGTAGTGTGGGCAGGGCTTAAGAGGGAACTTCAGCATTGAGCGTCCATCGAAATGAGCCCATACCGAGCTCTGTGTTAAATTCACTCGCTCTGCACCCTTGCGAGGCGAAATGTATCGATTACAGCAAATGCCTTNCCCCCCCCCCCAGTCATCAGTCACTGGCACTAACACTTGAAAAGATCTGTGATGCGTTTTCCGTCATACGCTTCGCGCTTTTGTATAGGCGGGCGGTTTTATACATTGTGTACGGCATAGGCAGTACAACGCGTCGCACGCGTGCCGGAGGAACACTGTATAATCGCACGCACAACTTGAAGCAAGGATGTGGAGCCCGCTCGGCATTCACGCTACCGACTTTAAATTTATATTTTGGACAATGTGCGAACTGCACATCCTCGTATCAGGTTGTGCTTGCGAGTTCATAGCGTGGCTCCGGCCTTATGTGCATGCTGTAGACGTTCACTGTCGAACGCGCGTTGCATTACCTACAGTCGTGACATAGTTATTCCGATGACCTACCTAGTACTCAACCGGAAAAAAGTGCTAATATTAGTAACTCGTTACTAGAGTGTATGTTCGTTACTCAGGTGTAATGTTGCTCTGATATATTTCCGTTACTCAGTTGCACTTCTGTTATCCACACTGCATTTCTGTTACTCGAAGATGCGAGTCCTAATGCACCTCTATTTGAGCTTTGCATACATTCGAAGAAATACCTACGTATGATTTAGCTACAGCCTAAATTGTGCATATTCAATAAGGGCAATAGTTCGCCCATGCTGTGCTTTAGGGAGTTATTGATTGGCCTCCAAAGGGGTAGAGCGTAGTGTAGGTGGCTCCAAGGAGGCGCACTGGCCCACTGCAGACACAAATTGCGGTGGGAAGGCTGTGGCGCGGCGACCGGACGCTGCAAGAAATGGCCAATACCTGCAAGAAAAAATGGCCTAATAGCTATGTCTCATAAACACCCACCAAAAATGATGTATAATTGAATATTTCTCAAATCGTTCAGCTGCAGCGCAGTCCCCTTCACCGCAGATACGTCTCCATTGGGCCAGTGCGTCTCCATTAGGCCCTTACCCTAAGTGTCCCCCTCTTTGACCGCATGGAGGAAATGGTTGAGGCGTATCGATCCTGCAGCCGACTAAGCCGAGCGCTGCAGGACCGATCTAAGTTACCTCCGCGATTTAATAATATAGCCGCTCCTCAGTTGGGCGTGAAGTCGTGAATGGACCAAATAGAGGAGAGCATGAATGAAATGAAGTGCAGTGAGTTACACTGCACAAATTTTTACTTCACTTAAGGGAATTTAGTAGCACCTCTGTCCGAGCGGTCAGTGCAACAAGTTCGGCGCAGTTGCAGGTCGAATTCTTTAGAAAAGTAACCATCACAAGCAACAGTACATGTATTAGCCCTTGCCAAAGAGGTGAACCTTGTACCGATAGACTGCAAGCTCATTCAGTTCCTGTGGCATGGCTCTAAGGAGTCACTGTGCTGATCGAGCACCTCAATAATTGCCATAGTTCGTCCTTGGGAACATCCATTTTTTGCACCCACTGTACTTAATTGCTCGTTTTTTGCTTCTACTTACGATTTTTGTTGCGTTCCTCGTCGTTTTTCTTGACTTGCTGCTCCCATGCCCGTTTTTCCGGTGTAAGAACGCTCGTGCGTGTGCTCCATGTACTCGTACTCATCGACGACTATGTACCGTATGTGTCGCTTCTTTTTTCTCTGTGTATGATTTCATATATATGTATATTCAACGAGGCTTACATTACGTTCGTCCGCGTACTAATTTAGTTTTCTGAAGACGAAATAAAATTTGAATTTCTTGCGCGACTGCCACTGTTTGAAAAAATTTTTTTTTTTTCCGAAATAGACCAGGTATTTTTTTAAGGAATCTGTCTTTTTTTTAAAGACTTGATCTTTTTTATGGCGACGTGGTACCATTGTGTAATAACCCAGTATATAGGTACAGTTCAAAGCAAGCTATTATTTAGACATTTATTTAGACATCCCGTAAATATGTAGACTGTGACACTGCAAAGGAATAGCGACGGTCAGCTGTGAGACATAAGGTCGTCCCTCTTCCATCGCGCCTCATCTAAGCACACCATAAATGTTCCGTTCTGTATGCATCATTACCGTCGTTTCAGAGCCCTCCCTGAACACATGGTATGTGTCTAGTGCTTAATGCGTTATTACAGTCGTTTTAGAGGCGTTCACGTGCACTTAGTCATTTGCTTCTTATTTCTTCTCGTGTTCGTGTTTTTTCTTTTTCACGAGTTTCTGCCTCCGTGCGTGATGATGAGATGATCATGTATGGTTTACTCGTTCGTTCTTGGCATATATATATATATACACTGCGTGCTCTTATTTGCACCTATTTAAATCGCCACTGTCACCGATATAGGGCTTTGAACTTTGAATACCTGTATTTTTAAAAGTTCAAAGATTGTTACAGTTTTGAAAAATTTCATGAACATGCGAAAATATAAGCTACTATAAGAAGATATTTTATGGTAGAAAATATCTGACAAATAAGTTTGTAGTTACCAAATAGAAACGAAACAAAAAAATGCCAAAGCACCCGAAATGTTGGTCCGCATCAAATGTTAGGTCTACCGACATCTTTTGTAGTTGCCTGAGGCCGCTAGTCTCCAAGTTTCGAGAAGCTTAGGGAATTCAAGAAAAAATGTTAATTGGATTTTTGACGTATGGTACTGCTCGTTATAGAAGTGTATTTGCAAGAGTATTAGGCTTGTTCTTAAAATACAAGCATTAAACAGCACTGGTACCGAAGTAGCTGTTACTGCCCGTCAACCATTATCGTTGACGTGAGGTTTACTATCAGATTATTACGCCCCGGAAGTTCGGGTAGCTGTAAAATCAATTATTACTATCACTTACGCAAATTAAAATGAGGTGTTGCGATATTAATAAATCTTGTGAGATATTCGCAGCCATTCAAGTACAGGCCCTCAGGGGCATATTGTGGCGGNCCCCGCCACAATATGTTTGGGCATCACGCACCCAAGGGTCCCGAGTGCCTTCTCCGCAGGGGATGTAGCATCTGGCCGCATTTCCTGCTGAGAAGGTTAGTTTTGTAGAGTTAGGTAGGTTCTCTCTATTTCCTTTTCTGTTCCGCGAGGTGGGCTGTCGATCGAGATAGCGTACCTAGTCCGCGGGACTTCTCTCATCTCTCTCGTGTGGCAGGCCGTGATAGAGGCCGACCACTCGAGTGTCTCCTACTATGCTTTGCGCCTTGTTTCCTGCCCGTAGTAGCGCGCGTAGGCCACGCGACAAATTATCTGGTATTAATTTAAATACTACACACTCATCTCTGTTGGAACGCCTGAGTTGCGGCTACGGAGGTTAAACAAAGTTTATAACTAACTAACATTCAAGTACAGTTATAAGAATATTACCCATTTAATTTTCATGTCCAATTGCTGCTCGTGTGACCACATGACAAATGTTCCGTACTGTGTGCGTCCTTGCTGCAGTTTCAGGGCCGTTCACACGCACGTGGTGTCCACCGTGTGTACCTCGATGCTGTTGTAATTATATATATATATATATATTATGTCAGAGTATCTTATAATTGTCTTCTCCATATTTAACCCACTATTCCACGCGTTATTTATATGTTACGCTTCATATACGGTAGCGTTATTCCTACGAGAGATAGAAATTAGTTCACAAAAGAAACTATATTAACTACAGCTGCTTATTCAAGCGCTCGGTAAATCTTATCTCTTATTTGCTTCATGAGAGTCGTTTACGCTCACGAGGTCTCCACCATGCCCATGCTTCTGTCGCATATCACTGATAATAAATTATGATAGTATCAAACTCCAGCTCCTTCATGCACTCGGTAAATCTTGTATACGGTACTGGTACCGTCTTGTATGCACCAATCAGTGTAGTTCACACGCACGTGGTACCCCACCATATGTCTGTGTTGCAACAACAACAGCATCCACCACGTGCCACTACTCCCACCAGTGCGGCGAAGATACCTACACTATCGCCGCGAGTGGTATATGCTGGCACCTAGCCTAGCCCTGCCTGCCTCAGTACCTGCCGTGCCTGACACGCTCCAGGTGTTGCATGTGTGCGTGTCTGCAGTGCGACTTGGGGTAGTTTTTTGTAGCGAAGCTGCTGAAGCAAAAGCGGTGCTAACTAGGTGACAGTGTTTTGTGTGTGTGTCGGCTCTCCACACTGCCGGGGGGTGGGGGAGAGGGGTGTCTGTTCCTGGCTTAGGGTTCAGTGTTGTCATTTGACGTTGGGTAACCTGCGGGATGTGGGTTTCTGCGAGGACTCCTTATTTGGTGGATGTGGACAACATCGAATTTCGATGGTGTTTGGTGTAGTTATTGAAATAGTTTTTTTTTTTGTAAATGGAATTTATTTTTTAACTGTGTTCTCACATCAAGATTGGGTTTTTATCTTCATAGTGTGCATGTTCAATTTGGAACTGCTCTGTCGTCGTAATTTAAATTGTTCTTACACCGTGGCCACACGATGTTTTTTTATAGACAACCGGGTGCAAGGATGCGAACCTCGGACGTCATTTATGCTACCGTATCCATGCTATAGAGTTTGAATGCGTATCGAAACGACACGCGAGCTGTGCATCCTAGCAACCAGTTGGGCTTAGAAATGCTTCTGTAGCCTCGGCATAAGGTGCAGCTCTCGTATTTGGTCGTGGTTTTTGCGGTTGACAGCTTGGTACCTACTCATCTTGATCGCTCTTGTGCATAATTCAACTTGTGCTTTGGTAAAGATGAAAGGTAGAGTTACCTTGACCGCGCACCCCAACTAGGAAAGCCACATGCACTGGTTCGTGATGCAGGTAAATACCCACGTGGGCCCAGTAGAATGTACGGCTACAGTCGACCGAAGATTGTCCGGGCTATGGCATCATACTGACGGGATACCCGATATAGACAACCCCTCCTCCGACCCTTAGGCCAAAGCCCTCCTAGTGACTACGAGTGCAAGAATTGCTGACGCTATACATTCCCGAGCATCAAACCTTTCCTTCCCTGGTGTGGGCGCGCACTCCCGACGTCTCGATAATTATTCTCTAAAATCCGCAACCTCGGCTCTGAGCTGCCGCAAATGTTTCCGATGTTAAATTTGGGTCTTAGTCTTCGTTACAAATATTACTTCGGACCATCGTGCTCTAGGCAGTAGACATGCATTTGAGTCGTATTCTTTGGATATCGATTTTCGTCGCGCTCGTCGGACAGCTGCTATCGCGTTTCTCTTCCCATTTAGTCGATTTATCCTATTATGAGCTCTGCTGTACAGCTGTTCACGCCACTAATCATTTTTAGGACTTTGCATCGACGTCTTTGCTGCTGTATTTACGTCGAACAACCATCGTACATTAATTATATGTTTCATTACTTGAATATTACCGTATACCGAAATCGTCCATTGTAATTACTTCGCAAGGATCTTCTCTTATTCGTAGCTATTAGATCATGTAGGTAGGTAGGTACCTACTTTTCATCGCTCTGCGCTCAGGACTCGTCTTCACAGAGCGCTAAGAAGTTGGATCTTTCTTAAACTGTTCTCCAGGTTGTTGCTAAACTTCTGTCGAAGTTGACGTTCATGCTGGCTTGGCAAGTGCTCCAGTTTTTTTAACATGACATTAGTCAGACTCTTGTATATATATTGTGAGCATTGCAATGTGGGAAGCATTCTGTATCTGAGAAATTATTTAGGCTGACCCTTTGTGTAGGTAGCTACAGATATCGTCCTCAGACGAGACGCATAATTTCTTGTATCGTCGCTTGTGTCCTTTGCTTTGCCTCTTAATGCCGTCATTTTTTCATTGGATTACACATTGTCCGCAGTTCTAAAAATAAGTAATGGTATTGCTATGATAATGCGCACCACATACAAATATAGTGTAGCGCGGTCTAACTGTTGATCAATGCGCGTAGCCTTGTTCGTGAGTCATTTCTCTTCTCTCGGTCAAACTTAACGTCGACGTACCCCTAATAGGCTATGTTCTATATTTCAGAAAATATAGCAGCCGCATAGCTAGTGCGTCGTATTTTTCTGGACAACTTTTAGAATAATAAAACTAATCGTGGCAGCCTCTAGTCATGGAGAAACAGGCGCCTGTAAGTACCTACGGTATTTCATTACTTACCTATGTAGCTAGATACTGTTAACTTTTCTCATACCATAGTGCAGCTGACTTGTATGGCACGCCCTAAATGGTGTATTCGAATCCTATAGCTGGTGCCAAAGAACTTTTTTCTAAATTTCTTAGAATCCTTCTGAGAGCTTGGGATGGGTCATCGGCCTGAGGGTTACGGTAGGTTAGTTTGGTTAGGTTCGCCCATTCTGTGCCATGGGAGCAGCCCCATAGGTTACCTTAGGCTTAGCTAGGCCTTTGGGACATTTGTTCCACCTGTCAACTTTACTTCTTTTTGCCCTCATAGTCCTGCTGATGATTTACGCACCCAAGGGTCCCGAGTGCCTTCTCCGCAGGGGATGTAGCATCTGGCCGCAGTTCCTGCTGACAAGGTTAGTATTGTAAAGTTAGGTAGGTTCTCTATTTCCTTTTCTGTTCCGCG
>LQNS02277998.1:9799730-9820456 GCA_001587735.2 Parhyale hawaiensis
TTTCCTGCCCGTAGTAGCGCACGTAGGCCACGCGACCAATTTTGTGGTATTTGAATACTACACACTCATCTCTGTTGGAACGCCTGAGTTGCGGCTACGGAGGTTAAACAAAGTTTATAACTAACTAACTAACTCCTGCTGATGATGCTTTGTTTAGTTCTGCCTCTTCTTCCCCAGCTTATAACTGTTCTTTGGGCACATGCGATATCTCCAGACTTTCTTGCTCAAGGCTTATTTACACAACAGTGTTTTTGTTAGTCAGTATGCTGTTTTGCCTCAGACTCCTTTTCTAGTTAAATGTGAATATTTTGCCAATATCTCATAGCTAGGTATTCCTTTTTTGTGTGATTTAGAATGCTCAGCTGTAGCTACCTAATTCTACTAAACCAAAAAGATTTGTAACTTGCCTGTTTAGAACAAAAATTTAGGTTGTATTTGTCGCTAATACACACACCCACACACACCTACACAAAAAAATGAAAATTAAGAAATAAACCTCAAAATTCTGTCGTTGAGTGTGTAAGTGCAAAATTGTAGAAGCAATCCCGTGGAGCACAGCAGTATTGTGCAATGAAGCTGCATAGGTAGTGTGGACAGGACTTAGGTATCCACGGCACTAAGGGCTGTTTATGTACCTACCTACCTATGGCACATGAAGTTCATGGCAATTTAGTACACACAGCTTCACTTTCTCCTGTGGTAATGTGTTATGATACAACTTCATTTTTGCTTTCTGCATATATCTGTGAGCTGCTTGCTGCGGCTACAGTATTTCCTCCTGACGGGGCTGGCAGGATATATTGCATAGGCAGCTTTATGATACCTTGTGACTGTGGTCAGTGGTGATTATTTCCAATTTTAAAATACTTTCCCTCGCTTGTCTCAAACTTACCTCCATTTGTGTCAACCGCAGCATCTCATCAAGCCTGTGGTGCAGGGTATCTTGCAGTCCCATAGCCTATCTTTCCTTTTGTATGTTCTTGGTGGTTATTTCCAGTTTTAAGATACATTGCCTCTCCATCCTCAGTTATCCCCTGCTCGCGACAGCCACATCTCCTCCAGCCTGGGCTCTCAGGGCGTCCAGCACGGCGGTTCCGGTGCAGGCAGCAGCAGCGGTGCTGGGGGAGGAGGAGGAGGTGGAGGTGGCAGTGTTGGGATGTGGATAAGCTGCAGCGAGGCAGCCCGGCACGAGTGGCGAGATGTGGTCTCGCAGCTCTCCAGTGACGTCACAAGGGGACTGTCCGAGAGCGATGTGGAGCTGCGGAGACGAACCGTCGGCTACAACCAGTTCAGTGAAGCTGAAGATGACCCGCTATGGAAGAAGTATCTCGGACAGGTCTGTCCTTTTGTTTAGAATTTGGCAACATAAAAGAAANCTTGTTCTGATGTTGATCTTACATGAGATGCAATTTGATGAAAATCGCTTCCGTCAATCTCACGCAATCAAGTGCCGAATTTGTTAAAGAAAGCAATGGGCGAAAATTCACTGAAGCTCCCTCTTAAGGCATCTACGACGCTAGGGGCTGTTTATGTACCTAGCCTATGGCGCATGGAGTCCGTGGCAATTTGGTACTCACAGCTTCACCTTCTGTTTCTGTGGTAATGTGATACAACTTCATTTTTTCTTTTTTGCATAGGCTGTATCTGTGAGCTACTTGCAGCGGCTACAATATTTCCTCCTGACTGCACTGGCAAGATATATTGCATAGGCAGCTTTATCATACCTTGTGACTGTGGTCAGTGGTGATTATTTTCAATTTTGAAATGCCTTCCCTCTCTCGTCTCCAACTTACCTCCATTTGTGTCAACCACAGCGTCTCATCAAGCCTGTGTTGCAGGGTATCTTGCAGACCCATAGCCTATCTTTCCTTTTGTATGTGCTTGCTGGTTATTTCTAGTTTTAAGATGCAGTGCCTTACTTTCCTCAGCCTTCCTTTCTACTTACTTCAACCGCAACGTCTCTTCTAACATAGGCTGCCAGGATTTCTTACATAGCCATGTCATTCCCTGTATACCTATGTGCTTGATGATTATTTCCAGTTTTAAGATACATTGCCTCTCTATCCTCAGTTATCCCCTGCTCGCGACAGCCACATCTCCTCCAGCCTGGGCTCTCAGGGCGTCCAGCACGGCGGTTCCGGTGCAGGCAGCAGCAGCGGTGCTGGGGGAGGAGGAGGTGGAGGTGGCAGTGTTGGGATGTGGATAAGCTGCAGCGAGGCAGCCCGGCACGAGTGGCGAGATGTGGTCTCGCAGCTCTCCAGTGACGTCACCAGGGGACTGTCCGAGAGCGATGTGGAGCTGCGGAGACGAACCGTCGGCTACAACCAGTTCAGTGAAGCTGAAGATGACCCGCTATGGAAGAAGTATCTCGGACAGGTCTGTCCTTTTGTTTAGAATTTAGGGCAACATAAAAGAAGGCCTCATTTATCAAACCTAATTCTTAGAACTATTTTGATGTATGAAAAGTTACAGTAGTAAGAGATGTCACTGATTTTTTCTTCTTGTAAACTGTGCTTCATACTGTAGGTGCTCAAGTTATGGAGAAATGCATTAAATAATGCATCCTTGTTTTCAACTATTCAAATTTTCAGTAGCTCTGAATTGTTGAATAGGTAACCTTGATAAAAGAAACCACTGTTTTTTTTTTGTGGTTAGTGGCTAGTTTTCAATGATTGCCATTTTTTTTTTACAAATTTTTTACCCTCCCTGGGACATGTTTAGAAACTAGTTCCTTTCTCATTTTATTATTGTGCCATTGTAAGTCATCAGGGTTTTTTATTAAATTAACGTACGGTATATCTTGGAGCACTTTCCATAATTAATTGTTCATAGTCATTAACCAAGTAGCTAGCTACCATATCATATATCCTATATTTATATTCTATGGTTTGATGAATCAATTATCTCGGGATGTTTAACGTACCGGCATAAGCACAACACCAATGTAAGATAATAAATTATTTTTCCTACCTTTCTGTACAGTTCAAAGAACCACTGATATTACTGCTGCTGGCATCAGCTGCAGTGTCTGTGGTCATGCGGCAGCTGGACGATGCCGTTGTCATCACAATGGCCATCATCATCGTGGCCACTGTTGCCTTTGTCCAGGAGCTCCGCACTGACAAGGCTCTTGAGGAACTCAAGAAACAGGTTAGTACCCTTGGTAGCTATCTACATTGTGGAATCCAGTGAGGGTCTCTTCTGTTTGTAATCTATATAGCTTTCTGGAAGCTTGGTTGGTAATGAATATTCCTTAACCATTTCACTAGGAGGTAACAAGAATAGTCTCAACCAGTAAGAATGTTTGGCTTAACCTCTACACTACGGGTACCTACTGTACCATATAGCTATTATTGGATCGCATTTGCTGCTTACACTATAGTGAAGGGGTTAATGGAGCCTCTAAGAGGTTTTTTATACTAGACCCCGCCATGGAGTCAACTATTTGTGACCAATATAAGCTGGTCAGTTCCTTGATACTTACCTTTATGTTGACAAAATTTTTTGCCATATGTCTTATGGAATATGTATTTTTCAGCCTTTTCAGGCATTGATAAGATAATCGTACTGTTTTTTTCAGCCTTTTCAGGCATTGATAAGATAATCGTACTGTTTTTTTTCAGCCTTTTCAGGCATTGATAAGATAATCATACTGTTCTTTTATAAAGTTCAGTACAGTTTGTGGATTTACTCTACTAGAGATACCGGCAGTTGTACTGTAGACTCTATAAATAATCTTCCACATCTCATGTTTACTGTACTGTGTACAGTATTTCGGTTTTTGCATTGCCCGTGGAGGCTAGAATTCGGTGTGTGTATTTGAATAGTAAATTGCTACCTACTGTTCGTGTGTACCAACAAATCTATATGTGTTAAATCGCGTCTGTGAATAATCAATTTACATCATTGAAGCTTCTGCGTGTTGTTTGCACGTTGATCGATGCTTTGTAAAGAATTTCACAAGGACATGTCGCCTCGAGCTAAGGGACAGGTTCCTCTTCTTGGTTTCTCTTTCTCATTTTATGCTCTTACCGAACGCACGTGCGTCTTCCTTTGCTGAATTGATTTCTGTCCCAGGCTCGGTGATTGGCTTTCCATTGGTACACCAATATTATTATTAGAGTGCTTCCTGTCCTTTGTTTTTAATCTTGAAGCACATTATTGTATCTAAGGAGACTTGAACCAAAGTGGTTTAGAAGTTCAATTCTATTCCTTGATCTCTTGTTGATAAACTAATGTGCAATGCACCTGCATATGCCATAGGTACCTGCCACATGTATGTGCCTCCGAGAGGGAGCAGTTCGTGAGTACCAGGCCCGGGAACTGGTACCAGGGGATGTGGTACATCTCGGCATCGGCGATCGCGTGCCCTCAGATGTGAGGCTCTTCCAGGCCACCCAGCTGTGTGTTGACGAGAGCAGCTTCACCGGTGAAACTGAGCCTGCCGAAAAGGTAATAATTGCTGCTGCGGCCCCGTCACCGGAGTAAGAAAGACCGAAGGTTTACATTCTCCGGCCTCTTTTCTCTAGGGGCCGCAAGTGCCCAGATGTGCTTTTGATTTCACATGGACTGTGCCATACTTATGAGTCGATTACGCCTGAAATGATATAGCGTCTAAGTTGAGTTGGATTGTACTCTTAAGTTGAGGCATAATAACGAATTGTTATGCTGCTTTTATCAGAATTTAAGCAACGAAGTATCCCTAATAAAATACGCGGTAGAATAACATTCTCTCGGTAGTTTTGGGTGATACAAACATGAGTTTGAACCATGCAATTTATGTGTTGGTGCAGTTGTGTGTTGAGATGAGGTTCTGTCTCATTTTAGTGTCCCATATAACTCGTTCATCCTGTCGCATTAAGTAAAGCAAGCTCTGTGTACGTTTACTAAGGTTTTATTCAGTGCTCCGACTCGACTCATAATATTTATCTAATGTTATGCTCGCTTTGCTTTTTTTTGTGTCCTAGCTCGACTATTGATAATTTGATATGTAATCGGACATTTTATGTATTCTGTTATTTTTTTCATTCCGAGGTCTTATTCAGCATTTAGGCTACTATGCTTCTTTCTTTCTCTCTTTGGATCACAGTGTACTCTGTGTGTAGAGAGGTTTAACCTAGGAATATAATGATGATGATAATAATAGTGATATTAAATATTTTAGTGCTTGAAGCCGCACAGTGAATGTTCACGTGTTCCATGCCCCCACACAGAGCGTTGATGCTGCTGCTGGGGGCGCCATCAACGGCTCCAGCGTAGGTCTGCCTGACGGCAACAGCAGCTCCAGCCTCCCCAACATTGCCTATATGGGCACATTTGTCCGCACAGGCCGGGGCAAGGGTGTTGTTATCAATACAGGTGAGGTGATGTTCTTTGTGTTTGCGCAACTGCTACCCACTGAGGAAAGTCAAATCTGCATTTAGCGTAAGGCTTAACAGTGTTTTAGAGTCAAAGTTGAATTCTTTGGTTTTGAGGCAGCAATTTGAAGTCTCACGAGGAGGTGCACCCATCCTATGTTATGGGGAGTAGCGCCCCCAGGAGGTTTCTGTGGGTTACCTTAGGCCATTAGCTAGGCCTTCGGGACGTCTGTCTTTCGTGCCCACTTTGCTTCCTGCCACTTTCATAGGTACTCGTATTGATCTTGCTGTTGTCTGTTCTTCGTGTTCTTTCCCGACTTGCTGTTCCCATGCGCGTTGATCCTGTGTTGGAACACTTTTGTGCGTGGGTACCCCGTTTTTCTATCGACATACTATATGTCCCTTCCCTTTCCCCTCTTAGAAGAGCTTAGTAATTATTTAGGGAGGCTTAAATCTTCTTATAATACTACTACTACTACTACTCTCGCAAGGATATTATGATTTTGCTGCCAGAATTATCAATCTGTCGTGAGTCATGATTTTACCAACGTAATTCGATATCCAGAATAGAAGAGGTTGGGTTTGCCCTTCCTATGTATGGTAAGGAGAGCAGCGACCGCGAGAGGACCCCGATTTCACACTCCTGCTGATCTTCCTTTGCTTTGTTCATCCTATTCTTCTCCGACTTACTGTTCCCATGCACAGGAGTGGCATCGGTGTCGAAATACTCTATCTCCCTTGTTTCTCACTCGGTTGGATGGGAGTTGTAGTGGAAACAGAGGCTTCAACTAAGGTATTCAATATAATTATACTATAGTAATTCAGAGGAGAACTCATGATCTCGCGTCCAGGTTTTGCAATAGCTCACTTTAAGAGCAGTTAGCTATTCACTTAACCCTATCCATACCAAGCTGTGTCATTTGCTACAAGGTTCTAACTCACCTTGTCTTCCTGCGAAGAAAAAGTCTCTGTAAAGTAGCCTGGCTTCAATTGTGCTACGACTCCATGAAGTAACGAGGCTTTGCTAATTGTAATTTGTACACAGGTGAGCGAAGTCAGTTTGGCAAGCTCTTCAGACTGATGCAGGAGGAGGAGGCGCCTCGGACTCCCCTGCAACTCAACATGGACAAGCTCGCTAAGAAGCTCTCCATTTTCTCCTTTGCATTTATTGCTGTAGTCTTCTGTTTAGGATTGTACCAAGGAATTCCCATACAAAAGGTTAGTTATTGGCTTTTGCTGCGTGCTTCAGCAAGTGCTTAGCTATTTAAACTCACACGTTGGATTAACAATGATCATTTTTCAATATTAACTTCTTTTCTGAATACTGTAGTATCATTGTCACTGAACGTGAATTTACCAGTATGATTTTTTTTTGTAGCTTGAATAAATTTTCAGAATCGTATTTCTATCATTGCACGTGAATCACAATTGTTGTCTATATACCGATATCCTCTGTCATCATCAAATACGAAACGTATCATCGTTGGCAGAGTCCGGCGTCCTGAAAGCTGCCTAATCTCCAGTGTTTCGTATATCTACGCAGATATTCAACATAGCAGTGTCGCTGGCAGTGGCCGCCATCCCTGAGGGTCTGCCTATTGTAGTCACAATGACGCTGTGTCTGGGCATCAGGCGGATGGCACAGCGCAGTGCGCTCGTCAAAGGGCTGCACACGGTCGAAACGTTGGGCTGCGTCACCACCGTCTGCTCCGACAAGACTGGTACTCTCACTAAGGTGCGTAGTTACTCCCTTACTTTGCTGCTCCAGCGACAATGCTCTAGTTAATGAAGCCAATATTCCTTGAGTGACAAACATGTCACTTAAAATAACGATAATGCTAATTATCATATATAGGTACCCCCATAAGTTTCTAGGTAAGAGTAAAGTCAACTTTGACGGCACACCCCAATTTTAAAAAATCTACATGCACTGGTTCGTGCCACAGATAGATGCCCGCTGCAGTCGACCACAAATTACCAGAGCTATGGCGTCAGAGACGGAAGGCTCGTGCGACTACTAGAGTTATTAGGCAAATTTAGTGTATATTATAGACTGAAACGCAATGTTTATTGCTAAAGCATTCTCTGTGTGTCGCGTTTGACTTACTGCAGCGGTATGAATTCGACTTACAAAAGTCTGCTCTGATGCAGAACGAGAGGACAGCATTGGTAATCCCCTCTCTCGCCTCTTGTACTGACGCATTATTCCTATCTCAAGTGATACTGGAACTGACCCGAAACGCTCTTCATACGCAGAACGAGATGACGGCGACGTGGCTGTGCACGTCAGAGCGGGACGAGTGCAGCATCAGCGGTGTGGGCTACGACCCTGGCAACGGCACTCAGCTGCACTACACCACAGGCTACTCACAAAAGGCTTACGATGCTGTCACAAAACTTCTTGAAACTGGTGAGGTCTTGAAATAGGCGGTAACTTTACTAAATGATGTTTATTCTCTTTCCTAACCCTTAGTGTAACACTGTATTCTTGCTTAGAAAAGCAAATGCTCAACTGATGTGGATTGTTGAAAGAATGGATGCGAGATCATGCGACTGTCTCACTGTTATTTCAACTCGTTGATTTATATACATTCACCAGCCTTTTCTGTACACTCTCATGAGAATGTTCGATCTGTGGACAGCATACCTACTTGATACCAGTGGCGGCTCGTGCTCTGTGTTAAGTAGGGCCCGTCGTATTTTTTTTTTTGAAGCCATTAAGTGGAAAAGCTATTTTCTATGCTGAATTCAAGTTTTCTCACATTCAAAACTTAAATTTAGTATAGAAAATAGCGTTACCACCCAATGGCTCCCGCGTAACACAGGGCACGTCTCGCCACTATTTGATACATTCACCAGTCTTTCGATAAACATATCCCCGTTGATGCCATGGATCTGAGTGTTGAGCCCGTATTGTCAGTCATTTTCTTGCTTCTCGCTGTTTTCTTCGTCTTTTTGAGATACTGAACATTGAATACTTTATCCATGTCGGTGGTAACGCACTGGCCTATGTTAAAACAACTTGGCTGAAACACAGTAGCCTTCCTTGAGCATGCCGCTTCTGCCGCTGCCTCTGCTAGATTGAATGCACGGGCATAAAAATGTAGAGATGGGGCAGACTACAGGGCGTAGCCGACTCGTCCAGTAATGATGATATGCGCATATCTACAGCGCTGAAAATATTCCAGGGGTTTGTAGCGAGAAAAAAGAGCGTATCTTCTAAACGTTAGAAATCCATTCTTCTTTTGTTACTTCCTGCAGGCCTCGTGTGCAACAACGCTCAGCTAGTGGCGGGGCAGCTCCTGGGCCAGCCAACGGAAGGCGCTTTGCTTGTTGCAGCCATTAAGGTAAAGATATGCCGAGGTCATACAATGCAGTTGCGCGCTCAACCTAGGACCGGATGATCAGCTTACGTGTACCTACTTTCCATGGCTTTCTTGTACCTTTCACTATCTAACAGGGACGACGTGTAAGCTGAGCGTTCGGTTGTATAGTGTCTCCCGGTATTGCTCTGACTTAAACCCTTAATATTGTACTAAACTGAGATATCTTGTGGTCTATTTAGGGTTAGTTGGACTCATTAACCTATTAACTTAAGATATTTTGCGGTTTGTGTGGGACTGTTTCGAACTTTTAACTCACCAACTCGAGATATCTCGTGGTCTGCTAACGTTGACTTTAACCCACTAACCCAAGATATCTCTAGGTCTGGTTATGGAAAATTCAAAACATTTCGTCAGACACCGTAGAATGCCGTACTTCTGCTGGTAGAGATTGCCATCCGCTTAAGTTTGTTAAAGGTTGATACATTTCAGCGCATCTTAGTTTCAAATAGTTTTTTGACGTAAGTGCGGTGGTCAAACTGGGGAACATTACGTTATTAGGTAAAAGGCTTAAAACTGTGAATACAATAATGGTAATTCCCTCTAAACGGCTTCAATGACGGAGAGGCACAATTAAAAAACTAAAAATGTTTTAGAAGAAACCGTGCGTCACTGCTTGGATTACATCTTATGACGTGGTGCGGTGGTAAAACTGGAAGTATGATAATAAATTATCAGTTCGATTTGACTCGTAAGGTTTGGAGAAGAACTGGTGATTAATTTCAGCGTATGTGTGTTGATTTGCGCCTCAGCTTACATACCTGCCACCTCCGGGAGACTGTATCTTGTGAGTTGAGATCTAAGTTTCTCTTCACATAGCTACTAAATTTGGCATCCTTTGCCTGTCCTAGAATGTTCAGCTATTTTGTGCTGGAATAGGGAGGCTTAATCTAACTTATGTAATTATGACGGCTATATCTGGTAACCAAGAGAGTCCGTGAGGTTTTACTCAATCGTGAATTGTCTATCCGGAAAACGCAAGGAATTTCTCGGCTCACATAATAATAAGACTATCCTTACTATAGACTGTAGCTCTTGAACTAAAATATTTAATTGAATAAACTCCCTTGGCTAACTATATAAATGTTATTGAGCCTCACTGCACGGATCACTTGTGTGGCAGCGATGGCTGAATCAGGAGCCTACTACTGCTAGCCAGTACCGTAGCTATGTTATCCAGCTGATGGATACGTCAGGGTGGAGGATTGAAGTAATTTGGTCCCAATCCTGACTCATCGTAACCAGGATTGCAGAGTCATAATGACAAAGTCCGACTCCTGGATCCAACCAGTCTGTGACTTCTTCCCTTAGAAAAACGTCCGATTTTTTTTTAACATAACAGGCACAGTTTCACGCACTCGTGATCTCCAAGTATGCCAGACTCCTCAACCTGAGTATAACCATACTAGTCCAATAGAGCGTTAGGTACCAAATTTGTGAATGATGCTGATTGACTCTGTTGTATGCCTTCGGCACCTGTACCCATTTTCCTTGATCTATTCTATCTCCTTTCCTTTTCCACTGTGGAAACATAGTTGTATTATCTAGGAACGTTTAAACTGACAAGTCTAATAGTATTAATGATATATAGGCTATTACAAATAATTACTAATGGTGGGTCTCTATTTATCTTTCCAGCACGGGCTTAGCAAAACGACGGACAAATACCTGCGCCTGGAGGAAATTCCATTCAGCTCAGAGACCAAGAAAATGGCCGTTAAAGTCCAGAACACAGAGGTAAGCTTTGTGTGGTGCAGAATTTGTGTTTCTTCGCAGTAAAGGTTTCCTTTACGCCACTAATAATGATCGTAACTTTTGTTCGTAGATCATGTAGCTATGTCAATTGGAAAAGTTGTATTGACGTTATGTAAATTAGGACTTGTGCTAAGCTCGATATGGAGAAGACAGTCTTTGATGATTCAAATAATTAATCTTCATCACCCATCAGACCGGTGTGGTGGAGTGGCTGGTGAAAGGAGGGGTGGAGGTTGTGCTGTCGGACTGCTCGCACTACCAGCACGGGTCGTCACCGCTGCCCCTGTCACAGAACACCAAAGGTGCCATCCTCAGCGCGGCTACTCAGCAGGCCAGGCTGGGGCTCCGAGGTACTTTACTGATTTTCCCTTCAGATAGGCTGAGAATAAAAATTGACTTCTAAATATTTTGTTCAGTTGCGCTTAACTTGGATGTAGATACGTTGCCAGTTGATACTCTTTAGCAACCTGGGATTCGACAGTGCAGTCCTTATTGTAATAAACCGTGGTGCTCTTTGTTGCAACAGCTTTCATATACAATGCATCGTAGACTACTAAGACTACTGTGTATTTACTTCGTATCTGAGGCCTCCCTAGGAGCTCCACAAGGTTACCTTAGCCTTACTTAGTCATTTGGGATATGGTATCTTTAGTGCCCGCTGCAAGGCCGGTGCCGTTCATGCAGTGGTCATTTTATGGTGCAAAAAAAAAAAAAGAAACACTACCTAATTGCTGGTTGTGGCGCAGTTGTGTGTTTAGCAAGAGGGAGCTCACTCCAGTCGCTGGTGTACCTCGGATTAGTTGGCATCCAGGACCCGCCACGGGAGGGTGTGGCCGCTGCGCTAGACACGCTCTACAGCACTGGCGTCAACGTCAAGATGGTTACTGGTGATGCTATGGAGACAGCCTGTGCCGTTGCTAAAGCCATCGGCATGCAGGTACGTTCAGTTAGGGTAAGGGTTTTCTATGAATTGAAACTCTAGGCCTATTGACCAACCGTGTTTCGACCTTTTTCTTTGCCCTTAGTCGGCCTCGGCCAAGTCATTTTAGCAACTATTGACCCTGACCATTTTTGTCATCCTGACCCCTGAGAAGTCATTTTTGAGAACTTCGGCTCCGGCGACTCCAATTTCGGCGATATTGGCTCCTGCAAAGTCGCATTTGGTGACCTCGGCTGTGGTGAAAGTAATTTTTATAACCTGGGCCAGGTTTCTGCACCGGTCGGACTGTAGGTTAGGCGTAGATATGTGCTATGTCCATATTTCCCATACCCATAGATAACAATTATACCCATAGATAACAATTATACCCATAGATAACAATTGACTGGATATTACAACCAATCTTTATATCTGCAGCCAGTTTAACTTTAAAACAAGTTGCCAAATACCTAGAGACATTCCTACGCTTACTAGTTCCTACATCTCCGTCCATACCAGTATGAATACCCCAGTTAAGAACCATAGATTTACCCACATTTAATCCATTCTTTAGTGGAACCTAAGTGCCTCTGTAGCACAGCACTGGAGTTAACTGCTCCTCAGGAACTCGAAGCCAAATTCACCTTCATTGCTTTTAGTGCCTCTGCTCCATTTACATATAAAAAAGGCAAGCGGCTCTTTCTCTGACTGGAGAAATTCCCGTTTGACGCATAGACTTCCAATGGACTTCGTGCAACTCAGACTCTGCCTAGGAGTTAATCATTAATCGCTTTTGTCGTAGATTCCATACAAATCAGATTGAATGCCATCCAACTTGAGTTTGTCGGAAGCAATGGGCAGTGTTGTATTAGTATAAGTTTCCATTGTCCGTGCCAATATTGTGGTCGATTTTATAGGAACCATATGCTCAGTTAAATCGTGTTACATAATTCGTCTAAATAACATTGCGTACTGTCAGTACTGATAATACGGATAGTTAGGTTCACTAACAAAGTTTTTTCTGAAAAGAAAATGTAACTACTGTAGTATCCCTTGTAAAAAATTACTTCAAGTCTAGTGAAAAGAGAATTGGGAGTTCCTAGGTTGACTTTTATATGATAAAGTGCTCTTTAACAGTCGTACATACGTTTAAGTCCAAGTGAAGCTGCATGTAATGAAATTTAAAGAAAACTGTATAGAACACTCTGAGAGCGCATAAATCCGCCAAGCGAGGCAGCGGTTACGAAAAATTTAAATTGGTTCTGAGACTATGATTTTCTTCGTTTCAACACCAAAATCTAATCATTTGTCCCATTCAACAGTGTTAACAGCTTCAGTAATTTTTTGAAGACCAGTTCATAATTTTTTGAGTTTTGCTGCTAGCAAACATTCTGACGAACATTAGTCAAACTCACAAACGGACCAACCTATCATCACCAAAATTTGATCATTTATGTCTTTTATCATTAGTAACAACTGCTATAACTTTTATAAAGATCTATACATAATTTTTGAGTTGTGTGCTAACAAGCATAAAATAAAAAAAACAGTGACAAAGGAACGAACCAACAGATCATCACAAAAATTTGGTCATTTACTCTTCGTGATATACCTAACAACTCGTGTAAATCTCATAAAAATCTCCATAACTTTTTGAGTTCGTATGGCATCGAAAAATATGAGGCAGACTAACAAACAGATGGACGGATCTTCACCAAAAGTGACTTATCTGTTCCTCCTAACATACCTAGCAATCCCTGCAAATTTCGTAAAAATCCGTCCATAACTTTTTGAGTCAACAAACAAATAGAAACAAACCCGACGAAAACATAACCTCCTTGGCGAAGGTAAATATGCTGTTACTTTTAACTGATTGAGTTTATCGTGTGTTGCCAGGTGTCCCCCGGTGGTGTTTTCTCAGGCAACCACCTGGACAGTGTAGACGATACGCAGCTGTCGGCCATCATGAGGGAGGCCACGGTGTTCTACAGGGTGGCGCCTAGACACAAGTTACGCATTGTCAAGGTGAGTTCTAACTAGGTACCTTAGATATCTAGGGTTTCATCGACTGAGACGGTTCCGTCGAGCTAAGCCATAGGCTACACTAATGGTTTTGGTGCAGCCTACGAATAAGTTAATCTCATTTACTCCAACTTATCCCGCACTTGAGTCGTGAGCGTTGGGTTCGCTACTTTGGATCAATTTTCAGACGTTACGGTAATCCATATCACTCGCAGAGTGGATACGGTGGTGAAACTATGACTATAATAACACGCTAATCCATAGCAACGAAGCCAACGCTTATCACAAAAGTTCCGACTAGTTATAGCTATATAGCAAAAGTTATTAGCTTACCTCGATGGAGCAAGCCTTATCAATGTCATCTGTATGGCAACAGTGAAAGAACACGAGAAACATTCGCGAGCGATTTGTTAAAAACTATCATGACATTCTTACCAACGAGTGCACATTCATGTCACCTCTGGGAGGCCTAGGATGTAGGGCCTACCCTATTACTAGGTTAGGATTGCGTTTTTAAAGCCAAAGCAATTACATTGCTGTATATTTAGAGTTTGCCATCAAACTGGGGGAATAAGCCATTTTGATTTTACAATCAGTACTGCTTCACGAAGCACTTTGTTTTCTTCTCCAAAGTTCTAAACATAAGTTTGTGTTCATCACTGAATTTAGTAAAAAACGAAAAAATGCTAAATTAAATACTACGTTTCGTCCATCAACAGTGGACATCTTCAGGTACAATTAAAAGCTGATAGCAGCATCGCTTCTCATCAAGCAGCATATTCAATCATTATCGAAACGAGCACCAAGCCGAACCACCCCTTATGGCCCAATTTTCGTTTGCATTTTCATTCCTATATTCATATCCGGATGTAACATCACTGAAAATAGCCGAAGCCATGACCATTTGAAGAGACATGCCAGCCATTAACGTTAAGTATAATGAATTCTCAAACTTCCTCAACCTTTCAACTAGAATAGCCACGCCCTTTTCGATCTGTGACGTCACACTGAGGCCAACAACCAACCACTTGCGGGGCAGCATCTCAGTCTGTTCGCAACTGTGCCCAAGACTACATGTAGCGTAGCAGTTCTTGTACTATGCATGGTTTAAAGCCTAATTTCTGCATCACATACAACTCTACCTATTGTCTTTTGGTCTTTTGTTTATTTCAGATATCAGCTTTTAATTGTAGCTACCTTAAGATGTCCACTGTTGATGGACGAAACGTAGTATTTCATTTAGCAATTTTTTGTTTTTATTCAAGAATAGTCTTTAATAAAATCAGTGATGAACACAAACGTATGTTTAGAACTTTGGAAACGAAAACAAAGTGTTTCGTGAAGTTATGTGCTGATTTGAAGTACCTGAAATCAGTAGTACTGTATATGCCTCTCTGTTGGAACACCTTTGTGCTTGGGTACCGTGTAGCTCTTGGCATACTGTAGGTCTACTTCTTTTCCTCGCTTGGAACAGCTAGTTTGTGCTGGATTGAGGAAGGCTTCAACTGACTTCTGTTATTATAATAGGCTTAATGCTATATTAGGTTGTGAGAAATGCTCTATAATAATACTGCATAATACTGTGAACACTACTTTGTTTACAGGCCTTGCAGAGCAGTGGGCAGGTGGTGGGCATGACCGGTGATGGTGTCAATGACGTTGTTGCCCTCAAGCGTGCCAATATTGGCATTGCTATGGGCAAGATGGGGTCTGCTGTGAGCAAGGAGGCTGCTGACATGATACTCAACGATGACAATTTTGCCACCATATTGTAAGTAACGCGAGATGTGTGTTGTGCCTGTTGTAGAGCATCAAGATAGACTGTTATTCTAGTAGCCATGCACTGTTTGCAACGTGAGTAAATAGGTGCTACAACATTCTCTGCCTTGTAGCAGGAAGTGGTGCAGTGTAATCCTGCGTATATCGTTTTGCCCTCCACTTTTGGTCCCTTCATGGACTTCGAGTCTCAGTGAGGCGCGACCTTAACTGTTTTAACCAGAGTTGCGGAGTTGGAGTAGGGAACTTTTGGGGTCCAGGAGTCGGAGTCGGAAACTGACAAAACTAAAGATTCGGAGTCGGGCTTTGCTCTTCCGAATCTGCAACGCTTGTCTTAACACCGTGGTGGGATGTACTGGGGCCTACAGTACCAGAAGCTTCACCTCTCACTCTTCCTGGTGTTAAAGTCACCCAGACCCCGGGCCTACGAACTGATGCGCCACCTCACCCCGAATGTGGTGCATGGAGTCCTTAAGTCGCTTCCGCCCCGCTACGAGCTTTGGGCGGCTCCGGCGAGCTGACGGGACTACAGTAAAAAGCCTGGCCGGGTTTGGGGGGGAGGGGCGCCCTGGAAAGAACTCCAGCTACAAGGGAAGCAACTGGTTCCAGTGGGCACAATAAAAGAAACGTCATCCCATTAACGCCTGTGGTGGAGTTTTAGATCTAATAGCGAGAACGCTGTATTATTGTATTACGCTAGTGAGAGACAGAGAATGTTAATTAATTGAAATTATATGTGTCACGGCGTGGTGGCATGCAAACGTTCCTGGCAGTTCCTTATGTTATCTCTGTTTTATATATTGAACTGTTTTTACAGTATGTGCATACTTGTATGTGCTTGTCTGTCGGTCTCAATACTTGAGCGCGGTCCTCATATCACTTTCGCTGTAGCTATGTAAAAAAAATGCCGTTTTTGATGCGCCAAACGTTCTTATAATTTAGCTTAATATATTTTTCGTGTTTATTTGAGCGGTGTTTGATGATCAAGAAGCTAAAAACTTACTGGATATGTCGAACGATACTTCGGTGCTATATCTACTGCCTCTACTTTTCGAATGCTAAGATTTTATATAGCTACTTCCTTTTCCTCTTTTTTCCCCCTATAGGTTTTCTTCATTAGCTAGTGCTGTTAGCTGTATTTCTTCTGCATTTAGCTCCAAGCAATTAGGCAGCTTTCCCCTGATCATAGCTAAAGTAAATATACGGCAGAAAGCTTAGGCAAATAATCTTGTCCTGCAACAGTTCTTATTAACTTAAGACGCAATGAGTTGGTACCTACTATGTTGTCCTCTACTCTCTATAATGCATTGCTACAGAGCGGCCATAGAAGAAGGCAAGTGCATATTCCACAACATTGGCAACTTCGTGCAGTTCCAAGTGAGCACAAGCATCGTAGCGCTTAGCCTCATAGCCCTCTCTACGGTCTTCGGGCTGCCCAGTCCACTTAACCCTATGCAGGTGTGTATTGCTAATTAATTTACTGCTAGGGAATTTCTCGGCTTTCCTACATATTTTTAGCCTGGCTACCCACTTAACCACCTGCAGACCCCTTTGGTATTTGTTAAGACTAACATCTCTCCTCTATCGTATGTTTGGTCGGGCTGCCCAGTCCACTTAATTGCTTACTGGTATATCTATTCATCAGTTATCTGCTAAATTGCTTTCTAATGCTAGTGTTTACTGACTTTCTTTATGGTTGTGTGAACACTATTCATTATCGTTCATTGGAACACTCTTTAGTAATTAATATTTTGTCATGATTCTCAGTTTTTCCGTTCTTGGCCTTTAATGGCAATACTCGTTGGATGGCCATGTGCCAGAGAGCTGTGGGGCGTCGCGCCGCCTGCTGGATATCATAGATTACCTTAACCGTAGCGAAGCCTTCGGGACATCTTTGTTTAGTGCCCACTATTCATTTCCTTCTCATAATCCTACTAATGATGCTTTGTTCTGTCCGTCTTTCCCGACTTTCATTGTTGATGGTCACTGATCAGTGTGGGAACAGCTTCGTGCTTGGGTTCCACGTTCCTCTCGATAGACTTTATGCCTTCTGTCGTCCTATCTTGAAACATCTTCGTATGGGCTAGCGAGGCGTACACTAATGCAATAATGCAATTATTTCCGCTATTGCACTCTCTCTACTGCAATTACTGTTGCTATAATCCAACACTTCCACCATCGTTCTATTCACACGCTCAAATTTTGTTTTCTAGTCTGTCAGCCATGTTATATTCGACAGATGGTACTCATTAATGTTGCCATTGATGGTTCGCTCATAGTGACTCATGGCATTTGTCTTCAAATCCTGGTACTGTACTTATATATATCGTCATTATTTGACAGATTCTTCTTATTAATGTCATCATGGACGGCCCACCCGCCCTGACACTAGGCATGGAGCCCATTGATGAGGACATCGCGCGGCACCCTCCACGGGATACCACCAAGGACATCATCACCTCCAAACTTATTCGCAATTGCGTCATATCCGCAACTGTTATTATTATGGGCACGCTCTGGGTGTTTCGGTGAGTGTAACCTAGTGAGCTTGGTAGTATCATAGCCTAACTAGCATCATCATCACCTGAAACAGTTTCAAGATTAAGTTAGCGGCTCTCTCTCTTACTGGAACTCAATCGAAGGTATCGAAACCAACGTTCGAGACTGAAGTCTTGTACAATTTGAAGTAAATGAGATTAGCTTATCTCGCTGGAAGTATTATGGAGCTTTACCAGTCGATTATGACTTAAGATATTTTACATAGGCTATCGGTTATTAAAACTCAAATAAGGGAAACTTGCTTATTTAGGATACTTAATTTCCTGATGTTGCCGTGATGCGGTGTTCTCGTTGTTACATCCCACATTTGCATAGATAAGGTAAGGGCATAGATAATATAGATAAGGGTAATCGGCTCTCCCATCCTATCATACTTTCCCATACTCCGGCAGATCGGAGATGCTGGACGGTGTGGTGACAGCCCGAGACACCACAATGACCTTCTCCTGTTTCGTCCTCTTTGACATGTTCAACGCCATGTCCTGTCGGAGCGCCACTAAGAGCATCCTGGAGCTGGGCGTCCTCACCAACTGGTATCTGTTTGTGGCGCTGTCCGCCACCCTCGCTTGCCTTCAAGCTGTTGTTTACTTGCCGTTTTTGCAGTGGATTTTTCAGACCGAAGCCCTTCGTGTCTCCGACTGGCTGTACCTCGTGTGCCTCACTTCTACCGTGCTCATCGTTAGTGAAGTTCGCAAAATGCTCGACAAACTCGCTCGTTCTAGAAGTGACAGCCCAGGGTCCAGAAGTAAACGTGGTAATGGTTACATTGGCTTCTCGAGAATTAGTTCGAAAGGGAGTAAAAGCAAGGAGCCTTTACTCTACGGACTTGAGGATGTTTAAGCGTTTCTATTGTACAGCAAGATGCCGTCAATTGCATTCATTTTACTGTACTACTTTGGGTGTGCCTAAGTAATTGTAATGTTATTTGTTGACGTTACCCTTTAGGTAGCTGTGGCGTGCCTAAAGTAAAAGTAAGCGGTTTTTTTACATCTCGTTTGCCTTTAAGGAAGGCGTGCCTAAGTAACGTTGAAGCTTTTTTTTTACTGACATCTCATTTAATTTTAGGGAGGCTCGGCGCGCTACAAAAGCTGTCAGAGTTGTATTGACGACTATATATTTTCACTGTAGAGCTTTGGTGTTCGTAAATGGCTATAACTGCGCAACAATTTTAATCTTTGCCTGAGAGGCCGTGTTAGTGCTGTTTTATTCGCGTTCTAATTTGGTCCTTCCTGAAGAAATGCTGCCCTCCTTTTTTGACGATTGCATTGCTTTTATTGTAGGTTTGGCTTGCCCCAGCACGCATTAATGCTATTCATTCACCGCTGTGCTGCTTTTAGATTAGATTTTTATATGGAAATCTATTACTATGCAAATAGCAGCTGTAATATTTAAGAAATTATGACCAGTGTCGGAACCATTCGTTTGCTGAAACTTGTAGGATTTTTGTGTTAAGTCTCTTTCATGACGGTATTTTCGGAGAATGATGAAGTATTCGAGTTGAGTTGGTAGCTTACGTTTTGTGAATGCTCATTCAAGTCGTGAATTGAGTCATGGAAAGCTCGATTAGTACATTCGGAATGTTGATTGAGAACTTCCCAGTACAGGCAAATCATGGAGGAAAATGCAACCTCTGACCCAGAATTTATAATTATACTTCCTAGCTTGTATATTTGAACGCATCCGGAGCCATATATTTTTTACTTAAGTTCGTCTAGGTATGGACCACTGTCTGTTCGGTACACTTGGCTATACATTGTGACGCCGCTTATTGCTAGTTTTGAGAACGCCACTACAGCCGGCCCAGCTGGCCGGAGCGTCCGGCCCGACTGGCCGGAGTGTCCGGCCCAACGGTCTGTAGCGCTCAGTCCGACCTACCGTGGTGCCTAACATTACCAACAAAACAGGATACTGCTGGTGAATTCTTTACATCCGCCGCCATGATATATATATATAGCTGTCCCCATGGAACAGGTCTCCTGTCCAATAGCCTTGACTTAGCTCTGGAAGCCTCTCACTCTGAGAGTTTCACGGACCTAATGATTTTTTTAAGTTATTAGAAATCCGCATAAACTTCATGTGCAATAGCTGCACCGCTTATTTTTTATTTCGGTGGAAAGTATATTTTACTTTCTTCGCAGACTGCTATCTTTCTAATTAAAATTGTTCCACCTGTATGACTGGGGCTGCTGTGATGATTTATGGAGACATGTTGGTTATCTCTTCGTCTTCAAATGGCATGCATGAGTTTCGCCTTTAAACACGGACTCATTTTAGTATCTATGATTTAATTTATTATTTATGTGCTGCTACATTTTGCTTTCTACTTAACTCATCTTTGAGAAACTTTGTCAGTGAACTTTTTATTAGGTTTAATAGTAGGGCCTGGCCTTACATAGTTTATCCGTTCCAGAACCAAGTTCACAAGTCGTACTGTTTTGTGGCACAACTCCGCTTATCCTAAGCCTGTTTCGGCTATTTTCTCTTATTTTTACCTTTTTCAAGGCGAGTGTGTCAAATTTTGTTTGCCAGTGGATGCAAATTTACTCGAAATTCCAGTTTTTAAAGCAATTTATCCCTGAGCTGAAGTTCTGAAGTATTTGCTCATTATCTGTTCAGTTGCTGTACGTCCAGTCATGTTCTTGTGGCATTGACTAATATTTCTTAAGTTGCTCATTGAAGTTTTAAGTTAGTATTTAATGCTTCGGATCACCTATCCCACGATGACGTGAAGTGGTTATTTATATTGTTGTCCTCCCAAATGTATTAGCTAATTACGTGCATCAGGAAGTTACTTGTACGGGTGACACCCTGCTTATGTTTCAGTTAATCTCAGTGAGCCAGGCCCTCAGGGGCATATTGTGGCGGGCCCTTTCCCTGCCACAATATGTTTGGGCATCACGCACCCAAGGGTCCCGAGTGCCTTCTCCGCAGGGGATGTAGCATCTGGCCGCAGTT
>LQNS02277998.1:9823473-9848531 GCA_001587735.2 Parhyale hawaiensis
ACTCCAGCTCAGCTGCGAGACTTTCAACTTGAGTAGTTACTTCACAGGGGTATCTTGGATACCGACATTCGCTATACAGTCGATACGATGCCCGTTCTGAACGTCCGCATATAAGTTGAACGTGCGATGCTATGATGTGGTCCCGGCATCAGATGCATCCGGGTTTCTTGACTGAAACTATGCATTATTTCCTATCTTACTTCTCCCTCGTGTTTCTTCAGACTTGCGGTTCGTTCCCATGCGCGGTGATCTGTGCAAGGGTTCCGCTGTTTTCGTTTGCCACGCATCATGCCAGTGGCGGCGCCAGAAACTTTGCCATGGGAGGGCAGTACTTAAAATTCGGAGGGGCTTCGCAATAGGTACTTATATGTATGTTGGTAACATCCTTCCTTTATTTGGGGGTGGGGAGGGCCGCTCAACTCGCTCCCCCATGGTCCTCGTGGCATCACCACTGCATCGTGCCCCTTGTTCATGGCTCCCGGCACTGCGTAGTGACGACCGGAGGGCCACTGGTATCTTCGATCCACCCTCTTCCATCAAATGAAAAGTGATCTGATCCAATAACTTAACCCATTAGCTGCCAGTGTTGCCATCTGTGAATACACGATAATGTTCACTAAAGTGTCTAAGGTTGTTAGTGTATTCAGTTGTATGTGCTTGATTTGTTCCTGGCATTCATCGCAAACCGATTTGCATGCGACAGCCTAGGACTGTAAATCCTGCTCCGCAGTTTTTTGACCGTTCAAGCATCATCGTTTTGCGGTTACCGGCTGAAATTCAATCCATGGCACTTAGCGATTTAAACGCTCTGACTCAAAATTACCAACCGAATGAACTTAATTGGATTAGATTATACAAATGGAAGTGGGCGATTCGAGCACGCCTTCTAACTAACGTAGGTAGTAACTCTTGTTTTCTCTTCTGTGTACAGTATTTACAAATATTTATTGCTGTAAATACAGTCGATTTTGTGCACATCCAACGTAATGACTACTAATACGATTCCTAATATTTTTATCGCTAATGATAGTCTGTTCAAATCTGATCGTGATTGTATGTTGAGTATTATGTTGACATGTTAATGTTGTCCGAGTTCTCAATATTTATTTATTTAATCATTCGATGTTGTGCGTTTTGATGTCCGTCACCTTGTATGTGGTGTCGTATTTGCTCTTATGCTGTTATGTGCACTGCAACAATGTCTTTGAACACACACTTTTTATGGCTTTTTTTAAATTTTGCACACACACTTTTTATGGCTTTTTTAAATTTTGCACACAATTACGGCTTAGTTAAGAGTTGTGTCAAATTATTGGAATTGAATCTGAAGTTTGGTTTACGCGACAATTTTTTGGGGGCGTATATATATATATTATATTACCGTCCGAATGCGTTACTGTGTACGTTTAAATACCAAAAAAGTGCTCCGCTTTCTGAGTTCTGATTCCCTACAAATTTGAATGCACATCACAAACTTGGCGTCAACTTTTCCTAGGCCAACTGACGTACTGGCGTAATCGGATGCGCACCAGCGACAAAAGCTGACGCTGATACTCGAGCTCACACTAACTAAAGAGCTTCCCTCACTGCAGCATTTGGTTGCGAAGGTACGTGTAGGTCGAGTTCACCTGATGCTATGCACCGCTAACTTGAGCAACACCGCACGCAAAAACAAGTTATTCATTACGTAACGTTTCTGGTGCAATATTGCCTTTGTAATTTTATAATTTTACCTCTGGTTGAAATTTGTCCGCACAAAAAAGAAACACGCTCTATATCCTATTAGATGCATTTTATTAAGGGCTGGTACGCACACTAGCCAAAAGAACGAGTTTCCTCAGCTAATCGTCCGAACACTTTGTTGAGCCCTAGTACATACATGCAGCTGTGAGCGTACTTGACAAGGTATTGAAATGTTACCCGTCAGTTCAGTCTGCTCTGCAAGTGCCGTTTGTTAAGTTTCGAGCATCTCTCCAGACTAGGAAGGAATTTTTACGCAAAGTTCTATGCAAGTGCGTGCTATTTAGATGGGCACATCACCGCTATCGGACGCGGATATGACGAAGCTCTTACTTTTGGCTATCGAGTGTACTGCCTCTTAAACAGACCCAACGAAACATTCAGACGCAGCGTAGAAAGTACCTACAGGGAGCAACGGACACGTTTAAAACTCCTTTTTGTTTACCGCTGTGCTGTTAACAAAGCCCTCTGTTGAGTGAATATTCGAAGGACTAGCTATTAAATAGTCGTAATTATCTGAGAAGTATGCTGTGGTTTCTGTTCTTACGACTTCATTTCCAGTGTAGTTGAGACATTCTGTTGCACATATTTTGCCCGTTGATTGCTGTGTTCCATCACATGTCATTTTTTCCAAGTTTTAATTGTAGTTATCAGCTGGTACCTTGTAAAGTAATTTTTAAACGTGTATTGGTTGGTTGAACTATTCTGTTTTTGGTTAAAATGCTCCTTATAAATTTTTTAATATGTGAGAACTATTCTGCTAAACTTATTGAAAGGCAAAGGAGTGTCAATTCTTCTAATGATGCGGGTTTTTGCAGGGTTTATATGTATGTAGTACGCTAAAATTCCCAATATAAATCTGAACAGATATCAACGAACATGAACTGTGTGAGTGAACGCAAAAATATTGGCTTAATTGTAGATTATCCCGATTTTGAATCGTTCGAATTTTAGGTTCGTTTCGAATTTCGGCACATCTACTGTACTTTTTTTTTATTCACTGTGCTTTACGAAAGTAAACCAGTAATGACGTTTCGGTGTGGTAAAGAGGCGTGTTTAGTTTTTCTTGGTGGCATCGGCCGGACGCTGCGACTGTAATTCCATATTTGCCTACGAAGTTGATCCACGATTGGAGTAGTGCGCAATCCCTACGAGCTACTGACGTAGTATTTGGACCTGTAGGGATAAATCAGTGCAGTACGGCTGGTATAATGTAATTTTGCTGCTGGGTAATCCAGTCTTTGACTTACGGAAGCTACGCACGAGTGCCGGAATAGTTCCAGCTTTGGGTACGTGATACTTCAGGAGGCTCAATCATGTATTACACCTGCTAAAAAATATATTTTATAACCAACGTGCTATTTTGTGTATCTGTGAAACAATTGTTCTTCCTCCTCCTATACAAACACGAGCAGGTTAAGAGCTCCGCCCTGCACTGTACAGCAGCCGTTCCTAATTCACGCGATTGCTATTCCAAACAACCATAAAATAGGAGCGATTGGGTAAAAGGTCTAGATTGAATTTGTAGGGTTACGAATTGGGAGCGTCTGCTGTACCCCTGAAGCAAGGACTATTTCAGCACTCATTCTTCCTGATCTCTGACGCGGGACCATCTTATATTTATGCATACAAGCTCTTATATCTCAAAACTCCCTTTACTCCTATTTGCATGTGCCTGAAATCTTACCTACTTACTTACTTTATATTTGGAGGTTTTCGAACGAGGTCCAGGTGACGTTGCCCCTGTAGGGCTATGCCACTCGACGTGAAAAGAGGCCTTACTGTAATGGTTGTCTCGGTCGTGGGTCATAGGTTGTGACTTGCGGGATCCACAGCAAGTGTTCTCCCCAATCTGCATGTCAAAGTTTCTTCTTTATAATTAGTTTATTTGTTTAGTTATTTCTATATCATGATACTTTTTTAGCGTTTGGTTAGAACGGCGAGGCCCAATGCAGTTCAACTTGGCCGTGCGATTGTTTTTTTTTTATTATTTTTTGAGTTCAAGTTAATACAATAAGGCCTGCCTATTATATTTCCATTGTAAAGGCTTAAGAAATCTAACTTATAGAGAAAGAAAATTTTAATGGTATTTTACGGATGCTATACTGATGATGTTACAGCGAAGGAACAACTCCGTGCATGAGTTTCCCGTTCCTGTCGACATGCTGTTTGCCCCGCCTCTGTCAGTCGTCGCACGTCGAAAAATCCCAAAATTAATTCCATTCACGAATCCAACTCGAGTAATTTCACACACCGCCGTGATGTTTCGCAGTGTTTAAATACTATCGTTCTCGTTGTTGATCATTGGACAAATAGTAGGCAGGGCATTACAAGCCATCACCCTTTATTATTGTATTCAATAGGTATATTTCAAAGAATCTCTGCGTCCTGTTAATTGACATAACCATGGACATTCCAACGTCGTGTGTGCTCATACCATCTCAATCGCTTGTTTATAATCCCTGAAGAAGCTCTTGATACCCACAGCGAGAGATGTCTTTTTGTAGATTGCCTGTACCATCTGTTATCTCCACGGGACCTCTTCCTTCCGTTCTCGGTGTGCTTCCTTTCTCTCCCGTCCTCCCATTTGCTGTCTCTGTGCTTCCTCGTCTTTCTCAATGTGCTGTGCTCATGCCTCACGTTTCTTCCTTTATGAGCTCCAGGTTCTCCCTTCACCTGCTGCTTGTCCTTTCTTTCTGTCTCTCATGAACCGTTATTGCAGAGGTTAAAGAGGCTCCAGCTAACATAGTGTCCATTTTAAAGCTTCAGGTAATTTTATCGCGTGCATGATAAACGATAGAATTGACAGCTGTTTGTTCCTGCTGACTGGTTACTGCTCGCTTTAGCGCGAACAGAAGTGTGGCTGTATTGAAAACAGTGTGCTGTACTTTGTACGACGAATGTGCGTGGGTGTTTCCACACGTGTCTGCCTAGTTAGTCGTGCGTGCCTTAGCGAATCTATTAAATTTTGTCCGAGTGAACTTTTTCTAGCCATCCATCACCTCTGACCTCAATCTGAGTGAGTTTGAACCAATTCCATCATATGTGTGTGTTCTCTATTTGTCTCCGGATGCAATGCATGCATTAGTGGGCTTGGTGTGCTCGAGTTCGACTCTAATTTACTATTGGAAGGCCCTAACCATCCATGCATGAAAAATTGAACGCCGTGTTACTGCCTACTTCATCTACAGTTAGTCTATAAAGTAGGCCATGATTGACTTGCTGCGCGTGTTATTTTGTGCTAGCGGTAATAATGCTACGCGTGCAATACCAATAAAGAACATCTGGATGCTCGCTGCTGTCACCAACGAGCCGTTGCACCACGATTTATTTTCAGTTTTAGCTACCAGCAAGTCGGATCGCATTCCGGGCTTGACAAGGGCCATTTTTCTTTTGACTTATAAAAATGGCTAACATCTGTGATGAGTGTAACGGGTTGGAGACTTATGAAGTGCAAGTATCATGTACCTACTTAAATTAGTTGATAAATCAAAAGTATTGAAAATTCTGTTTCATGAAGAATATTGGTTGGCGAAGACGAAAAGTCAGCTAACGCTTATTCAAAGTTATGACAGTTTAGTGATTGTACTTCTTTTCCTTTCTGTTTCTTTCATGTCTTCGACTTTTTTTCTTCAGCCATGAAACCATTTGCCTAATAAAAGTAGTTTTTCTGTTGTGTTCAGGAGCTTTGTATTAAAAAATCGAAACTTTTTGCGTTTCACAGTCCTCAGTTCCTGTTGACGACGTTAGTTTTGTAAAGTTGGGTAGGTTTTCTCAAAAATTCCCCTCCTGTTCCGCGAAGTGGGCCGCCGAATGGTGGTAAGTGACCCATGGGACTCCTATCTACTCCCGTGTGGGGACCACGGGAAGGGTCCTCCTTGTGGGGGCCACGAAAGGGGCCCTCCGCTCTTTTCGTTTTTCGTTTCCTTCCCTGCGGCTGAACCGTGTGGAGTTGAAGATACTCTCTCCTTATTTCCTGCCAGACGTGGTGCACCTGGCCAAGATTGTTCTTATAGAAGTCATATGAGTTCGACTCAACTTTTAAACTATAATATACAAAATTGGTTCGCTCTTATATAATTTTCGTGTCTAATACGGCGGGAAACTCTACAATATAATAATAAATCCTCCATTAGAGCGCTCTGCTTGGAACAGCGCACATCATTCGCAAAGTGCTCTGAGCCTTAGGTTGCGGGATGCGACCCGGCGCCAGGTGTTGAGCTGAACATTGCTTAACCAATCCATTTTTAGACTGTGAAATCCCCTCGATAATAATTTGTGTTTCACAGAGATGGGCATGCTATAGGAAGAGTAATTTGTGTGTGTATGTGTGATTTTATTCGCATTGTACAATAGAAAAGACATAGTCATCCTGTCAGAATATGTGAACTACGTACTGTTCACTGTAATGTTCAGCAGAACTAGGTAGGCCTCATTTTCTGGTTTTCTGAGAGTTGTGCCACCGATTGCTGTATGAATTTTCATGCGCAACTCTCTGCACTACTGAGTGAAGGACCGCGAAAAGACAGCCATTTGTAAGGCGTATAATCCGGCTACGTTTTTTTTTTTGTAGTTGTTTACCTTTCAAGCGACACAGCGTTGCTGAACACTGCAGTTCAGTTTACCTGCATGGGAATTGCGTTCCAATAGTCATATTTAACATCTTTTTAATTATAGCAACTTGAAGGACTGTCGCCTTGCTTTTCTCATTCCATCGATTTCTTCTCATTGAAATGGTTATAATGGAATTTCCATGATGTTCGAAAAATATCTCCGATTGAACGCTTTTTATCGTAAGATTTCGTTTCGGGAAGCACTAATAGTTTGGGCTAATGACTTTGAGCAGGCGGCTTTGGAGCATTTTTATCTGTGAACTGCATCGTTATTCTTCCGGCACTGAAACAGGCCCTTTTGAAAAAGAGTGCCGGACACATCAGCGGTTACGTGCACTGTGGAAATAACGTACTACTGGCGTTTTGATTTGGCGCAAGCTGCGATCCAACGGGATCGAGCCAGCATCTGGTCTCTGCACACTTGGAGTAGCTCGAATAACCTCGCCTGAACCTCGTCCGAAGACGCTCTAGATACACAAAGCAATGTCCTAGGTAGGCTGTCCGTCTTTTCGCCTCTAAAATATAAAGGCCATCATCAGTTCTTTTTTCATTTAGGATTTAACAAAGACGTACTTTCCTAGAAGCATCAGCGTGAATGAGGACAGTGAACTTTATCGCACTGCAGCTGCACTCTGTTCTTCTCTGTTAAGGCATTAGCTCTGTAGATATAATTATATTTATCGTACTTGTTATAATTCAGTTTCTAGCAATGTTTCCAAGTTTATTATGTCAAGTTCTATTGTAGTTGTTACCTGCATCCTTTGCTTCTCGTGCCGATGTTTCTTCAGTTCTCCCTTCGTAACGTTTCTTGTTCTGTTTTGTATCTTTGGTTACGTTTGATTAGTTTCCATCGCGTTTTGTTTTGTTAGCGACGTATCTCCTGTTAGTAATAAGGAAAAGAAAAGGTAAATACTGCTTAAGTCCATGCATTTTGATGTCACTCTATGTATTATACGTGCTAGGTACAGAGAGAATTTATTGTCATTGGTTGCTGTATGTTTACAGTTTTTGTACATACACTTGCAATTTCGCAATGGCTGTTTCAATTCCCTAGTCAAAAGAAGCTTTGATTTTTCTGATGCTGGCAGACGTCTGTATGTTCCCGACCGCATTACAGGTATTACACGCTAGATCATCCCATGCATCGCCCCATCTTTTATTGGGATTATTCCTAGTTTCTCATGCAATAGAACTCCTCAAACGGAAACTTCCCGAGACGGAGAAAGTTCCTCACGCGGAGACTTCCCGAGGCTGAAAAAGTTCCTCACGCGGAGACTTCCCGAGACGGAGAAAGTTCCTCACGCGGAGACTCCCGAGGCTGAGAAAGTTCCTCACGCGGAGACTTCCCGAGACGGAGAAAGTTCCTCACGCGGAGACTTCCCGAGACTGAGAAATTTCCTCACGCGGAGACTTCCCGAGACTCAGAAAGTTCCTCAAACGGAGACTTCCGGAGACTGAGAAAGTTCCTCACACGGAGACTTCCCACGACGGAGAAAGTTCCTCACGCGGAGACTTCCCGAGGCTGAGAAAGTTCCTCACGCGGAGACTTCCCGAGACGGAGAAAATTCCTCACGCGGAGACTTCCCGAGACGGAGAAAGTTCCTCAAACGGAGACTTCCCGAGACGGAGAAAGTTCCTCACACGGAGACTTCCCACGACGGAGAAAGTTCCTCACGCGTAGGCTTCCCGAGGCTGAGAAATTTCCTCACGCGGAGACTTCCCGAGATGGAGAAAGTTCCTCACACGGAGACTTGCCGCGACGGAGAAAGTTCCTCACGCGGAGACTTCCCGAGGCTGAGAAAGTTCCTCACGCGGAGACTTCCCGAGACGGAGAAAGTTCCTCACACGGAGACTTCCCGCGACGGAGAAAGTTCCTCACACGGAGACTTCCCAAGGCTGAGAAAGTTCCTCACGCGGAGACTTCCCGAGACGGAGAAAGTTCCTCACGCGGAGACTTCCCGCGACGGAGAAAGTTCCTCACGCGGAGACTTCCCGAGACGGAGAAAGTTCCTCACACGGAGACTTCCCGCGACGGAGAACGTTCCTCACACGGAGACTTCCCGCGACGGAGAAAGTTCCTCACGCGGAGACTTCCCGAAACCGAGAAAGTTCCTCACACGGAGACTTCCCGCGACGGAGAAAGTTCCTCACGCGGAGACTTCCCGCGACGGAGAAAGCTCCTCACGCGGAGACTTCCCGAGGCTGAGAAAGTTCCTCACGCGGAGACTTCCCGAGACGGAGAAAGTTCCTCACACGGAGACTTCCCGAGGCTGAGAAAGTTCCTCACGCGGAGACTTCCCGCGACGGAGAAAGTTCCTCACGCGGAGACTTCCCGAGGCTGAGAAAGTTCCTCACGCGGAGACTTCCCGAGACGGAGAAAGTTCCTCACACGGAGACTTCCCGAGACGGAGAAAGTTCCTCACGCGGAGACTTCCCCAGACGGAGAAAGTTCCTCACACGGAGACTTCCCGAGACGGAGAATGTTCCTCACACGGAGACTTCCCGAGACGGAGAAAGTTCCTCACACGGAGACTTCCCGAGACGGAGAAAGTTCCTCACGCGGAGACTTCCCGAGACGGAAAAAGTTCCTCACGCGGAGACTTCCCGAGACGGAAGAAGTTCCTCACGCGGAGACTTCCCGAGACGGAGAAAGTTCCTCACACGGTGACATTCAGAACGGAAAAATTCCCGAAACTGGAACGATATGCTTTACAATGGCATATGTTGTGAACTATGGCAATAGCGGCTACTATAATGAGTGACTAGGAGAATGGTGTAGTAATAAACACGGAAGCAAATCCTAGTTTGTACTGTAGTACACCCTTCCAATTGTATATTACTACACCATTTATTACAATCTATAATATTAGTAGCGTTGTTCCGTCGTTCGTTCGTCATCAAACATATCCTCGCTGTATGCCCTCACTTTGATTCTCAAAGACAGGCACCCTTCGGAGTGCCTGCCACGCTGGAAAATATCCTCACTGGTAATAAAACATCATTTCAAGGCCCATTACTCTCCTTTGTAACTGACATAAATCTAATAAATCATATATGGCAAGACACTTGAAATGTAAAAAATCCAAGTGAAAACAAATATAGAACTACCAAAACGATAGGGCCTACCTAACCGCTATAAGAATATTATACTGACCCTTATTATGAATCCTAAAAGAGAGCGATACACCATCAACTAAACTAACTTTATTAGTAAGAGGTTCTTGTTTCTGAGGATGGATCGCTGTTGTATCGTGCACCCATCGACTACGGCGGGGAACCCCTTAATATAATAATAATCGTTCGTTCGTGTGTTACGCTCTTTAATAATAGACAGGGGAAAGTTCGACTTATACGAAGCTCTGATTTTCGCTGGATGAAGTTTAACCTCAGCTGTTTGCTTTCAGCTCGTACTTGAAAAAAATTTCAGTCAATTTCGAAGCAAAGACTTGAAGTTCATTTTGCACGTATCATAGCTACCATGATACCAAATTTCATTTATTGTAATATTCACGTTGCTGGGGTTGCATACCGATCCAAATATGGGAAAATCCGATTGTAGCTATAATACGGTTCAAACGAAGCTGTTCTCAACTGCTTCATTCTAAACTGCATTTTCCAAGTGAAGTGCGATGGTTAGAGAAATGACGAAAACTAACATAAAAAGTACTTTCTGCAACATGAATCAATTTAAAAAAAATAGGCTGAGTGTTGTATTATGTTGGCAGGCTATCGCACACCAAGTGTAAAGCAGCCACGGGTCTTGTAGTAGAATTGAAATCATCAAATACCCCGTTGAAAATGGAAACGTAAAAAATATGAAAGTCTAAATAATGTTATCTTCAGACGATCAGAAACAAAGGATAGCGAAGGCGTGTAAATATAGAAGAAAAGCAATGAGAAACCTCCTAAAAGCGAGGTTGCTATATTTGCTTATGCTGTCTTTATATCTCTATCATGATATACAGGGGCAAAAATTTTGCGGGTAAAATATCGGCGAGATCCACCAGTAGTATAGTGTCTAGATATGTTGTGCATGTACAGGGTGACTTAGGGCACGCGCACGACTACGTAAAAGTTGCATTGCCACGCAATTCTGTAACTGATTGGACATTGCTTTGCCACTAAAAAGAATATCTAAGGTATGAGTCGTTTCTGGCAGTTTGTACGTTATAACAAGTAGCAATGGCCAAACTTTGGGAATATGTGCTTCCTACTTTTGAGTTAGTTTAAAGTTGCAATGATGCTTAGTTTTAGCGTGACTTTCAAGAGCTATTAGCAGTAGTCACGGCAGCATAATGGCCAAAACGAAAAGTTAAGGTGGCTGAGCAATTATTACGATAGTGTGCTCACACTATTAGGAATGAACTTGCCACGAGTTGGAACACGGGAGCGCTTCACGTTCTTGGAACAGATGTTTCTGTACGCATGATAACGTTTGAATCTATTAAGACACATCGATTGCAAATATGTACAGTTGCGAATTGAAATTCAACAGTAATTCCAAAACAGAGTCTAAAGTGAGTACGTGGCCCTCGCTGTAGTGGAATAGCTGCCGCGGCTCGGACCTTAAGCAGTTTTTGAATATAATAATATTAGATAAGTCGAAGCTGCATGCACAGCAGCGCAAGGGAAAGGATAGGGAGCAACGTTGCCATGTTTCGACTCTCGTGTGCAGCGCACTTGAGGTGTGACACAGTTCGTTAGGATTAAGGAACAGGCGCTATTTATCGGTAGGTTAAGTTGAGAAGCTGCAGTAGGTTGAACTGAAGTGAGTTATAATAGCGGAGGTCAAGATTGGTTCATTATAAAAAGTGAGGACATTAACTAACCGACCGTGAAATTTCCACGGGTCCCGCTACTAATAATAAATGGCGTAGTAATATATAGTTGGTAGGGTGTACTACAGTACAAATTACGATTTGCCTTAGTGTTTACTAAAACGGTTTCATGAATGTAGGAGAAACCGATATGTTGTACAACGTGTCTCGAACCAAAAGTAACATTTGTAACGTGTTAAATGTTCTACTACAATAGTTTAATCGGTCTCTCCTCCCTAGCAGTATTAACATAGGAAAAACTCATTTGCCCAGCAGTAATATGGCCGTTGCTCTGCCAAATTTGAAATCCGAGCAGTGAAGACTTCTGATGTACCTTATGGCGGTAGCGTGGATACTGAAATACACTCCCTTCCCACAGCACAGCTTTATTTGCCCTGAGCGCAACCTGAACATAAATTATGTCAATAGCCGAGAATATTCTGCGTTACTAGCAGGATGGTCTTGCAAATTTCATTTGGAAGTGATAGCTTAACTGGATACCATCATGTGTGTGCCTTTTCAGTTTTAGGATTTTAAGCTGATTCTCGCGACAATTGTTGTTATAGACGGTAGATATCGTTAGAACTTGGTACTCTTAGTTCGCAATTTTTATTTGCATACAGTGGGGTTTTCATGACAATGAAATGAACGTGTTCTCTCAGCCCGTTGTCCGAATGCGTTGCTGTGTCTGCGTAAACAGTACTCAGCTCTCAGAGTTCGAATTCTCGCCATATTTAACGAAAATTAATATCGGATACCTGACCAGTGACATGCAATAGCGGCGCCAGGAGATTTGCGTTGGGCGAGCTATGGGTGTCATAGGATGGGCTAGGGTTAGGTGAGTTAGGTCAAGGCCCCCTAGAAACATCGGTAAATCTTAGACATGTTTCTAGGGGGGCTTGGTTAGGTTCGCCCATCTTATGTCGTGGGAATCATTATTAATAGCGGGACCCGTGGAAATTCCACGGTTGAATAAGGTCTATTACCTTCCAAAATGAACGAGACGACGTAACGCTATTGCAATTTAACCGAGTTTAACCTAATGCAGCTCTTCTAACGTAACACACCCCGTCTAAAACAACGCCCGTCACTTAACCCTGACGAACTCTTTCTAACTCAGTAATGTCTGTCTACCCTAATATAATAATTATATTGTATACGCTAACATGACCCGCGGGTGATCCGTGAGAATTCCACGATTAGTTAACGTTCTCGCTTTGTAAAATGCAGCAATCCTATGCTACACTATCATAAAATATTTTAGTTTGACCCAACAGCTCTTCTTACCTAACCTACCACGTAAATAACGCCTGAGGGCCCCGGGGTAAAAAATGACGGCAGTGATTTTGTAATAAGGCTTTTATTGTTTCGGTTCCTGGCACGGGTTTTGCTGTAAAATAGGTCTCATCCCTGCGAGCCTGATCTACCATTAATGAAACGCAAGTTATGCAGGCATGAGTTTTGCATGAGCAGAACATCCCCCTTGCAAGATAAAGCGCGAATATCAGCTTAGTATTGAGCAAACGTTGAGCAGCACTAAGAGAATATTTTTAACCAATTGACCTCGTGATACGACAAAAAGACATTCGCAAGCGTTGGCCCTAACGGGTTCCCCATAGCTACTCCATCTAATTGAGCGTATAGTTTTCCATTAAATATGATGGAAATGTTTTTCACGGCAAATTCCAGGAAGCTGATGAAGACATTTTGTCTTCATCAGCTGACATAATCAAGAAGCTTTACTCTATCATTTCCTCGGGTTATCTCAAAATCTGTGCCCCAAAATTTTTTCATGAATTTTTCAACTCGAAATTTATCTCTGATATACACATCAATACATCAGGGAAAAAATTTCAAGTTATCATCGAAGTTCTCAGATTTGTTCGCCAATGGGAAATAATGTTGGTGTTGGTCTAGGATTTTTTTTAAATATCAAAACTGGTAACATACATGAGGATAAAGAACGAAATTTATACTAATTAACGCAAAATCTTGCTTTTAGCAATTTTTTTAAAGCCATGGAAATAATTCAAGGTTTCGTACCCAGGAAAAGATCATTCTCATCCCTAGTGAGACACTCCTGCCATAAAAAGTTTGGTATCAGGAAGATCTAGGGAACTTTGCATGCACCGAGATTGTACAAATAGAAAGAAATTGACGTTTAAAAAAATTGAACCATAATCATGGAAATGGTAGATTGGACAAGCATCATTTTGAAGTCTCGTCTTTTTCGAAATGTTGTTTTCCAGAGAAAAAAAGGTTGGGAAGAAGAATTACAAGAATGGAGCCATTACCGTGGAGATAGCACTGGCAAAAGAACTATCATCATGGAGAAACGGTATTTTTTTGAGAACTAGTCAACAATATGTTCTGTTCTCCGAAGACATTGGTGCCCAGCCTTTTCTATGCCTGGCACAATTGTAAAATTTTCAGTTTGTTCTCTTCTCACTCCCCTTACAAAATTATTAACTCATATGAAGATGATGAATGAAAAATTATTCTACATTTGTGCATCGTGTTGATTGAAGTTCATGAAAAAATCCAAGGTGTTGCACCTTCGAACAGGCCATCTCGTATCCTGAAGGGGTGCGAGCACCTCTATAGTTGTGAACCCCTCCTCAATAGAGATGCGGCATCCACCCTGCCTTGCTTTATGGTTAGGTATACTGTCAAAAGTTTTAATGAATGTCAACTGAAAAAACATTACTATTTAGCTGAACAATTTATGACCATCTCTGTTGAAAATATGCCATGAGTGAGGAATGATGAATATGTGGTGCCCACCCCTTCTACTGATACTCTATAAGCACGTGCTGACTTGGCTCATATACATTTAGCTCCCTTCATGATATGCTTCCAGCTCGCTCATATGTATCGTCAACTTCCGCAACGATATTCTTCCACAGAATATTTCAGGAGAGTTTTGGCCAGACCACTTCGATCGTTGGAGCGAGTTTCCTCAACTTTTGACCATCGTCTGTCCCCTTCCCCCCATCCCTAGGTCAGCAAACATGGGTTAAATATTTACTGAATCATTTTTAAAAGGACACACCGAAACATTCGGTGAATGAGATAAGAAAACACGTTTACATGACTGTTTTGTGAACCTAATAGTAATTCATCAATCACGCATCCAGTAAACTGGACAAATCAAAGCAGGGGGTAAGCCTGTGTCTGGTCAGTACCTATGGTATAGCCATACACACACCGTCCGTATGAGCGGAACTAACAGGTGGACAGTGCGATAGCCGAAGGAGAGGCTTTGCCCTAATGTGGCGACAGGCACCGGGTGCTGCAAATGGCATGTAAACACTGACCGAAATGACCACTCCATGCACAGTTTCTCGGGACCTCTCCAGCAACCTCTCCGCCCGGCCGTGACAGAAATTTTATCTATTTTTATTCCGTTATTTCCTAGTTTCATTTCACTGTGTCTTCAACTATATTTGAGAAACTTTGCAGATAATTAGTGTATTATATTTTATATAAAGCCTGGTTGTTCGATGTTTCAGTATTGCAATTAACACCGTGTGCAATGGACATGCTAGTTGATACCGGGCTATCTTCAATATATTACCAGTTTGCTCATGCATGTTCCTTCCTTCCACAACGGGATATCACCAGCTCGCTCATACAGCACCTCCCACAACGTTATGTTCTCACTCCCTGCTCTCTCAGCTATGCAGCTTCCACAATGAATAGCTCTCAGTTCGCTCATACACGCAGCTTCCACAGCGATATTCGACTCTCCACCAACTGCAGCCAAGAACGATACGCTTCCACCTCGCTTAGACTGACACCAAATAATAGGAAACCTGGAGCCATTAGCGAGCGAGGTAATTTATTTGGACGCATTTTACCGACCGTCCGCAGTTATCAGAAGGCGGGCACGGTTTCCTATTGTGAACAAAGCGCGGAGGCTTGAGCTATCGCCAATCAGCGTCCGGCAGAGAGGGCATGCAAATAAGGAGCAGACCAGTCCGTCCGCCCCCGTCCGGCAACGGCTGTCTGGCGCATATGGTGGAGAGAAAGAAGCAAAATTGCTTGCTACTTTGAGAAACGATCTGTCTACCCGTTAGGATCCGTAGCCTTTATGCCTCGTGTAGGCCGCCATTGGTGGTTCTGAAAACGGACTAAAAAATATGGTAAAGAGAGAAAATGGCATGGTGCTTTAATAAACGACCTGTTTCCATTGGCCATTTATCCCTCAAAGATTTGTGGTTTTTAAAACGGACTGAAAATGTATAAAATAAAATTCAAAGTTACATGGTTAAGAGAAAGAAAGAATAGCACATTACATTTTTGGAAACGATCTGCCGTAATACGACTTTGGTAACCCATCAAAATTGGCGGCTTTGGAAGCTATGGATCCACAAGTTTGGCGATTAACCAACATTTTGTACTACAGTGCAGATGGGTAAACGAAACATTACATGGATCGACGATCAAACACTTGCAAACTTTAACTCTTTCTGTCCACCGATGGATCGTTTCACATAGTAAAGCTACTGCAACATGATCCAGTCCCAGAAAACGTGAAATGTCTTCTGTTAGCCCACAGATTGGGCCATTCGAAGATGTGTACCTAGGCATCGGCGTACCCAAGGTAGCAGATTGTTAGAGCGTCAGTCTCAAATGCGTTAGTAACGAGGATCGACCCTCTTTGCCAAACACGTACATTCTTACGGTGCTTGGCCTGCTTAGTCAGCATTTCCATCCTTCAGAGGCTACTGTAGGGGTACTGACCTTAATTGGAAATAACACTGGTGGGAGAGGCACCACAGTTTTCACATGAGCGTCCCGTGTCTGACGCCATGGCTCTGACAATTTGGTCGACTGCAGCCGTAAACGCTGGGGCCAGTAAGCATCTATCCGCAGCTCGAACCAGGGTATGCAGACTTCCTACCTGGGGTTTCGGTCACGTTTGCTTTAACTTTAGGATACGGCTGAAAAGTCAGGTGTTGTTGAGAGAAAGTGATGGTAGTGTCTAGAGGACGACATATGGCAAAAAAACACTATATACGGGTACATGAAGCTAACCAACAATGAGCTTTTACCTCCGAGAACAGAGGTTAGGTCCCGCCAGGACTGGTTTACCTAATGTCCTATGATATATACCGGTATAAACACATTAGAACACTAAGCGAACCAGTCCTGGAGGACCTAACCTCTGTTCTCGGAGGTAAAAGCCCATTGGAACGGGGCTGGTACTAGGGGTGGGTGGTCAGGGACGATGGTGGCAGCACACGAAACGTTTTACTATCGAGAAGAGGGCGGAACCGACCCGTAAAGTTATTTTTCACTTGATTTTAGTCTACGGAAGAGGATTTCAGTCCCGTTTTACATAAGGGGTACATGAACGTGTCGCCTTTAAAGTTTAATGTACCCGTAAAATTAAAGGAATTTTTTAACGTGTCGACTGACTGACACTACTATCACTATATATATATATTTAACTAATCGCTCTTGGTTCGCGATATTTTGGGGATTGCATGTAATCGCACTAATTAGAAATTTTTACTGCAACGCGTATCTGAAGAGCTGTTATTGATAACTATTCACGTGTATTAGTTACTCTTGGGGATTTAGACAAGACTGTCTGCTGAAAAGCTTCTTTATGAAGCTTATATAAGAGCCTGTATACAGTCACTGTTTATGCTTATTTTAAGAAATATTAATATTAAGTTCTAAATTAAGAGGCAGGAGAGAGTAATTTAAAGGAACAGCTAGGGACAACAGCAGGCATATATCGGTCCTGATATTAGCTTGAAAAGATTTCAGTGGGAACAAAGAATTTGCTGCCGAAATTCTCTCAACTGGATTTTCATCAGGTCCACTTCGTGATTCCAAATCTGAAGACCGTTTTTGTGTATTACGTCACGTCCCATTTTCAAGCAATCACGTACTGTTCCTTGTACTTCGTCAGTGCTATTCTTGAAGGACGCCTACGGGGAACGTTTTAAGACTATATATAATGCTATTCCTACAGTCCTACTGGAATATTAAGTAAGAATATCTAAAAAAAAACCTGACGGGCCTGCAAAGTTCCAGTCAGTTGCAGGTCTACTGTACAAGCAGCGTCCAGTCACGGTGACTTAGGAGCAGTTTTTAAACTTGAGGCAGCAGGAATTTGTTGCCCTAGGCAATCAATTAATGGACAAATATGCACTACCGGCTCGCATTGCCCTCGCCAAAGTCTTGCCTTGACAATACTGTGAATTTCAGGCCTCCATTTTCGGCAGACGAGGATTTAATGACGCTTAGATTTTGATTGTTTGGCGCTGCCGAGAAGAATAGAAATTTGATGGATCAAGCCAACGATTGTTTTGCTGTTAACACCCAAACGGCGCTGTAGTTATTGGACCCACTAGGTCACAACCTGGGTTGCAGAGTCGGGCCAGGAGTCGGAGTCTGAAAGTGGTTGACCCAAGCCCTCGGAGTCTGCAAAAATAACACCATTTGGTCATTTAGTTCGTGTCATGTACTGCGCGCTGTGTAGTGAATAGCATGCGCATATAAAGGCTGTTCACACCACAGCCTTTCGGTCCCCATACTTAGGCCTACTACCCTGCGTCTAAATGCGTTTCTGTGTCGGTTTAAGAAGCAGAAAATGCGCAATTTCTGAATTCTAATTCACTCCAAATGGAAAAACCTCTGAAACTTGAGTAATGACACATGCTGAGCAAACTGACTTGAGGGTTTGTATTTTAGTGAATCATTTCGTAGACAGGCAGTTGCGCCTACTAGGATACAACAAAGCGTTCAGACGTTGCGTACTACGTATAATGAGGACCAAAAGACTGGCGTATGAACCCTACTTTAGGTAAAATCTTGTGCGTAGAACTACTGAAACTGCTGGTCACGCTATAGTGTAAGTTCTTGTTTTCAAAAATATTTTTTATATTCGATTGTAGCTAGTATCTAAGTGATCTTTGATAGTTCTTACAAAGAGTAATACTCACAAAAAATTTGCAAGACGATTGATGTACTGCATAGAAAGTTTTAGTAATTAATATCTTATACTTCATTTTTTTCTAATGGGCCACGCTTTATTGCAGGTGTGAAAATGCTCCCAGAAAACAACGTCTGACAGCTGAAAAGAAAAGGCAAATTATTCAAGGCCGTGCAAATGGGGTCCCTACAGTGGATACAGCCAGAAAATTGGGACGGAATGCAAGAACATTAAAGTCGTATGTAATTGCCCCCTCACCAAGGATCCAACGTTAAAGGGGATAAAGGAAACCTGAACTAGAAGGACATGCGAAAATTACGTAGGCGGATCATGAGTTACCATGGAGCGACCGCTGTTGCAATATTTGAAGGTGCTAGAGCAAAATCATCCGAAGCAGGGTTCTCAAAGGGGTAGTAAAGAATATAAATCCTATCGCCAGACCCATTTTGAATATATCCCACAAGTAAAGGCTCATCACCTGGGCTAAAATATACACAGAGCCAAACTTTCGCAATGTCCTTTTTACAGATGAGCTTTGAGCTACGTTACATGGTCATGATGGATATGCAAAAGCGTGGAGACTTCGTGGAGCCTCTTGTCCCGGTCGATTTCGGCGTCAGCAACGTGGTTGTGAAGTCATGTTTTGGGCAAAGATCATTGGTGACGAACTGGCAAGACCACGTTGAGCGCCAGAGCGTTAAAACCACTAGCAGAGCATGCACAAGTTTTTGTATAAAAAAGTGTTACCATGGAGAGATGACCTACCACTTGCTCACAAACGTCAACTCACATTGATGCATGATAATGCACTGCTACATCACGTTTAGCTTAGACTACCAATTCATTTCTGAATACTCTGACCATCAAAGGAGAGCATCTCAAGACTTCGCCTCCTACTTCACCCAACATAGCTCCTCGTAACACTTCTGGTCTATCTTGAAGTAAAAGATTTATGAGGGAGGTTCCCAGTGTACATCGAAGGAGAGCTTGTGGAGGAAGTTAAAGTGTCTCTGGGACCATAACAGTCGTCCAGACAAATCGAGTGCCAAATTCCAGGATAAAAAGTTATTTGATATGATATCCAAGCAGGGAAATTATGTTGACAAATAATGTATAGTCACATCTGTGCTAGTACACTCTGTTATCATGTATTCTACCCATATTGTTTTCCTTTATGTTTCCTCAAATACATTACATATTACGAAAAAAAATTTATAGCGTTACACTGGCTTACAGATAATATTTTCAACACCTGCAATAAAACGCGACACGTCAGAAAACGTGATATAACACATTATATACTTCATAGAATTTTGTATTTACTGCATCAATCGTCTTAAAGATTTATAAGAATATTACTCGTAGTAGGATGTCTCTTTGCATTCCATCTTATACAGAGAATATTTAAGAAAAACGAACTTGCAATAAAGCGTGGAACGTAGTTTACAATTCGTAACTTGATACGGGCATGCTACAGTAGCAAAAATGCTCCTGCAAATTAATTGTTAATGATGAAGGACATTTGCACAACGCATCCCTGTGCAGATAATTTCCACTGTACACAGAAAAGAGTTTCCGGTGCGTTCAGCAAACAGTGAAAGATTTCACGTAAAAATCACGGCGTTCAGAGCTCCATCGACTAATGGGAAACTAATGGAAGACAAATTGGGGTCACCTTGAGACACCCAGAACGTGAGGAGCCCCTGCCCTGCGAGCAGCCAGTATGTAACCAAGGAAGAAAAAATTTGCTCATAAAAAGGTGCATGGCTGCCGGGACCTGCCTGAGGACCGCGTCGGGTAGTGTGAGTCATCCGTCGCTCGGCAGGAGCGGTGGAGTGGGATCCTTAGGGTGCGTTTGTTTAGGGGTGAGGGTGAGCGGTGGAGTGGGATCCTTAGGGTGCGTTTGTTTAGGGGTGAGGGTGAGCGGTGGAGTGGGATCCTTAGGGTGCGTTTGTTTAGGGGTGAGGGTGAGCGGTGGAGTGGAATCCTCAGGGTGCGTTTGTTTAGGGGTGAGGATGAGCGGTGGAGTGGGATCCTCAGGGTGCGTTTGTTTAGGGGTGAGTGTGAGCGGNTTGTTTAGGGGTGAGGGTGAGCGGTGGAGTGGGATCCTTAGGGTGCGTTTGTTTAGGGGTGAGTGTGAGCGGTGGAGTGGGATCTTCAGGGTGCGTTTGTTTAGGGGTGAGGGTGAGCGGTGGAGTGGAATCCTCAGGGTGCGTTTGTTTAGGGGTGAGGGTGAGCGGTGGAGTGGGATCCTTAGGGTGCGTTTGTTTAGGGGTGAGGGTGAGCGGTGGAGTGGAATCCTCAGGGTGCGTTTGTTTAGGGGTGAGGGTGAGCGGTGGAGTGGGATCCTCAGGGTGCGTTTGTTTAGGGGTGAGTGTGAGCGGTGGAGTGGGATCTTCAGGGTGCGTTAGTTTAGGGGTGAGTGTGAGCGGTGGAGTGGGATCTTCAGGGTACGTTTGTTTAGGGGTGAGTGTGAGCGGTGGAATGGGATCCTCAGGGTGCGTTTGTTTAAGGGTGAGTGTGAGCGGTGGAGTGGGATCTTCAGGGTGCGTTTGTTTAGGGGTGAGTGTGAGCGGTGGAGTGGGATCTTTAGGAAGCGTTTCTATAGGGGGAGAAGGGTGTGTGAGCTGTGGAGTAGATTCCTCAGGGTGCTTTTGTTCAGGGAAGTGAGGGTTGGAGTGGGACCCTCAAGGTGTGTCTGATCAGGAGGATCGGTAAGAGAAGCGGAGCTTTGGTTTTACTCAGCTTCGTCTTTACTTTATTAGTCTCAAGCGCGAGAGCTAATTGCACATGTGCCAAAATTCCTACAACGATCCAAATTCAGATGTCTTTGATTTTGAGACTCAAAAACACAATGCACGGAAATACCCGTATGGTAATGAGCTACAGTAATGCCTTCCCGTATGAATTAAACCTCTTTTCATCTCAGATATTCTTTCATTTTTACATAGGGAAATGAGGTTAGGTAATTTGGTTAATTATCGTGTGCTGAACCAGTACCGTTCAAAGGGTGGAGACAGATGCAATGAATAATTTAGAAAAGTCACTTTTCAGTGTTTCAAGTCATGTAACTTCGATGCTTTCTAATTTCTTAAATAAGATATAAGGACACAAATATCCCATTATCACTATCTGAAGTCATTTTCTATTTGAAAGGTTATACTTTCTCCACTTCTTTCCGAAGCATTGCTCTCTGAACACTGACCTGCCACCTTTGACCCAAAGCTCGGTTTCAATCTCATAAAATTTGTGCGCATTGTCGTATCGGAGAATCTTCCCATATCTCCCCAGTACTTAAATGGGAAGAAAACACATTAATTTTTGGGGCTTCTATACCTGCCGGTCAAAGTTCAGTGAATCGAGGCATAAAGGCTAAGCGGATTAGACGCTCAGTATCCGGCGAGATAGACTCCTAGAGATGTGGGGTAGTTCCTATTGTCAAACTAAGCCGGGATTGCAACTAGAAGCCTTCGGCAGGTCATTAAATGTGTGAGTCTATGTGGCTCGAAACGGTCTTGCCTCCGAGGGTGGCGTGCTGAAAACTTCATATGCTGACCTCGATGGGCTAAAACATTCTTTTTCATTTTTTGGTTGAATTTCTTGGTGCTGACATAATTTGTGGCCTATCGAGATCGAGGTACAATATGCACCCAACAGTTAGGTTAAACACCGAGATCTAGGAGAACTGAACATTTTAACCTATTCTTAACTAAGACTAACCTAAAAGTAGTTAATGCTCTTAGACAGGCCACAGTTATACCAAGGGGGATTGCTTAGAAACTTCATCACTTTATGCATGAAAAAAAATCATAATTACTTTTTGTTCAAATACTCTTTTATTGATAAGTGAATGTACTTGGCCGCATTCAGTTATGCTGCTCGCAAACATTCTGACAAACATTAGTCAAACACACAAGCAGACCTGCCGATCATCACCAAAATTTAATCATTTATGTCTTCTAACATTACTCGTCACTTATGTAAATTTCGTACAGATCCATTCCTAGCTTCTTGAGTTATTATGCCAGCAAGCATTAAATTAAACACAGCCACGAACGACCGAGCAAACAGATCACCACAAAAATTTGGTCATTCACTCTTCGTAATATACTCAACAATTCATGTAAATTTCATAAAAATCTGGACATAACTTTTTGAGTGATGGCATTAAAAAAATGAGGCAGATATACAAACAGATGAACGGATCTTCACCAAAAGTTAATCATCTATTCCCTCTAACATACTTAACAACCGCAAATTTCGTTAAAATGCGTCCATAACTTTTTGAGTTATCTTTGTGACTGAAAGACCGACAAACTCGACGAAAACATAACCTCCTTGCGCAAGTAAATATATCCTTCTATACACTTGGCAGAATACAGAGAAAGATGGCGATAGTAACATGTTTCAATTACAAAACTCTACGTTTGAAAAAAATATTCGAGTATCAAAACTCAATTATGGATTTAATGGTTCCAAAAGACTATTATTCACAGATAAAAAGTATGTATAGTTAATCACATGTAGCGGAATCGTAGTCAAAGTGCGAAGTTTAATTAAGAATAAACGCCGTATTTTTAGTTCTACTACGTATATTCTCATTCTAAATTTCTTTATTTAGAGCATACTTAGAACTAGAGCACTCTGAGAGCGCATATCTGAGCCAAGCGAGGTAACGGTAACGAAAAATTCAAATTGGCTCTGAAACCTTGATTTTCTTTGTATCAATTCAGAACTCTAATTATTTGTGCCTTTTGATAGTAATAACAGTTTATGCAATTTTCTTGAAGATCCGTATGTAATTTTTTGAATTATGCTGCTAACAAACATTGTGACAAACATAAGTCAAACATACAAACGAACCAACCGATCTGCATCAAAATTTAATCATATATGTTTTTTAACATTACTAACAACTCCTATAAATTTCATAAAGATCCATTCTTTAGTTTTTGAGTTATTGTGCTAACAAGCATTAAATTGAAAACAGTGACAAACGAACGAACAAACGGATCATTACAAAAGTTTGGTCATTTATTCTTCGTGTTATACCTAACAACTCATGTTAATTTCATACAAATCCGTCCATAACTTTTTGAGTAATAACATTGAAAAAAAATGAGGCAGACAAAAAAAAATTGTCACTGTCTAGCAGAGCGTAGCATCACATCGTAAACCTGATACCGTCTCCCTCGAGTTTTAAGCCGCGTCTACACGAGCGATCTTATCGTCGAAGTTTGTGATCGCGGAAAGATTTTGATCGCCAAACATCGCGGTGAGCCTTCGAAGTGTGTGATTCTTGATCGCCAACAGTGCTGAAAAAAAATCACGATCATAAAAAGTTTGCAAGCTATATTTCGCTCTGTAAATAGATGCATCTATTTTAAAAATATTATTTAGTAATTAAAGCATCATTTTTTATTTAAATTTGCCCGCTTAGCGAATTTTGTTTATGTTTGATCCAAACTTCTGTACTGCGGGAAGCATTTGGCAACTATATGTTGCCAATTAGTAATAACTGTAGCATATTCCTCAAGTTACGTCTGTACCTTCTTTTTTTTTAATTAGTGAAAGCTACAATGGAGCAAGAGTTACGGATGTACACAGTGTGAATTGCAATAGAAATTAAATAAATTTATAAATAAAAAATGAGAAATTATTGTTCTATCGTGTGCATTTCTGCATTTGAGGGGATGCCAGTGAATGAATTTTTAGCTATACTTTTTGCCAGTATATACATATAAAGTTTTACCCGCCAATCAGCATCTACGACTACAATAAATATCTGACCGATAATGTGAGGGTGGAATATCGATTAATAGTAATGGAATGCTGAATTCGCGTATAGTGACCTTGAAGTGATCGTGGCTTCTGTTTCTGATGCCGTTGGGACAAGGAGGCGAATTGTTTGTGATTTTGATCGTCGATTCTTGTGTTTGTGATCGCTGGAAAGATCGATCCTGTAGACGCGGCTTTACTGCCCTCTGGTACGGTCATCTTATTAGTTACCTCTCATTATTTCCCTGCAGAGTTGAGTGGGCTGAATTCGTAAAAAAAATTGGTCGCCGATTTGTCTGCCAACTGAGTAATTATTTGTGATAGAAATATTTTAGTAAGAAACTGTGTAAATTGTTTTTTATGACACGGCAATTAATTAATCACGCAGCAATTAATTAACCAACCAGAGCAGTCTGAGAGTGCATACCTCGGCCAAACGAGGCAACGGTTACAAAAAATTCCAATTGGCTCTGAAACCATAATTTTCTTTGTATAAACTCCAAAATGTAATCATTCGTGCCTTTTAATTTAGAGTAACAACAGCTTATGCAATTTTCTTGAAGATCCGTTCATAACTTTTTGAGTTATACTGCTAACAAACGTTATGACAAACATGAGTCAAACGAACAAAACGATCTGCACCAAAATTTAATCATTTATGTCTTTTTACATTACTAACAACCCCTATAAATTTCATAAAGATCCATTCATTATTTTTGAGTTATTGTGCTAACAAGCAAAAAATTAATAACAGTGACAAATGAACGAACGAACTAACGGATCATTACCAAAATTAGGTCATTTACTCTTTGTGATATACCTAACAACTCATGTTAATTTAAAAAAAAATCCATCCAAAACTTTTTGAGTTATGGCATTGAGAAAAATGAGGGAGACAAACAAACAAACAAACAAACAAACGGATGGACATATCTTCACCAAAAGCTAATCATCTATTCCTCCTAACCTAACAATCCCTGTAAATTTTGTCCAAATCGGTTTGTAACTTTTTGAGTTATGAGCTGCTGTCTTCCTACGCACGGCGGTTCAGCCTCTCTTCCTATTCACGGCTGTCCGACTTAATAACTTCACTTGTAATGCCGAATATTAGCATCATCTTCACGATTTCCTTTTATTCATTTGCTTTACAACAATGGT
>LQNS02277998.1:9859750-9888348 GCA_001587735.2 Parhyale hawaiensis
CTCGTTAGTGTTACAGGACAAGCCATAACTCCATGTATTGGAGTCAGATCCATATGAAAATCACTCAGATGTTAGAAAACAAGTTTATCTAGCAGCTCCTATAGCTTTGTTTATTAATATCAATGTTTTCTATTTTTCCTTTCAACCGATCATTAGCGGTCAAAATTAAAATTGATCGGAGTTACTGGCTCGCCCAAAGTGTCCGATCAGCCCACTATAACCATTAGCCTATAACAAAAAAAACTATTAATCATAGAATAATGTACTTACTCTCAAATGAAAGTTCAATTTATGCTCTTTCTTTTAATATATAACAATTCTGAGTTATCGTCATTTTTATGGGAATTATAAGGCGCGGAAATTTTTTTCTTGCAAAAATTGATCGGAGACTAACGCCTCTACCCTAAGGCCAATCAAAGATTGACGCTAAGTATAGTCTGATAACCTGACAGCATTCTTGTCGTTGTAGCGTGAGTGTGTCCTCCTAATGGGAGTTTGTGTCGGGTTAAACTGCCATCTATAAATATGTAGCTATATAAAACACTCTCTAGCTTCATATAGCTAATATGAATAGTACCTAGCTATACTATTTTCATGAGCAGACACAAGAGCTGTAGGTATGTTTTTCGTAAATATGCAAAAAAGTACCGTAGAGCACCGTACCTGGCTACAAAATTTGGTCCTTTGTGCCTCTTGACAGTACTAAAAGTTCATGTATCTATATATAGCTATATGGTACCTACCTAATTTTCCTGAAGATCTGTCGGTAGCTAACTCTTTGAGCTCTTTGTTCTGACCAAAGTAAAAACAAAAATAGGCTTTCAAACCAACTAACAAATTAGTAGCTACCTCAAACATTTTGTTTGTTAGACTACTCTTTGTAACATTTCCAACAGTCCTACTAATTTCATGAAGATTTAGGCTATTCATAAGTGTTGAAATTATGTTATAGGAAAAACAAGCAGATAACTATCATAAATATATACATGGTTGAATGGATCTTCACTGAAAGTTAACCATCTGTTCATGGTTCTAACATAGGCTAGCTACATAACATAGTAACATTCAGTGTAAATTGCACAAAGATCCCTCCATAACTTTAAGTTTTCTTGGTGATGGCAAGAGGCAAACGAACATATTCTGACAAAATCAGAAACTCGTTAGTGGAGGTAACAAGCAGTCGTGATTCACGGGCCACGAAAACTCAACTTGGCTACAGCTGGCCAGTAGTTGAACCTCCCTGCAAAGGTGATACCGGTAGGTAGCTAGTTGTTTATTGATGTTCACTTATTTAATGGTGATGATAATATATACAGTGGAACAACGTTTTCCCGGACAGCACGGGGGGAGCCTCTTCCGGGAAACTGAAATTTCCAGGAAAACGAGAAAATCTCAATTCCCGGAAAACCCCCTTTTTACCGGACGTCTGTCCGCTAAATTGAAACAACTTCTGGAAAATTCAATGCCAGAAAAACAGTGGTTTGCTGCGCATTGGTGAACCGAATTGAAGCTATTTCCGGAATTGTCAGTCCACACAGCATTTTACGTGTAAATCTATGCATGAAGTAACAAGAACTTGAGGCAGTATTAGTACCTACTATCCCAATTTACGGTACCTACCTAGGTATTTTGTGAGTGATTGTACGCGCGTGATCGCACTATTTTCCTCAATAACTTTTTGTGTAATTGCGTAAGCCACAAAATTTTTATGGGGGCAGTTACCGCTTGTTAGTGCCGTCCTGCACAAGAAAGCTTGTTTCTGCTGCTACGCTAGTATTAGTGCTATCGCCACTTGCGCGATTTTGCGAGTGGTCGCACCCGCGTGATCGCACTATTTTCCTCAATAACTGTTTCTGTAATTGCGTAAGCCACAAAATCTTTTTGGGGGCAGTTACCTCATGTTAGTGCCGTTTTGCACAAGAAAGCTTGTTTCTGCTGCTACGATAGTATTACCTAGTGCTATCGCCACTTGCGCGATTTTGCGAGTGGTCACACCCAGATGTTTCTGCTGCTACGATGGTTAGCGTTATTGCGACTTGCGGAATTCATCACATTCACATTAAAAATCCGAAATAAAACCCATAGATTTGAATTTGTTTCTAAAATAGCACTTCGTAAACGAACACCACAATGTGCTGACGACAACTGAACGCAAATGACAGAGGTTGCCTTCCATTTCCCGGAAGAGACGCGCAATAGGCGAATTTCAGTATCAGCGCAGCGTCACTTCTGGGAAATCTTTTGAAATTCCAGAACTTTTGCCAGTTTTTTCCGGGAAATACCAAAGTTTTCCGGTATTCCGCGTTGGTTTCAGTTTCCCGGAACGTTCCGGGAAAACTCCAGAAAAGTAAAAATAATCCGGGAAACCGGGGTTCCACTGTATAGTGTATACGGTACGATATCTCTATGTGCAAGCATGGTTATGTTTTGTTGTGTGAGAGCTACTGAGTCTCTAAAAATAGTTCTCCATTTCTTCTAGCCAATTCAGAAAGCAGAGTAGCTACTGCAGGAGAAGATTTTAGAGCTTAAATATTTGGTTATGCAATGCACACCTTTTTGGCCTTTCAAATGTGGTTCTGGAGTCAAAAAAATAACGTCCAACTTCTGCAGTTCCCAACTCCAACTGTAGGTATGAAAGCTCCCACCTTGATTGATTACGGGCCCTGATGCACCTGTAGGTACATGTCCTGTGAAAGAACTTGCAAATTTTATTTCCCTTAGCATGTAGCTATAAAATTTTTCAGCCATTAGGCCCTAACTCATACGTATCATTGTAATCTAGCTAGCTTCTTGGCATCGTGTGGAAAATTTAAACTTGGTGCATAATCAGCGCTGCTAATAACAAATTGAAGTCCTGCCAGTGTTTGAGAAAGTTCCAGAATATATATAGTGCTACTTATATAGGTACNTACATACATAGCTATGTTAATATATAGCTAGATTTCGTATTTGCCTATTATTGGTAGCTATGTAGCTACACTTGACAAAGGACCCATCAGTTAGGCTTAGAACCTTGTAGGTTAGGGGGCAAGGCCTAGTTCTACTAATATTCTAAGTCAATATAAATACTGTATTAGCAGGGTTGCGGAGTTGGAGGATTTGAGGGGAAGTTGGAATCTCACTTGCTCTAGGAGTCTGTATATTTAGTCAGACTCCAACTCCGGAACCGTAAAGTGGGGCTAATTTGACCGGTTTTTGACTTTGTCATGCTGCTGCTTTTTAACTAGGCCTACTGAATCAATTGTAGCTGTAGGCTAGGCCTATACTGCAACTTTTCTGCAAGGTTGCTCTATAGCTACTAGCTAGGTAACTACCGTACTGCTTTCTTCACAAAAAATTTCAGCCTCCTTACTCAAGCCACTTTTTCATAAAATGAAAAAATGTTGCTGGTCAATGTTGCAACTTGCAGCTACCCTGTTTTGGGGTAACATTGACCGGTAGGTATAAAACGCACCATGTCCCGGTTTTATGTCATTTAGGCCTAAATGCTCCAAATTGGAAGTTTAGGACTTCTAGAGTAACTTAGCCTCAATTAGTGATCAAGTTACACAAGAGATGGCTTTAAATGGTTCTTTTTGAGCTGCCACATGACGAAAAGAAAAAAACTGAAAATTTTCTTGAGAATTTTTATATAGGTAGGTACTTTATTCGAGTGTTGGTTGTGCCTCCAAAACAAGCGATATCCTCCCCTAATACATACCTATGTTAATTGAAGCTAAATTGTTCAACTGCTTGTTCATAACCACAGTGGTAGACTGGTAGGATGTGTGTGAGACAGATTCTTTGATTCATGAATCACGAAGTGAATTCTAGTGGTGCTTAACTAGCCAAGTCAGCAGTCTAGTGTGCAGATGCTATTGTGGGGGTGTAGGCTACGGACCCTAACCAGCTATGAGAATAGTCAAAAAGGTTACTTTAATGTAATGAACTGCCATCTCTGGCACCATAGGCCTAACTGTAACAATCTGATGGATTGCAGTTGTGCCGTATTCCAAGGCCTCTGGGTAGCTATATACCTATCTACTGCGCCAACCAGTACTTGTGGATTTCCCTCTTTCAGCATGTAGTGACATAGATTTAGGTAGCTACTGTACCTTCAAACTGGAAGATGATGAGTGTCCATTAATGTTTTTACTTACATGGTCGATGTAGCCTCATGGTTTTTTAAGTGATCTAGGTAGAATTACAATTTCATTTACTTTAGGCTAACCAGGCATTAACACAATAAAATATAACATTTTATGGAGGTGTAGTTCATTTTTTTTAATATCTCTGTCAGGGTTTTCTGAGGGCGGACGGTCCCGTATAGCTCTTGCGGGTCGTCCGGCTTGCGTGAATCGGCCTCCTTTGATGTCTCTGCGGGCGGTCCCGGTAATACGCACGGGCCGTCAGGCTTGCTAAGCGGCCCTGTAGCTGTCGGCCGTAGCGGCTAGCTGCTTTGGCTAGCATGGGGATCCCTCCTTAAGCGCCAGACTATGGCAGACCCTGGAAAGACCGAGGGTGCAGCCGTCGCCGTGTGGCTCTGCTAAGGCTTTAGCGGAGGGATCCTAGGAAGACCTGGGAGTACTCTACGCCGTTTCCAGTCCGTTGAGGCTAACCAGTACGTGTTTCTGGTCGTGTGCCAGACTGCGAGAGCGGTCTTCCTGACAGATTACCCACTCAGGCGTAACCTGTCCTTCGAGAAAAACATGGCAAGAGAGTTTATGCAAAAACAAAGTCGTTGCCAGGTTTTATCTCGGACTATGTTGGCCAAATCTGGTCTTCTACCGGCTCAAACATCACATAACAGATAACCAAATTCTAACCTAATTACCTACTTAATTGTATACACTGCAGTAGGTTTGTGCATATACAGATACAAATTTAATATAATACTCATTAAAGTTACACGTACAAATAATTGTCTCCATCGTGTACAGTGGACAACACTAGAGAACAAACATGAGCGTTAAATATAGCTACATTCCAACGGTGACTCAACTAGGTTACAAGCGTCCGCGGCGCGTCGTTGGTGCATTAGCTACAGACACCGGGCGGCACTATCGTCGTTCACGACGATTTTGCGTTCAAGTAGAGCTTTCCTGCGCACGCCACCACTAAAATAAACACTACCTAGGCTAACCTAGCCTTCCCTTACCTAACCTAACCTCCTTACCTAACTTTCTAACCTAACCTAGCCTTACCTAACCTAACCTTTCTAACTTTACCTAACGTTACCTAACCGCTACCTAACCTTACCTAACGTAACTTAATCAGCGATACAGCGAGCAGCGCGGCGCATCAACTTGAACGCCGCTCACACGCACACGATCTGCGTACACAGACACGCACACAAATCGTGGCGAACGACGATAGCACCACCTGGCGTAAGCCTACTGTGTGCTGGAGAGGAGATTGCTGCGCGATGCATCTAACAGGCCTGGCCTAGTGAGTGTCGTTGAGGGTGACTGAGCTATTGTGCTATTTCCAGTGAGCGGATTCCAGATGGCCTGACAACCTCTGAAAAAAAAAAAAAAATACAGAATTTTTAAGAAAATCGGTGAAAATTTGTCAAAATTGTCACCCGACTTCCAACTCATCTGCTAGCTACGTACCAAATCCAATAGAGCTAGCCATTCCTTATTACCGTGTATGGTAGTTATTCCTTAAAGTATACCAAACAAGGCTGGCTGTATACGGTAAGTATATTCCTGCTGCTTCCAAAATTTTGAATTACTGGTTAAGATATAAAATTGTCTTAAAATTGGTCAAATTTGCCCCCACGGTCAGAGGAGTAGCCCCCATTTACGGAAACTCAGTTAAAAAAAACCATCAATCAATTAAAAAATTTCAGTCTAAAGATTTAAAAAATACCTTAATGAAATAGACTATAGGTAGCTAGGTAACTATTGTCTACTTAGCCTAGAGTGTCCAAAGCCTATGCACCAATGCCAGTTAGAGCACTTGATACAGTTTGCTAGCCTAGTTTCTGTGTCATGATATGGTACATAGCTATGCAATAATCAGCACGGAAATCTTCTATTTCAAAATTAGTTTTTTTTGCACCTCCGGATAGTACCTGCAGATTGAGACCTGTCGCTCTATGAAGTCACAAGAGTGTAAATTCGAGTTGAAATGGTCGAGAATCGTATGTAAATATTTGAAGAAGTGTCGCTTACGCCCCTATTGTGCTAGTGCCCTCATAAATTATCATTTGTTTCCTCTCAAAGGGTGTACGATGAGCCATAGGATTAGTCTTGTTAAATCCCTTTTGAGACATGAAACCTGGCTATATTTATTATTTAGCTATAGAGGCTACTGGAAACTATACAGATGCAATTTGTGTAACAACCTCTTCTAACCTAGCATTTTATTAACAAAAAACTAAAAATACGGATTTTTTGCTTAGGAGCATTTCTACTTCTTAGCTGCTTTTTTGTTACTAGACTACATCTCTTGGGTATGGGACCTAGGTAGCTATATACCGTACTTTTTTCTGTTACTGTAGCACATTTATGTTGTTTGAGCACATTTCTCTTACTTAAGCACATTCTTGTTACCTATATACTTGAGTAGGCTAGGTAGCTACCTCCATGTTTATTACTAAAGCATGCTTGATAATACCTTATTTATTATGAGTACCCAGTGATAGGTACTAGAGGTGGACCGAATGTTCGCATTTGCCATTGTCGTAATCATAAGAATCTCTGCCGCAAATTCTAATAATTCCGAACCTAGGTACCTAATATTAAGCATGTTTTTTTAAGTGGCCGTCAAAAAGCTGCAATCAGTATCGGTATATCATTAGGAAAACATTGAAAGTTGACGTCGTGATACATAGGGCCTATAGGTATACCTTATGATGGGTCATTTAATAATTCGCGCGTCAGGAACTAAATAATTTGCACGGTTTCTTACTGAATCATTTCCATCTCAAATAATTGCTCACTAGTGGAACAACCGGGGACAAATCTTTAACGAAGTATAGAGTACTAGAGTCTGTTGGAAGCAGGGGGAACGGTGCTGTAAGTAATGACTTGACCGAAGCAGAGAGCAGCTGCGAGGGCAGAAGCGTATCACAAGTTCAAGGGAAAGGTGTCAGGTTGTAGAAAGGGTCGCGCCGGTCTATAGCTGTGACAACCTGGGTCGGAAATGAATGGGTTTTTGAACTAATACGCGTACTAAGCTTGAATTTCGCTGTTGGCGAAACAAATGATGCGTGAAGAGCCGCTGGTAACTGATATTTTTGTGAGGAGTTTCCAATTTTGAGTCTTTTCTTGGTATGGGATCGAGGAATAGCTATAATATAGAAGGAGCTTCCTCAAACATGGGAAGCAACCAATGCGGGAGGGTGCTTAACACCCTCGTGGGAAGTACCTACCTGTGAGGAAACTCTCGATGACGTAATTAGGGCAGTGACGAATAAGCGTATGTAGGAGGAGAACTTTTTACGATAGAAATGTTTGCATTGGACGATGTGGGCAGAGGAGGTTGAGCCCGACCTGTCGAGAGTTTAGCCCGTCCGAATTGAGGGAACCAGTTTTGAGGTTGGAGGGATGATGGGCAGTCGCCCTCAAGCTTGTTTCGCTAGCCTCTATTTTTATACACCTAGTTGAGTACGTTAGCGACTTCATGGCCTCATTTGCCATGACCATTTACCAACCTGTAACGATTTGCAACTGAGTCATCTTGTGTGTCTACAACTGTCACTGTGATTCCAAAAGTACAAAAGCTGCAAACTTAACACTGAGTCGTCAATCAAGCCCTTTAACGTAAATTTAAGATGCTCTATTCGGGAACAAAATAACTCTTCATTAGATCTTCCAAAAAAATTCTCAACAGCAGCAACATCAACACAGCACCATTCGCATTCACGAATATTCGCATGTAGACTGTAGTGGCGGATGCTTTCCAAGCAGCACATTCACTCCAAAAAGACTTCAGAGAAGAGATGCCCAATAATAGCTACCCTTCCTGTTCACCCGTGGAATGGAATGGAATGCTGTAAAAAATGAAAAGCGGTAAGTAGATAGGCTATGATACGGATGAAATGATTCACATTTGAAGTCAAATCTCTAATTTCATTCTATTGTTGAAGAGCGTAACACGCGAAGGTAGGAACAATGCTATTAATATCATAGCGAGATCATAATGGGCCCCATTCGTTGTTGCAGCAAGCACAGAGCAAACAAACTACCTGCAGCCGCAGGACACCATCTAATGATACTAGAGACTAGTAGAGAGACGAGCTTACGTAACCTATCTATAGGCTAGCGACGGCAATAAATCGAAGGGTTTGTCGTCTCTGATTTGGCTGTCCCTTCCATCTTCTCTCCATAGCCATGCAGCATATCGCTTTCATGCAATCATTAGCTGACAGCTATCGTGCGTGCCTGTGCTGTGCTTTGATGTTTTGAGATTGGTCGCTCGATCGGCCTGCTGCTCTTTACCTGTACCTCCAATTCGATGCGAGTGTGTATCGTGTATCGAGCTATGATGTCTACTCGATGCTTTTTATAGATACATCGACGAGCGCGTATGGTCCAGTTAACTGTCCTTCTCGATGGCACCGGATCGAAGTTTGATCTTTGGTGATTTATATTACTGTTCGATATCTGTATGTAGGCGGTGCTACTGTACGACAGAGTACGTACGACGACCGCGTGCGGTACAATAACCGGCCCCTGCTCGATGACACCGTATCGAGGGTTGATCTCTGGCAATATCTCGACGATTACACGTCTAGGTAAGATCTCCTCTGGATAATACGGTGCATATCACGCGTTCTCTGTACTTTGTACCTATCTACTTTCGATATCGCATCAATACGGTATCAAATATTACATCGGTGAGGTAGTGGGCTGCAGGTACACCAAGTAATCTGTCAAGTTATTTGAATCAAAATACGACAACCAGAGGCGTACGGTATTTTCTTTATTTGGAGGCCAAAAGACTACTAGTTAGTTAGATATATCAAGAAATATTTAGTAGCTACCAGGAACTAGCATTTTCATTCTCAAAGCATAATTATTTCTTAAGGAGTTAATTGTGTGTATAGCTCTGCCAAGATTACCTACCGTTCTGTTGCCCCTCTCTTCCTCTGAAATATCACCCTGTGACGCAGATCAGTAGCCAGTAGCTCTCCTTTAATTATAACTGCAGCTTACTTGGTCGTTTAAAATGCATCATATCTTCGAAAGCATCATGCAGATAATTTTTTTATTATGCTACTGCAGGTTTTTCTATGCTGTAGCTATACCCTACGCACTTACGGTACATTATATATTATTAAATTACAGGAACCCATATCGTGAGCTCGATAAGAGGCATGTTGTAATCGTAAATAAGTTTGGGCTACCGCGGCTTAAGAAGCAAAAAAAAAAAAAACGTTTATCGGAATCCAAAATGCGGTCACTAGGTATATAAGCGGTGCCTGCTCATCTTTCGCGCTTCTTCAGGTTGTGACGTGTAAGAGGCGCGTGGCACTGCACGCACGATGCCCTGCAGATTTGAGATTATAGCACGCTTTTCATGTTCATCAACCATCTCATGATGTTTTTAATTCTTAAAAGCATTCGTTTTTTCTCGTACCCCTATCCCCATGACCTCGTCACGGGATCAAATGCCTTTAAGAGTTAAAGCTTTAGATCTTCTCGTCTAGGCTAAGTAGCTAAATGTGTAGCTACGCGTCCCCAGGTGTTGTGGCTGTTAACAGTTTGCCCATATCCATTCTTCCATCTGGGAGGTCTGCGTAACTACTTATGCCTACTCAGTACCTACGTTACTTCCAAGCTTCTGCAAAATGAATAAGAAATTTGATGCATTGCGCTTTGGCAGAGAAGTCTACCACGCACGTATCCTACTTATCGAGCGACACCACAGTGTGCCTCTCACTGACAGGCCTCCTCTAATTATACTGTACATTTCACCCTTATCGAGCAACACCGCAGTGTACCTCACACTGACAGGCCGCCTCTAATTACACCTCACAGTTCTTCCTTATCGAAGTCCATCGCCACTATACAATCAGGGCCGCTCATCATCCACTGGCATCTCACCTTTCATCACTCACACACGGTACGTACGTACGCCCGGGCCATGCAGAGCAGCACATAGGCAGAGTGGGTACAGGTACCTATCAGTCCGTGCTACCGTGTACGCTCTGTCAAGTCTGGCATTAATCTTATCATTGGTGGATCAGTTGCGGGCGAGACAGACTGCATGGGAGTGGTGAAGGTTACCGCCGCTGCTGCACTGCTCCCCCCCCATCACCAAACTTGCCATGAATGTTTTATTGCAGTGTGTGCAATGCGATGGCCTTTACCTAGCTAACTCACTTGCACACTCTCGCCCTATACGGTGCCATATTGCACCGCTCACATCTCCTGCTGTGGATGTTTGTGGTCGAAGATGCTGCGGGATTTGTGCTTATTTATTGCGGTTTGTTACGGGGATTGAAATATGGTGGTGGTGGTCTGTAGTCTTTACGCCTCAGCCACTTGCACATTCTCGCCCAAAGAGATGCCATGCATATTCAACCGTTGCGTTCGTCTTTGGACGTTAGATCGAAGATGCTACCATATTTGTTTGTGTTTATTAGGGTTTCTTACAGCGGAGACAATGTGGTTGCCTTTGCGTATGCCACTTGCACATAAAGTAGGTATACGCGCTCAATGTGGTGCCACATATTGCACCCTTCTGTTCTTCTTCGAGCGCTGTAAAATTTATCTGTTCTTATGTAGCTACAGTTACGTATAGATTAGCTCGAGTGCAATGTTGCCGCTTATTTTTACTACATATATTCTGAAAAATATTACTCTTTTCTTCAAATGTTCACCTTCAGAAATACGCATAATTTATAATAAAAACGCGTGCGTTCATGGAACATGGAGTTTCTCCGTTCCTGCGTCGCTAGTCTGGTGTGATTAATAATAATAATAATAATAATACAAAAATGTTGCTAATGAAGTCACAATGACTCGTTTTGGGTTGATATAATCGCAGAAACTTCTAGATATTCATATTCTCCATAGCCTGCGTGAGTGAATGTTGCTACTAAAAGCACTTCGGTCATGAACTTGGTCTATGAGTAGGTACATAGGTAGCTACTTGCTACTTGGAGAATTTACCGAGCGTAGTTTGTGTGTGGTGAAAGTCTGGTTAGAAAATTGTTTAATTGGACAACGTAAATATGCGACCGTTCTGAAAATGTCTACTTTTTTTCGTGAGGGCACTGCTGTATCTTGCAGATGTTCAGTAGTGGAAGCAACACAATGTCAAAGGAAAAATAACCAAGCACAACTACTGCACAGAGGCTCACGCAACCAATTAGGGATTACGCGTAAAAAGGACAACGAAATAACCAGTCATAAAACAAGGAAGTGCAGAGGTCAGGAACTGCGCCTTTATTTCCACCGATGCCAGACGAATAATTCATGTAGACTAGGTACGATATTCTGTATTCTGGTCGTTTTTCCTCTACACCGGTCATCAACTGTACAGTCTTTTCCATTTTTCCTTTCTTCTAGCCGTTTATTCCTCTGTACATCGTCAGTACCTGCGCAATACAGTTTACAGCCGTTCATTACTTTTGTAGCTATACCTACACCTGTTCCTGTCTCCCCTACACTATCTAACAAAGGCGTCCATCGCTGTGTGCCAGGCCCCATTAAGCCGTCTATTAAATTGCCGAGCTCTCTCAGTGTAACATCCGAGGCAAAATTACATCTCAGTATTTCAGTCCGGCTATTAGCGTTGCCTGCTGTGAGGTTCAGCATCGAACCACCCTTGTAAAATCCCAATGTCTTTGTATTTCTTTCGTGTCCTGAAGAAACTAACTCGGAAATTGGATCGCTTACAGTTACATTTCCTTCACACCACTCGCTTACCTTTAGTGATTTCGTACAAAGTCCTGGTGATGTTATGCACGCCACCCCTCGTGCGCACAGGCCTACTCGCTTTGATTGACTCCTGTCAGATCGTAGCTTAATTGTGACGAGCGGGAAAACCAATTGCGAGTTGTGTCTACAGTGCACGTAACCGCGGACACCTGGCTTATCTGAGAGGCTAGTCTTTGTAAATGAGAGTGAAGTCGGTTTTTTTGTCTTAATTCTGTTACTTGATGTTAGTGGCATTTCGGAAATGCCGTACATTTTGTTCAACACCTTTGCTGCCCGTACCGTAAGGATTATTGGACTATCTTGTTGCCACTGCTTTATAACCCTATTTACTCAGGACTTTCATCTCTCAGGAGGTGTGACATGATTTTTTTTTTGAAGGGACTGCAAGAGCTTTGATTATGCATTTAACTAAAAATAACTATACCGTTGTGTCGACAATTTCATTAAAAACTTCACGTTTCGGGAATTTATCTTCCCGAAACTTAAGTTTTTATGAAATTTGTCGACAATACGATATAGGTATTTACTTTATGATATGAGCCTTAGTTCAATAAAAAATAACTTATTTATTTCTTGCTCGAATAGTGTATGAATTTAAATCTTGATCGTCTTATGATTTAATTGATTTTGCTTCTGGTGCGAGATCATATTAAAAGGTTACTACAGGTGCCAGGCATAGAAAAGGTAGAGTCTGAGATCCACTGCTCTACTTTGCGCAGAGTTGCACGTTAAGCGAGAAGATCTTGGTCGGTAGGTGTTCAGTGGTAGGTATTTGCAACACCATACATTAATTAGCTTAGATTAATGCGCAAATACCTATATATTTCGATATTCAAAAGTGATTTCATTGAAAAAAGTTGTAGGTATTGTGATTTTCGTATCCATGAAAACTTGTTTGTAAAATAGCTAAATAAAGAGATTGTAGAGTAAGTTCAGTTTGTAATCGGCTTGCCAAGTCGGAGTTGGGCATTTTAGGGAAGGCAGAGGTCTTAGTCGTACACTTGTTCGTGCTAGAAGCCGGAGTCTATGAAAACGGGCCTATTTTCGAGCGGGATATTTTTGGGTTCTGGAAGTCGGGAACTGGCTGAACTTCTAAGTCGGGTGTCGAACTTGAACCATTCGACTTACCTATAAGTTGGTGCGTGCCACGGCGTTGAAACGGCTTACCTAGCTGCCCGTGCCTGGACGCAATGGAGAATAAAAGTTATTCTTTCTTTGATCTTGACCGTGCCCTCACGGGCGTGGAAATGCAAGATATTATCGGAGGAAAAAATCACCGAGCGTGGTCGATGAGTCGTCAGTGTTGACCTTGATGGTGCTTCGGACTGTGGATTCTCAAAAGTTTTTTTTGGTCGTGTTGTACCTACGTGCTTAGGTCCGACAAGCATTTGTTGATCGTGCGCGTGCTTACGTACCTATCAGTAGCGTTTGTTGGTCGTGTACGTGTGCACGTATTACCGTACTTGGACAATGCACTCAACTATCGGCTAAGTTTCAAGAAGTAGTTTCTCTAAGAATTTAGTAAAATTGGTACGATACAATTGAGTTAGTGAGCAGTTTGATTATTCTTGGACGAGCAGCCGGCCGGCGTTGGCGTTTCGTGCCGGTAAGACCTGGGCGCGGCCTCCTCTATCTCTTGCAGTTCCAGTCCTGGAAGCCGGAAATTGGTAGCTATACCTAACTTGTGCCTACTTGAGCTAAAAATGTAAAAAAAAGCTGTGCTATATATCTGCAGCCCTGCTGAAAACCATAGTAAGATATATTGTTATTAGCACATATTTTTGCGAGAGGGTTTCAGAGCCAGTGTCTGTGATTTTATTCATCCATTTTTTTTTTGGGGGGGGGGGGAAGGGGCGGCGGCGGCAACAATCGGAGCCGAAAATAGGTTTAAGTCAGAAGGTTTAAAAATAGGTCAATTTCGTTGTGAAAATGCGTTGGCAGTCGGACGTTTTAGTGCTAGCTTTATGCCGTGATCGTGCTGCCATGTTGATAATTCGCAATGCATGAGCAGAACGATATCATTGGCATTGCCCTCGCGAGAACGATGCCGGTTAGGTAGGCTAAGTCAGTAAAGTCACTGATCCTTATGTGATCCCACCAGATGTAGCGCGATAAAGAAAGTCAACTGTCAGTATTATAACGATATATTGTGATGCCATCACATAAGCCGCAAGCCTTCAGTGCCATGGGAAGAGGGGCAACGGTCAAGGTAATAACGATATGGGAGTGCCGTGATACTCACTCGGCTGTCAACGCATGTTATTCTGCCTGCCAGTAAGAATAATACGATACGGCGATGCCACTGTATCAGAATCAGAACCGTCAACTTGGAGGAAGTAGGTATAGGAGGAGACGACAGAAACCCTCGGCAGCGGGACCAAAAGTTCACGGTGGCTTTCAGAGGAGGCATCCTGATGAGCTCAGCTCTCATAGTCATTCATTGGCCACACCACGCTCAAGTGGCCTGCGCCGCTTTAGCCGCTTATTCAAGCACAGGCGTGTTGGCGGAACCTGCTGGCAAAATAATTCTCGTTCAGGAGAGGACGGACTCTAAAGAAACGTCGTAACTTAATACGGAATGCTATATGCGTCGAGTACACTGAAGAATTGAAAATCTGAAAATTCAGTCGTGCGGAAAGTATTTACAGTTTAGACAGTTGAAAAACCACACGAATCTGCTGTTTTTAAAGCTAGAAGGAATATCGACATACTTTTACGCTACAAATAATTTACTTAAATCTTTAGTATATAACATAAGTCTGTGATGTACGCCACCCATTTCAGCCAGCCAACTTGCACTCTAAAAGTGAGCCGCTGGTTAATAAAGCTTAAGTAGTCTCCCCCTATATACCGTATCTTCCCAGGCTGTCAACGCCTTGGAAAATATGAAACTGTCAGAATAATGCCGGAGCGCACTATCGTCGTTCACGACCTCTTTGCGTTCACGTAAGCTTTCCTGCGCACGCCACCACTAAAATAAACACTACCTAGGCTAACCTAACGTACTCTTGCCTAACCTAACCTCCTTACCTAACTTTTTAACCTTACCTAACCCAACCTAACCTTTCGAACCTTACCTAACGTTACCTAACCTTACCTAGCCTAACCTTACCTAACCTAACGTAACCTAACTTGATACGGCAATGCCACCGTATTAGAATCAAAGTCGGAATTTCAACACCTTGGGATGGTAGGTTACTGTCAGAATGACACGATACGGTGATGCTACTGTATTGAAATCAAAGCAAGCTGCGCCTTAGGAAGATAAGAAACTGAGAATGATGCGATGCGGCGATTCCACCGTATTAGAATCAAAGCCCTCACTGCTTTGGGAAGATCGGCAAATGTTAAAATCATAACGATAACGCGATGCTAACGTAACTATTGGCAGCTACTTACGTAGCCATTTTTTTTTCTTTGGAGATTGCCATCTGTCTCATCTAGTGGCGGCGGAGGTGGATGGTGTAAGGTCTAACTGCGACTCCTGGACCTACTGTTTATCGGACTCCAATTAATAACCTAGTTGTATTTTAGGAGTCCGACTTCCTGACAAAGGCCTAATTGATCATTTAGAAAAGCAATTGATTAGATCAATTCCTATCATACTGGATGTACCTACTTTTGTTCCGATATTAAGCTAATTAAGGTGCTTTCGGGCATGCAGTGACGTCTTGTATAGTTTGAAGTCTAAAATTTTTCAATAAATTTGTAAAATCTAGCAATATGAATAACAAGTCAAGAGCACTTGGAGAGAGAATACCTCCGCCAAGCAAGGCAGTGTTAATGAAACATTAATATTGGTCTTGAAACTAGGATTTTCCTCTTTATTATCACCTAAATTTGCCTCTTGACTGTAATGGCTAACTGCTTCTGTACTTCATTTCTCTTGAAGATCCATCCGTAACTTTTTTTGAGGTAGGTATGTTCTGACAAGCATTAGCTAGTCAAATACACAACAGACGAACTGATCAACCCAAACATTTGGTGATTTGTGCCTTTTAACTCGTCTAACAAAATTCTGCCAATTTCATGAATATCCTTCCTTAAATTATTAACTTACGTTCTGACAAACATTAGTCAAATACACAAACGGTCAAACCGCTCACCATCAAATTTTTGTCGTTTGTGTCTTTCAACATTTCTATCAATTCATACAAATTTCGTGAAGATTCGTTCTCAAGTTTTCAAGTTATGTTCGTGGCGAATATAGAGACAAATAAACGGACGAACAGATCAACGCGAAAATTTGACCACTTGCTCCTAGTAACAACCCCAATAACTCCTGAAAATTTCGTAAAAATCCGTCCATAACTTTTTGAGTTAGCCTATGTTACCAAGGTAAGCGAGGCTGGCAAACAAACGCTTGAACGAATCTTGACTACTCTTAACCTACGGTAGGTACATAAAAAGCCCTGTAAAGATCTATCCATAACTTTTGAGTTATCTCTGTAACAAAGAGATCGACAAACTCGACTAAAACATAACCTCCTTGGGGGGAGGTAATTACCTAGCCGTTAGCAAGACTGGCACATCGGACCGACTACAGTGTACCCTCCAAAAAAAAATAAATAAAAAAATATGCACTGTGGTTCAGCTAAAAGAGCATAGGTATATTTGCATTTGTTATGACGGCCTGCAATATTGACATCATTTGCGCTTTGAAATTCTGAATAATTTAAGAGAATGCGATAAACTGCATTCAAATTTCAGAAGTCGGAGTGCGGCGTTTTATTCCGACTCTGATTTTTGGAAGTAGGTATAGCGGATGCTGGCGTGTAGCGCGCTTTATTAGTTAGCCTATGGGTGACCTAGTGCGATTGTTAGGTGTTATTTCCTCCTTAGAAGTTAGGTGCAGATATTGGGCATTGCGTCTCTGTTAAACGTTTTTGCGAGACGGTAGGTGTCGCATAGTGCAGAACTCCAGATATTGAGCATTACCTCTGTGTTAAACCTTAAGTGACACCTTGTGCAAATGCTGAGCTCTGCCTCTCTGTTAGTAGCGCACTGCCTCCACGCGAAACATTGTCACCTAAGACTTTGTCACCTACATAAGCTCGTAGCGCCCCTACAGCCCCTCCCACCACAAACACGCTTCCAGGAAATGCTGGAAAGAGCGCTGTTTGTCCGAGGTGTTTGGTCCGAGCCATGTTTGCTCTTCGCACCTTCTCCGCCAGTACCGTACTTCTTGTGCTCTGTGTTCTTTTGGTTCTTGTGTTGTGTGTGCTGTAACACTTGTGCTGTTGGTTGTGTTGTGTGTAATTTGGCAGTTGTGCTGTTGTTTGTGTCACTTGTTCAGTTTGTGTACTGCTTTCTGTAGCTTGCGTTGTACTATATTGATGTAAGTATAATTGGGTTGTGTTTGATGTGTTTTGCTAGTCGTGCGTGTGTTGTCATGAGACAACGCCATAGCTACGTATGGTGTACCTATATATAGGTACCTACCTTATGTGCTTTTGGCAGTGTGTAGGGCTGAAAATGTGCTACTTGTTCACGTATGGTGCTGTAATATAGGTAGCTACTGTTTGTTCTTGTGTTATACTCTGTTCGGTTTACTACTATTATTCTGTCCTACTAAAAGCGCCTGTTCTCTTGTTATGCTCCTCCAGTAAATATAGGTATTGCTGCCATGCCTCCGATGTGCTGGCTATGCATTTACAGAAGTTGCTGCTCGCATCTCTCACCGTCAACATATTTGCCTGCCTTTCCAGGACGTGTCGAGACTGTCGGCTGCGCTGCCCTTCAAAAACTAAGCATCGAGTCCCGCAGGCCACGCCGGTTTTTCCCCCGAAATTCTGTAGCACGGACTCATCTTTTCGCTGTGGAACCGTCGACTATTTTCTTACAGAGGACAGTTGACGTTTGGTGTCAACAGAGCTTCTGCTTGTCCATGGTAGCGCTTTTTTGCGTGCCCAGTTCCCGGTCTTGTTTTTCACTTCAGAAAATCCTTGTATTTGCATCTGGGGAGTTTCGTTCTTCTGTGAGTAGGTACTCGAGTAGTGGCGAAAAGTTGTGTTTGCTGTTGTGTGTAATTCATCTTAATTGAGTGCCAGGATTTTCTTATTTTTGTCAGTTAGCAATGGCATAAAGTTAGGGATTCTGTTGTGTGCTGTTAGCTTTTGACAGCGAGAATGTTCATATATTTCTGAGTCTAGAAGTGACGAAAAGTTGCGTACGATGTGTTTGATTCATGTGACTGCGTGATAAGTTTATGCTATGTTTACTCTGCCAAATGGCTGGAATTACTGTACCGGTATCGTATTTTCTTAGTATTAATTCGAGGTTTATTTTGTTTTTCAGTGAATATTGTTTAAACTGAAATTCGCGTAGCCTATATTGTTTCTTATACATATTGACATGGCGATTAGTTTTATTACTTGTAAGTACCTTACTTATAACATTATCAAGTAGCGAGACAGTGTGAATATAACTGTGTTCATTACATTTCGATTTGGAAATTTTTTTAATTATGAGTGCGAAGAGAGTGGATAGGAACGATATTTTAATACGAGATTCACAGTTGATGATCAGTCGGTTTGGAACAGTGAACTTCATGTTCACTGCTATTGTTTGTTTTGGTTGGTGGAAAACTAATAATTGCAGTATAGGTACATAGGGTAAGGGGCCCAAAGGATACGCACTTGCCCCATGGAGACGCACCTGCGGTGAGTGTGGGCTGAGGGACGTGAAAAATGTCCAATCAAGCATAATTTTTGGTGGGTGTTTAGGAGATATAATAACCTGTTTTTTTGGATGGTATTGGATATTTGTTGCAGCATCCGGTCGCCACGCCACAGCCTTCCTACGGTAAGTGCGTCTCCATTGGGTCAATACGTCTCCTTGGGGCCACTTACTCTAAACCGGGCTAAATACACGGACAAGTCACAGAGCATGCAGACGGTTAAATAGTGAGACAGTTGAATGGTGTACCACTGTAAAACAGCAAATCTATTAAATAGAGACTGCAATACAGATTGAAAATATTGTGGGTATAGCTACATGCAACAAAAGGGGAATACATTTAGTAAATACTGTACGCGGTTACTAATGATTCCGCAATGGGACATACGCGCCTCATTGGCTTAATTAACAGATAAAATAACACCTGTGCTGGTTAAGAACTTGGTGTCGCGCACCACAGAGACTACCTTGAGTTACCTTGAGAGTCTTCGGAAGAAGTCCAGGTGACGTTTCTCACATCACCTTACGTGTGTGGAGTCACTCTGCTGGGTGTCTTCTGTTGTGCCGCAGTTTGAAAACAAAGAGAGAGCCAGCAGCGAATTATCTCCACAGTGCACGTAACCGCTGACCGCTGGTCTATCTGGTATTCTTCTTAAATGTGAATCCAGCAAATTTTTGAACTCTACAGTTTTGANATAGGTAGCTACTGTTTGTTCTTGTGTTATACTCTGTTCGGTTTACTACTATTATTCTGTCCTACTAAAAGCGCCTGTTCTCTTGTTATGCTCCTCCAGTAAATATAGGTATTGCTGCCATGCCTCCGATGTGCAGGCGATGCATTTACAGAAGTTGCTGCTCGCATCTCTCACCGTCAACATATTTGCCTGCCTTTCCAGGACGTGTCGAGACTGTCAGCTGCGCTGCCCTTCAAAAACTAAGCATCGAGTCCCGCAGGCCACGCCGGTTTTTCCCCCGAAATTCTGTACCACGGACTCATCTTTTCGCTGTCGGCACCGTCGACTATTTTCTTACAGAGGACAGTTGACGTTTGGTGTCAACAGAGCTTCTGCTTGTCCAGGGTAGCGCTTTTTTGCGGGCCCAGTTCCCGGTCTTGTTTTTCACTTCAGAAAATCCTTGTATTTGTATCTGGGGATTTTCGTTCTGCTGTGAGTAGGTACTCGAGCAGTGGCGAAAAGTTGTGTTTGCTGTTGTGTGTAATTCATCTTAATTGAGTGCCAGAATTTTCTTATTTTTGTCAGTATAGCAATGGCATAAAGTTAGGGATTCTGTTGCGTGTTGTTAGCTTTTGACAGGGAGAATTTTCATATATTTCTGAGTCTAGAAGTGACGAAAAGTGGCGTACGTTGTGTTTGATTTATTTTGACTGAGTGATAAGTTTATGTTATGTTTACTCTGCCATATGGCTGGAATTAGTATACCGGTATCGTATTTTCTTAGTATTAATTCGAGGTTTAGCTATTTTGTTTTTCAGTGAATATTGGTTAAACTGGAACTCGTGTAGCCTATATTGTTTTTTTAAACATAGGCTACTGACATGGCGATTAGTTTTATTACTTGTAAGTACCTTACTTATAACATTATCAAGTACTTGTGCGGGGCAAGAACTTGGTGTTGCGCGCCACAGAGGCTGATAAGGAAAAAGGACAGTAGGCTTGTTGGGCTCCTAGAGGACTCCTACATGCCGGTTCCAGAACTTTATCTGCACCTAATATCTCTATCTCGTTGTTGGAAACTCTTATCCGCAGAGAAACTCAAAAGGTTAATTTAGAGTTTAGGTAGCAAAATCTTAGGGACGCGCTTCTCTTTGTAGGCTAACTACTGTACTTGATTTTACGCTCCTTCTAACAATCTTTGATCTGTTCTTCCTCTTCTTACCCGACTTGCTCTTCTCAAGCTCAGTGTTAGGAAACACCATGGATTGCATTGTTCCAATTGAAGGTGTATCTTAACCACATGCTATTTGGTCGCCACGTATCTATGAATTTGTAAAAGCGTTCCAGACGCTACTCATGAAATTTCCTAATGAAGTGACTAACTGTCGGAGGAACCTGCCGTACTGCATTATTTAATGGATGATTCGGCCGTCAGGCAAATACAGCACGGCGGCACAGAACTGCAACTCCGTTGACGACTCCTTATGTTCGTGGTTGTGATTCAATTTCACGTAGAAGTTGCGGTACCAAGCGCCACTTTTTTAATTTCAGAAGACTGCGTCAAAGTTTGTCCACTAAGAAACACGTGACTTAATAATAGGGATATTCTTTTGTTTTTAAGCGCTGTGTAACCCTGAGCGATCACGCCATGCCGCGTTCATTTCAGTGATGAAAAGAGTAGGTAATAATGTAATGATGAGTACCTAGTAGGTATTGACAATGACGCTTGGTACGTACGTACGTACTTACCTACCGTGCCATGTGACTTCAAGGGCTTCATATGAAAATAGACGAGCGTAGTCCAGTCCACTGCGGGGAAACATTACATTCGTCTTTCACTGCTACTGAAATTGCCGACAAAGAGATTCTACTCGTGTACGTTGGCCAGCAAGTGTCGCCAATAAATGCTCCTGCTCCAGTCTTGTCCAAGATATAGGTACCTAGGGTGGGACTGATTACTGCTCCGGTTGGATCCTTCCATAATTTGTCAGAAGATCAATAGATGAACAGATAAATGAATGAATCAACTGACAATTATACAACGGTGTTACGGTATTCTAATGTTGATTCAGTTGTACACTCCTCCACCTTTAACCTATTTACGAGCAAAGTAATCCTTATTTCTCGTAGGAATATCACTATTTATAATATTGAAGAAAATTAACGGTGTCCATTAATGGGTTGAACAAGACTTATACCCCCAGTGGTTTTGTGATTAAAAATGTTGCCTCAGTTACTGTCACGATGCCGGATATTCCATCCTAAGCCCGAAAAGATAGTTTTGGCGCTCACAGTCCACTGAGGGAGAGGGTAGGGTTATTGAGTACTGATCTTACGATCGGGGGGCGCAGTTGTTATATGAGCTTTCCGTCAGTGACGTTATAGCTCAAACAATATAGCTATATTATGTGTTCGGCTGCAGCCATACGCTCCTCTGGACTGTAGTGGGGACATATGCTATCTGCAGCACGAACCGGTGCACCTGGGTATCCTAGTTGGGGCGTGCGGTCAAGGCCACTTTGCCTTCTTCATCAATGAACGAGATGTGCCGTACCTACCTACCTATAATGCAGTTTCAGTAAATAACTTCATCAGGTCAGTGTGGACCGTGTTGCTGCATGATTCCTCATGCCATATCCAAAAGTCGGCCCTTGCTGCTTCGTCACTAAGAGTAAAATTGGCCGGAGATTTGCGGCCTTATGCCGACGTCACATATGCAGTGGCACGAATCACTGGAAGCGAGGATGAGCAACTCCGTCGTCTGGAAATATATTTAAATTTAGTTGTATAGATACGGTGGAATAAACGACATGCGAGCTGCTCATCCTTGCATCACGTTGTTCCTATGAAAGTATAGTGTGGCCCCGCATTATGTAGGCAGGTACCGTACCCATGTGACTGGGCAGCAGCGCTACCCACAAATAGGTAGTTAATTTAGGTATTTAGGCTACGCTGCAGTCATGACTCCGGTGTTAAGGCACTGCTATATTCTACTATTACGTTATGAAAGTTTTATAATCGAATTGAATTATTTATCTCTCCACCAAGTGAAAGTTCTCAGTTCTTGACATTTTTGCCACCCCTCTCATAAACAAGCCATAAGTAGTGCAAAACATCAGTAAAACTTTACGGCTCCAATAGGTAGGTATGTTAAGAATTTGTTTTAAACTTGAAGACTAGGATAAAGATTGTCAAATTGAAACAAAGAAAGTAACTGAGAAATAGAATTTTTTCTCCCTTTCCAATGGGGAAGTGGCTATAATGCCGGGAGCCCCCCTCCCTCCCTGTGCAACTCGCGGGCTCAATTTATGAGCGGACCTGCAACTCGCACGTCGTCCCGATACACAATGAATGTTTGTACGGTAAACGACGTGCGAGCTGAACGTCCACTAATAAATTGGGCGTACGATTGCATGGTACGTATGCTGGTGGAGGTGGTGTTGCGTTTAACTGCGAGCTCTGTCCGGCGGAGGCTCCGGTGTTGGACGGGGAAAGGAGGGAGATAGTCAAGGGAATGAAAGAAGCAAGAGAGATGGACGTGCCGCGGAGGTCCCTCCAGAGATGCACGGGAGTGAGGGCCGTCAGAAGCGAGCTACACGAAAAAAAGAGGAGAGACGGCATGGTACGGTCCGTGCGTAAGATGCCAACCGCTCCCTTATATACACCATAGGCTGCTGAGGGTCGCACCTGCCTAGGCCTTAGGCCTACGGCGCGAGGGGACGCGCCTGCTGCTGCAGCTATATCGATCCCCTCCTCCCCCTCTTTGTTGCCGCGTTCTTGCTTAATTAGATGTGAGGGAGTCTTGCCTACCGGACGCCAGCTTCTGTTTTCGCTTCTCTGGGCTTTTGTTTCCGCTAAAATAACTCCTTGTAATTTGTTTCTGTGTTCAGCTTAATATGATCAACTTTATGCATGGATTAATATTTGTGGTAATTTATTGTCTGTGTATTTGCATCAAAATTAAGTGATTCACTTGCTAGTATACATTAGCGTGCTTTCTTATCATTTCACTGTTTTTGTGTTTATATTGTTGATTGTATGCATAGGTATTTCCTTGTTTCTGTTAATATATTCTAAAAGTCTCTGTGTTTGTATATGATAAACTTTCTGTAAATGGAGCGGCGTTTCCTGCTAGTGTTTGTTATAGCTAGTTTATAATTTTTTTTAAAATATGGTTATATTCAAAGATGTGTTGTCAAGTCTCCTGTACTGTTGTTATTTCATAGAACTGAGTTCTCTATGTCTCTGGTAATTTTTTATTGTGTTTATAGTAGCTTCCTAGTTCTGTATTGTGTCGTGTTATCTAAATTGTCTTTTTATATGATCAGCTCCAAATTAATATTGAATGTACTTTTCCCATATCTTACTATCATTTCATTGAGCTTAGTTGTTTTATGGTTTTGATAAATTTCGATTTATATTTTACCATTGTGTCTACTTCAAAAATAGGCATAGTACCTGAATTCGTTACGGTATTTGTATTGATATCTTCATATGTAAGACCCATGCTCAATAGAAGTATACCGTTTGCGAATAAACCTATTATCATCCACAATAGCTCTTTTTCGGATGAGTGTTAACTATCACCCACTACTGTTTCCAAAAGGGGAGGGTAGACGTTAACCCTTTATCGCCATGTGAACTTTTCTTCAGGTTCCAAACGATGCTATGCTCACCAGCTAGTCACCAACCATAGGCTCGATGCTGTTGGGCCGGTTGATAATAATTATTTTAACCCTACCTTTCTCAGGCTGTGCTCTTTCGCTACACAAGTTTGTTGTTGTATTGTATTCGTACAGGAGAAAGAGCACTTGCCGCGGGGTACTACAGCCTGAGTAGGGTTAGGTTAACCCCTTATAACAAGGTTGCATTAATTTGCTACAAGGCTTCTTTATTCTAACTATTGTACCACCCCTGTGAGTACCTAATAAAGTTGATTGATTGATTGATTGTAGGCTATTCTTAGGAGAAAAAAACGTTTGTAGCGTGTGTGAAGGAGGTGCGGTTCAGGGGAAAACTGTGGTTTTCGGCGGATAGACAGCTCACCAACGAGCGTGTGCCACTGCGATCTGTTGTTGGTACGGAAATGCCGCATGCCTTTGTGTGTCGCACCGACTCCCGGCAGTTCTTGCTAGAGCTTCTTATTCATAGTAACGGAGGCGCCTGTCTTTGTGCCGTGTGTGTCTCGCTGCTGTGCGGCCACTACGGTATAATTTTTATTTTAATACGAGGTAAAGGAGGCGCCTATCTTTGTGCCGAGTGTGGATCGGTGTCGTACAACCGCTTACGCCTATTTTTGTTCCTGGTATCCATAAGTCATCGCTGTATATAAAGCTACTAATTCGAGAAGATGTTTGATTTGTTGATACACGTAACTGCCGTGATCTTTGCAGGTACGACTGATTATAATATTAAATTGATACTATATAATATATATATACCTACTATGCATAAACATACTGTATCTGCTGCCATACGATCTGCAGTTTGGGCAGCGAAGTAGCTATTTGATTTGTAGTTCGTCTTGAACGTTGACGATATCACTTAGCATAAGGTGATTCAAAAAAGACGGGCATGTTCTATTCTATCCGTAAAGTTGTTCGCTTCAGGGAGCCCGCAGTGTGGCGGCAAGCGATCCCTGTCCAGTGCCACCTGGTGCTGTATATACAGTGGCCGCAAAAAACCTTGCTACCCTCCCAAAATATATATAGAACAGTACAGAACGAGTAATTAAAGATGACCTCTTTAATTTTGACTTGTGAAGTGTAACACGTCAATCGACTCGAATTGAGTCTATGGTGTTTAGTTATGTCTCGTTTGTTCTTCTTGATTATTTTGAGTCGTCCTCCGTATGTTGTCACAGACATTTTTGAAGTTCTCTTGGGATATCTCGCGGCAACAGATATTTTGAATCAGTTCCTATAGCTTCTGAAAAGATGATGAATTCGTTGCACACGATAGTGGATCAGTGTTCAGAAGTCCAATGTTGGTATTTCTTGGCAGAAACGAGCGTAGTCTTGCGCATGTCCTCATACAGCTTTGCATGTATAATATAGGTAGCTGTACGACTTAGGAGATGAAGCTCCTTTTGTATACGACGTTGGAGAGTACGATTAGACACATTTTCGAGTAATTTAGGATGCTCTGCCTAGAGCATACTGGAGGTTACACGCGGATTCTTCATCACTTCCTTGCTTTAACGGCTTATCAGTTGTTTTGGTGTCTTCCGAGGTTGACCGTGAATATTTTTCCGTTCAGAAACGTTTTTGGTGACTTTTTGCAGCAAAAAGAAGTCTCGCAGTACAGTTGGTTTTCCACGTCCAGAACGACGATTAATTTCCTTAATTGACGCATTCTCTTCTCACACCGCTATAATTCGCACTTTTCATCATTCTTAGGGTGTGTGTCTACCATAGTTACTGATTTTATATCAGTTCTGCAATAGATTTGAGAAAAACTCAATTTTCAACTGTGCATGACCTCACTCCACCGCGTCACAGAATGTTCTGACGTGGGTTCACATAGGTATAACCTCAGATTAACACCTAGCACCGTCAGGCAGTTGAAATTACCCTTAGCTCATGTAACGATGAGAGGATTTTAAAAGAATTTTATATTCGAAGTGTCAGGGTGTACTGCGACGACTGTAGTTTTTCGCATTTTTTGTCATGTATAGAAATAATCGATCATTGTGTTTGCATTTATTGAAATATTTTAGTAGCGTTTCAGGATTTTACGCAAGTATCTCTTGGCCAAAAATACACATTTACCGTTTTCACACGACTGATATGATGCGGTTACGTTGTTTCTTTTCATTACCGAAGAAACCGCGAAAAATGGCTGCATCATGAGGTCTAGAACACCCCTGCGATGCTGCTCACCTGCACCGAAAAATCTTTGAAGTAACACGGAGACCGCCCACTGGATACAAAAAACTCACTGGCGAATGACTTCATTGCAGGGTTTGCCAAACCAATATTCTCCTTTAATAATGAAATTCTTCGGAAAGTTGCCTTATTTTGAAGGCTGGACCAATACTGCCTGCTTTCTTTTCTTTTCCAACAAAGCTTCAGAAACTGATTTTTCTATTTCAGGTCGGCAAGACCAATATACCGCGTGTATCTACTTGGTTATCTTTACCCCCCAAAACTCTTCAGAAACTGACGTTGCATTTTGAGGTCGGCCGGACCAGATACCGCCTGCTTTCACTCCACAGTTATCTGATCGCGCACTTCCGCCACCGATATTTCTCGTTGCAAAACAGCAATGCATATTGAGTTTGGCGAGGCCAATACCTCCACTTTTCACTGGAGAAGCACCTGATCTCTCCCAAACATCAGACCCTGAGCTCTTCCATCAGACTTATCCTTGCTCTTAGCGGCGCGTATCGACCGGCCTGCCTCTAGCTCCCATCTCGCTGCTGCTGCTGCGATCCCTCAGGTGCAGTTGGTGCCCTCGACCCTCGGATTATACTGCTGGGCAACTGTGCAGTTGGTGCCCTCGACCCTCGGATTATACTGCTGGGCAACTGTGCAGTTGGTGCCCTCGACCCTCGGATTATACTGCTTTGCAACTGTGCAGTTGGTGCCCTCAACCCTCTGATTATACTGCTGTGCAACTGTGCAGTTGGTGCCCTGGACCCTCGGATCATACTGCTGGGCAACGGTGCAGTTGGTGCCCTCGACCCTCTGATTATACTGCTGTGCAACTGTGCAGTTGGTGCCCTCGACCCTCGGATTATACTGCTGTGCAACTGTGCAGTTGGTGCCCTCGACCCTCGGATTATACTGCTGTGCAACTGTGCAGTTGGTGCCTTCGGCTATTGGATAATAGTGCTGGGCAACTGTGCAGTTGGTGCCCTCGACCCTCGGATTATACTGCTGTGCAACTGTGCAGTTGGTGCCCTCGACCCTCGGATTATACTGCTGTGCAACTGTGCAGTTGGTGCCTTCGACTATTGGATAATACTGCTTGTGGGAGTGTATGCATTGTGCATTCTGCTTTTGATGTTAATATTGCACAACTCTTGCTTAGGTAGTTATAGGAATGTTGCAGGGACTGCAGTCACCGTGTGCCATACCCTTCATCACACACAATTATTTTTGTGCTGCGTCAAAACTGTTTGTGAAAATCACTAGTGAGTTTTAGAAGATTAATCTTGTATAGTAAAGATGTCTATTTTTTTGTATGTACCATGATTTTAATATTCAAGCAACTGAAGTATTAGCTGAACAAACTATTTCAAAATGTGCTTCAGAGTATACACGATCGTTATGCTCGCAATGGTGTCTTGGAAGTGAATGAGGTATTAGGTACTACAGTGAGAGGAAAGTTTGTTCTGAAGGAACAACAACAGCAGACAGGTCAGGTCGTGCATACTCCCTCGCACATTTTGAAATAATTTCTTCAACTAATACTACAGATGTTCGAATTTTAGACTGATAATCTATGAACATACAAAAATAGACCAACTTGTATTTTCCTGCTTTTGACTCACCAGGTCGTATAGAGAGGGAGACTTCAGCTTTAAAAATAATTGACCTTTTGAACATATCAAAGTCTTATCATGAATTGAAAGGTAAGTCGCCAATAGCCACGATAAGAAGGGACCCTAAGGGTTCATACGACTGACCTGAGGGCAGGTCTGCTGACAGCCCATATGGCATTGAGCGTTCTGTTTTTAGCGAGAATTTCTGGGTTATCTTCGCACGATTCTTCAAAATCTGGAGCTTGTTATATGTTCCTCGTAATTGCCTATTTGTTTAGCTATTATCTAGACATGGTTACTAGCTGTAGTACCGTACTGTAGGTACGGTATATCATGATAGCTGGCAATAATTTTTTTTTTCGTTTCGTTAACTCGCCTTGTGAAGTAGGTATTTGGAGTCATGTCATCTCCCCTGTTGCCTGGGCAATTGCTTTATGGTGTAGAGCAGGGCATTAAACCAGCGTTGTTGTAGTACAGAAGAGCAGTGAAAAGTTCTTGGTGCAGTGGACAGAGACATAGCAAAGACTTTGCAGTGGAACGCGGCAAGGAACGGACCTTGGTGCAATACAGGCCCCTTAACTTAACCTGGAACTACCTACCGTAGGTAGCTATATCATCTCGCCCGGTAACGTATCGGTAACCATGTTATCTTACTCCTTAACGTGCCAAACAATGTCATCTCCCCTCATAACACGTCTGGAATTATGTCATCTCCCGAGCCGAGGTTCTCCGGTTTTGCTTTCAGATCCTCTGATGTGCACCGCCTTCTTCTTGACCTGGACCCATATGGGGGCACTGATCCATCGGGTATGTTTCCTTTCTTTCTTCGGAGGGTGGCTGGTGTGCTCGCAGCCCCGCTTGCTTCGGTATTCCGTCGAA